>VZRN01004860.1:148402-327409 GCA_013397935.1 Dasyornis broadbenti | reverse complement strand
TTTTTTTGATTTGTCTTCTCTTCTTACGCCGGCAGTTAGCGGAGAAGATACGCGGTAACTCGGGTGCTGTCATTAAGTGCCAGACGTCTCGCCGGGCTTTTAGCAAAGGGCTTTAATTATTTTTTTAACCAGCCAGGAGGAGAGGCGTGAAGCCCCCTGCCCAGGTAGGATCCCCGCTCTACAGAGCGGCAGCGCTCAGAATTCCTTGCGGCGTTAGATGCTGTCTCCCAGCTGAAGTCGAGCTGCCAAAAATGTGATTTACGGACCCTGCCGACATCCGTCACCCAAGTGCTTTGTTCCCACACGCCGTCCGGTGGAGGGACTTCTCCGGGAGCAGCTCTGCCTCTCCTGAGATGTCGATACACTTAGGATGTGTGCACCAGCGTGCCAGCCAGGGAGGCATTAAGAGTGTGTGTTTGTGTAATAGGTGTCTTACTGAAAAAATAAAAAGTAAACAAGCTTTTGATAAGGTCCCATTAATTGAACTGTAAACATACTAATTCCTCTGTGCTTGTTTGCTCATTTAAACTCTTCCTCCTCCTCGATACGGTCCGTGGTTTGTTTTTGTTTGCTTTTTATTTTTGTTTTCAACTAGTACATTTTAGAGAGCTTTTGATACAGATTTATTTAGATTTTTTTGTCTAATTTAGGCTGTTGGAAATTATTTGTAGCCTTTCAACTTAGGATGAGTATAAAGGTCCTGTTCTCAGCCTTTCTGTACCACAGGCCTTTTTGGAATGCCCAGCGAGTCTGCACTAATGTAGAGCCTATGGGATGACAAAAATAGCAATTTAAGAAAAAACCCTTCTGCTGAAAACTCTGTTCTTGACTATGTGTGTGACTGGATTTCAGCTTCTTACTAGTTGCGTGTAAGGTGAAACCTAGAAGCAGTCCTGGCTGAGGAGTGCAAAGCTGAGACAGCCTTGTACTGTTGCTGGCTGTGGCACTGGTGACACTGGCATGCCCATGACTGTCGGGATGGGGCTCTGTGGAAAATTCCCGCTATGCACAAGCTGGCAGTACAGTTAAAAAGCCCAAGCCTCTGGCTCAAACCTGTGAGGTCTATCAGAGGGTTTGGACTGCTGGCCAGATATGCAAAGACAAATGAAAATGGTATCTTTTTTGCTGCTTGTCTGGGGGGAAGAAAGTTGATTGGACCACTCCTGATGGAAGTTTTATATGCATGTTGTGCAGTCTTCTTGGGAGTACTGGACAGTGCTGTGAAATATCCAGATTAGAAATGCCAGGAAGACAATAAATATTATTTCGACCTTAATATAGTGTGTTTAAATTACACATGCAAATGCAAGAACTCAGAATGAGCTTCTCATCCAGAGATTGCTGTGGCTTAGCAGAGTGTCCAGGGAATGGCCGGGCAGATGGATGCTGGTCCGCCTTCCCCAAGGGACTCACTTGGTTCTTCAGCTTTGCCAAAATCCCTGGAAATGTTTTTGTCATACCTGTTCCTGGCTCCAGTTCATGGTTCTCATCTTGACCCCTCGATGAACTAGATCACAAACTCTATCAGCTGCCGCCCAATGGAGGCTTCAGCATAGTTTCAACTTAAGTCATGTGAGTTGCTCCAGTGAAATTAAAGAGGGATACTTGGAAGGAAGCTTGCATGTAGAAGTTTTAAGCTCGGGGCTGCCTCTCATAAGCATTTCAGGGTGCGAACTGCACATCGTTTTTCCTCGCATACATATGAGAACAAATGCCATATCATGTTTGGGTTCCATCGAGAACAGCTGACCATACTTGGGACCGGTACTGGCAGAGTAGGAGCAGTGGTGCTTCTCTGCTGGAGTTTTACAGAGCGTTGGTTTGTGCTTGGGACTTGAAGTCTTGCTGGAAGCTAATGAAGCTTATACTCCTAAATGCTCAAGCTGTCCTTTCAAGCAGAATTTAGTTTTCTAAGTCAGTGAAATACTTTTCAGACTGTGACCCCAGTCAGTTGACGGTGCCTGGAGGATACAGGTCTAGAAGTATGAATGGATCTAGATGATGCTCTGATCAGTTGACATGACTCTACCAAAGACCTGATGATTTGTGGTTCTGACAACATGACTGTTGACTTTGGGACCTGGCCTAGGGTTCCAACCTTTCTGAGAACAGTATTCTTACATTGCCTTGTGTATACCTGTGTTTGTTTGTCAGCCAGTTCTACAGCCCGCTTCGGTACATCAAGTGGAAGATATTCAGGCAGGTAATGTCACTGACTTGATCATGGTTATTCAGCTGAGTAAACGGCGTGCAAGCCGAGTTGAAAGCAGTAGATTTTGGGCATGAGTGCTCTTTTTTGTGAAGCATGTGGGAAACTAATTTCCAGAGCCTGGGATCTTGGCATGCCTTACATTTTCTCCTGTTCTTACGCTTTGCCTCTATCCGGTGGGTGGGTGGGCTGGAAATGAGATGGGAGGCTGGACTTTCCTCCCCTTTACAGAAAGCAGCTCTTCAGAGAAATTCCACAGCTGTTTCTGAGTCTGTCTGGGGTTGCCTTCTTGCTTTGTCGCTGCTGTTTCTTCCTGCTGTGCTGTGCTCTGCAAAGGGAGCATAAGAGTCTTTGGAACTGATGTAGCTCTGTAGCATGATCTGTCACACTGAGCGGGGTTAGAGGAAACACTTCCAGCCCTCATCAGTGCAGCCTCTCCCTCTGTCCTGGACTGGCCAGGGCTCTGTATTTGCTGGTCTGACTGCAGGAGAGCTGCCCCCTGCCTCAAAGGCTCCAATGGTGGCCAAGCACCAGCAGCATGGGCTAAGGGACGCTGGGGATGGCAAGGAGAAGGATGCTGAAGTCTTTAGGATGAGTTCATTTCCAGGGTTGTGCAGGAGAGATGAGCCTCTGCTGCTTTCACACCGAGATCTGAGTAATAGTCTTTCAGCCCTGACAAAGCGTTTCACCCCTTTCAGATGCAAATCCCCTTGCCCTATTTTTCTGCTGCAGAAATTACCCCTTCAGAGTAACCCCCAGATGTAGCTAAGTTTGAAACTTGCCCCTTTGTGCTCCAGATGTGTAACATCTGGGTAGTTACAGAGCTGAACTGCATTGTGCTGTGCAGCTCACAGGCTGGATTGAGCAAGGCGTTGTTTCCTGGGATGTAGCAGAACATGGAAACGCCACTAATCAAACATCATAGTTTTCATCTGGTTTTATTTTATTTCATTTTAACTTAGTTTCCCTGGGAAATGAGTGCTGTTTGTCTCCTGTTTGGCCAGTTTCAACCAGATTGCACCAATGGTTGGCAGTCTGGAAGATCACTAATTTCCCACTTGTGTTTGTTAAGAGTAGTGGGTGGTTGGGAAGTCTTTGAAGCAGTGCTCTCTCCGATGTAAACTAGACTGCTTAGAGCTACTCTCTGTTCTGCCTGGCAGTGGCTGCCCAGCCCGGCATTGCATGTGTGGTGGTCAAACACACAGCACCTCTGTAGCTCTGGCCAGTTTGTGGGGTGTGCATGGCGTCCAGGGCAGGGGTGGGTGCTAGGTAGCTTGGAAGGGATTTGCAGTGTCTGCAGCAGAGGGGCAGGAGGGCAGAGGACACAGATGTCCCACGGATGAGTCCTGTTTGTTACTCATCCTTGCAGCATGGCTACCCTTTGGTTTGTCATGCTGAAGCCACCTGAGATTTACAAAGGCTTGCAGGCTGACAGCCGTAGCTTGGACAAGCCTGCTTTCTTCGACCTCCAGGACACCTTTGACTAAATGGAGGTGAGTGTTGGAGCACATGGGAATGTGCATCCTGGGCAGGATTTAGGCAGAGGTGTGTGTGCATGGACGAGCTTGCACCTTGCGATGGCAGTATGGTAATCTGGGTGTTCAGTCACCATCCTGTTGAATTCAGTGCTAATTTGACACTGGTAACATTCAGTGCCATATGTTTCTCCCAGAGCAGCTTCTGTGAGTGAATGCAGTCTCAGATACTCACACAGCCCTCTCTCTCCCCAGAGTTATTTAGGTGGGTGTGCACTTGGGCTGATGCGGGGCTGTGAGATGTCAGGGACATGCTTCTGCGTTGCTGAGCATCCCACTATAGATACAGCTGGTCTGGCATGAGTGGCTTGAGGGGTCTACCTTGGAAATCTGGACACCATTGTACTAAGAAAAGCAGACTTACTCTCACCCAAGCTGTGTCTGTGGTAGACAGCATAGCTGTGCTGGATGTGGTGAGCACATTTCTTCCAGACTTGGACTGAAGGAAAAGACAAGCATTGACAGTAGAAATAGGAGTGTCAGCGGTGTCTAGCATTTATGGGATGCATGTGCACTTCCTCACCCAGTGCACGTTTTGATAACCTCTTTGCTGCTTCTGGTTGTCAGACAATGCATACCTGTTGTCCTGGGGCATTGAGCATGGCCCTTCAGAGATCACCAGTGTCAGGCTCTAATATCAGAATATTATGTGACACCTTAGAGGGCCAAGGTATATCTCCAACACCCAGATAGAGCTGGGTAAAACCAGATACATCTGTCAAGGTGAGGTGAAGGGAGGAACTGTATAGCTGGCTCCGCATCTTGGTTTACAGAGGATGTGAAGCACCAAGTCATGCCAACGAGGTCAAGAGGATGCTATTCCCCACACAAAAACTCTGCCTGGGCATCTCTGGCATCTAGGTGTAATTCTCTACACTGTTGGGGTGTGTCACTTAGTGAAGCAGAACATTTCTTGCTTCCCTTCCTTTCTACTCCATGAACACTTGTCTCTGACCACTGGTAGCATGGCATGGTAGATGACTGTGGTAGGTAAGAATGGACTCTTGAGCTTGGACAAGACATCCTGCGCAGGTACCTCCTCCGAAGGTGCCAGCCACCCAAGCTTCTGTGTCAGAAATCCTGAAGCAGGCAGATGTGGGGTAAAACGTTGCTGTGGTACCATCTTTGCCTGTTCTCGTTAACTGCATTGTGCTACCTGTATACATTTAGTGATGGTGCAGTGCTTTCTCTGTTCACTTTTAAACTGAACTGAGCAGGTTGCATGCCAAGAGGGAAGGATTGCAATGCTTCCATCACCACAGTGGACTTTTCCATGGTGGAGCTTTTCCAAAAGATGTGCACTGAGAAGAGCTGGTGTGACCCGAGCGCCTGGGACACACTGCAGGCTCTGACTGACTGCACCTCAGGGACTTGATAGCTTCAGGTTTTGCAAGCTCTGCTCTCTGAGGATGGGGAAAGATGGAAGTGAAGCTTGCTTTATTAGGTACAAAAGATCAGGTAAAGCTTGTGGTAGTAGCTGCCAGCACCCTATAGACAAGGTGAAAATACTACTTAAAAGAAAGGCTGGGTGTGTATTTGCAAATGGGAACATACAAAGGCAAATAAGACTTTTGAAAAAGAATGAAGCATGCATAGAGGAGCATGCTGTCAGATGCACTGCCTCTTGCCAGCCAATACCATCTGCAAATAAAACAAGTTAGGTTGTTGCTGTTGCAGCTGCTTTCCCTCGCAAAGCAGGGTGACCCAGACGCTGAGAAACATGTTGGCAATTTGCCTGAAGTCGGAGGTGTGTAGGGTAATTTATTTAAAAGACCCAATATAATAATTACCATCCAGGATGAACACATACAACCATAATATTTGCTTGCAGTTGCATTTTATATGACATTCTGCCTGAAGTTGCTCATTGATTGCATTTACCAAAAAACACTGAAACACAGCCTGGAGATGATGGGCTTCATCCCTGACCTGCAGTTAGGAGCAGTAATTACACTTAAGCAGGTTTTGATGTGGAGGTGGGAGGGATTCCGTGGCTTGGGCAGAAGGCTTTTGGTGGGGTCATTTGGGAGCCAGGCCTTGGGAGCTTTCCTTCTGACCTTGGGCAAAGCACATCAGCTGCTCGGCGCCTCTATTCTTAAAATCTGATTTGTGACAATTATCTTTGGAGTAGTTGCTTGATATTAGTCTTGGTTTCCTCCTCTGAAACAGCCCCGAAATCTCCAAATGTTTGTGCATGGAATTAAAGTGTAAAGCCTCCCCTTCTTCTCCCTGCTCTTTACCTCAGATAAAGGTGGAAGAAAGGGAATTGTTCACAGCCATCTGGTGGAAGCATCCATCATGTTGGGAGCAGAGGCTGCCAGTTGTTCCACACGTTATTAATGGTGAAAAGATATAAACATATGATCACATAATTGTGTTGCATTTAAACTGCTTACAAAATAATGACATCAGGAGAACAATGGGGTTACAAAATCAGGCGGACAAAAGCAATGAAGTTCCAGGACTAATGTTGCAGAACTTCCCTTTGCATCTGCATTATGATACAATCTTTAATTCTGTAATTGCATCATTTTTTCCCTTTCACAGAGTCCTTTTTTCACTGGATAGGTAATTGCTGCATAATTCATTTTCTCTTCCCCACATTTACTTTCTGCATGTGTCTCCACATCTATTTATTTTAAACCCCATCCAGACCTCGAACTGAACAGTTGCTAATTCCTTTCTGTGGGGCTTTCTCAGGTGGGGAAGTTATCCTTGCAGCATCTCAGGTAAAGATACTGTCTTTGTTTTCATAGCCAAGGAATGAAGTCTAAGAGCAAATAAACCTCAGGTGATTGAAACACCCTCAATTTTGGCTGTGTCAGAGGTTCTTGGGTATGATTTTATTTTCCACTCATCCCACAGTACCTGGCATGACATAGCAGTTCATCTGCTGGAAGCACAAGGACAACTGACTTCAGTTGCTGGTGTCTGTAGATTAGCCCTAAATGCTTTGACTTGAGCATGGGGACTGCCCTGTTAGGGGTCACCTGAAGAAAAAACTGGTTTCAGAGACTTGCTGAGCATCTGAAGAGTTTGAATGTGGAGCCAAGAAGGAGGTAATTCCTGCCTGTGGGTGCTGTGTGCGACTTCCTCAAGGCAGGTGATTGTCTTTCCTTCTTGCTGCGTTGCCTTGTTCACTAATCTTTCTGACCTCCACTGAGTGAGGCAGGGTTTGAGGGACAGCTGTTGCTTTTATCACACAACCTCACTGCCTTTTTTCGAAAGCAACTGATTTCCAGAGCTCAAATGGTTTTTGTAGAATTGATCGTTGAATTGATCTTTGTATTGGAGACGAAGTCAGTGCATATACATATAGAGGCTGGGTGAAGGTTGTAGTCTTCATTATGATACCTCTTAATTTTGAAATGATCAAGTTTGCAGTCTTTGTATTAAAAAATTACATAGCTGGGTATAAAGACAATTTTATAACAAAGGAACAAAGGTACAAAGGCAAAAGCAGGAGGTAAATAAAAATTAGGTCTTGTCACATGAATCTGCAGTGGCCTGAGTCATCCAGAGAGCACAGACCCTTGGGATGTAGCATTAATTTCTAACCCATGAGATAAGGGCCTGCTGAGGAAGCACAGTTTGGCTGTGGATGGTGATGAGTGGCTAGAGTGGGGTGACATGCTCAGCAGGTTGTCTTCTGCTGTACTGGGGGGCTTTGCAGCCCAGAGCCTGGATATCCTCAGATCCCATTTAAGCATGGAGTGAGGCAGAATTCTGGTGTTTCCCAAGTCCTCTCTGACTTGCCTGTGTCTGTTCTGCTCTTTGCCATGTTTAAGGGGATGACTAGGCTGCCACTTGCCCTCCCCAGTCCTCCCTCCTTCCCCTTTGTTTCTATGCTTCCCTAACAAATGCCATCTGCTTCCCTCCATGTTTTCAGGTACCATTGCTTTAGCCTGTTTTTTCTAGTGCCACTTATGGTTTTCCAGAGGTCCCAGATAGCCTGGTAGGGTTATGTACAATCTTGATTCCAGTATAGATCTGTAATTTTTGCTTCTTCAAACTGTAGGTGAAGGTCAGCCCAATACCTCTGAATGAAACATTTTAGAGGATTCATCTTCCATACTTTTAGACCAGAGCCATTGCTGTGGGATCCTTTGTGATCAAGCCGTGGGGAAATGGCTGCTTTAGGCCAACTCTATTTATAGTTTGTACCTAAAGAATATGCTGTCTTCCACCCTGTTCCTCAGTGTTCTGTTGTATGCAGTCTTGCTTGATCTCACCTACCTTCTATGGGCTTGAAAATTATACTGAAATTGCTTCAGTTCATAATGAGGAGCACCGGTTGCTGGTGTTTTTTTACTTTCTGGAAATTAATAGCAACATGATAGTGCAAGAAAGAGTGTGCAGGTTCTAGAGGCTGAGCTTCCAGCTGAAATGCAAGTTGGTGAACTTGGCCACTTTCCAGAAAAGTGATGTCTGTAGTCCCAGCAAGTCATTAGATGTCTGCACTTCTGTTTTCTGACCAATTTACAGTGAGTCTCTTCCTACATCTTTATTCAGGGTGGGGAGGGTAATACAAACCTCACGCAGCAGTAAGAGAGGACGAAGTAGACAATTTCTGATTGTGTTCAAATGAGCATAACAATTGGCTTTCTTTATGTACTTTAGGATTTTTTGTTTCATCTAACTAGATGAGGAAAAGTAGATGTACCAGCAAAGAAAATATGCTTGCCAGCAGAATCTGGTCTTGGAACAGACCAGGCTGCCCTGTAGTGAAACAGTTGGGATGATAATAATTTAAAAGTCAGACTTGTGTTCTTGCGAGTTTATGATATAAATCATGGCCATGGTCACTGTAAACCATGTTAAACTAGATTCATAAAATAATGTCAGAGTGTCTTAAAAAGTTTCAGATGACTCAAAGGATTGTACACCTTTACAAAATAATTAATAAGCCAGATGCTAAAAACTGGCACCAACCAGTTTTTCTCCTTGCACTGCCAGTGCCAAGAGCCAGTATCTGATTACTGAACTTCATGTATTTGAAAAGGAGAGACAATTAAAAGGAACATGGGGCTGGTTTCAGCTCTTGTCTGAAAGTTCTTGAGTATCCAGGGACTTGGTCAAGCGTGTGGAAGGTTACTGGGAGAAATGGCCTGTACCAGTGGAGACATCTACATATCTCTCAGAGGCGGGGCAAAGGTTTTGTGGGGAAAAAAACGTAAACAACAAAAAAGATTGCACACCACTGGCCTAGGCATCTCCAGCCTGAAAGAGCTTGCTTAGGATTTGGTCTGAGCTTGGATGGGCTTCACTTAATCCCTGACACAGCCTTTTTCTCTCTCTTTTGTGTGTGTGGCTTTCTTTTAAAGTAAGCATGTTTAGGTAGATCTTCAGGCACTGTAAGTTGCCATAGCTCCCCTGGGAAGTAAGCGGCTCCTTTGTGGGGTGGCCCCCCTATTAGGTGTGCCCTGCTGGCCTCTCTTCACCCCTGGTCTGCTTTCCTCCTCTCCTCTTCCTCACAGCATCTGTGGTCAGATGCTGAGAGGCAGAGACAGGGCTTGGAAAAAGCTGGCTCAACAGAGGAGGTGGAGAGCCAGCTGATGCCACTATTAATGTTCTTTCAAAATTGATGGATGAGACGATTACAAAATTGCAGAGGGAAGTGAAAGTTAACAGAATCCATGTTTTAATTGTATTCTGGACTGTTTTCGGCAGCCAGCTTCTGAGGTGCAGGACAGATCGAGCATTTTTGTGAAAATTTTGATGTGGCCTGCACACTGTATTGTTTTTAAAGAAAAAAAAGATTGGACTAGTCTGTTTTCCACACTCTGCTGCTCTCAGTCTTCTTCACTTGTACTGTGATAGTATGCTGTGTCTGAACAGTAAATCAGATCTGAAATACTGTCCCGATGCAGCTAGAGCAAAAAAAGGCTCCTGCAAGCACCTGTGGTGTCAAGGTGCTCGGTCCTGTGAGGGGTACCTAAATTCTGGACTTGTAATTTCCCCTCTGTGCCCTTCATCTCTGTGGGAAAGAGTGAGGATGATGGAGCCATTTGGCTTTTGGTGACCAGCGCTGTTGGTCCGTGTTTCCTCCATGCTGCTTGTCTGCCCTCTGGCACCAACATCTGCTGGCCTTTAACTTGGGAGAGATCCTTTTTCAGCTGATGAAGTCCTGCTCAGTCTGTAAGTAGCAGTTGTGTGCTGTGTGAGGTTTTCTTCTGAACATGCTCCATCCAGGATTGGACTCAAACGCTTTCTGTCTCAATTTTTTCTTCAGGCTTTAAATAAACCAATTTTCTTCATAGTATTTTTCCTAGCTTTTCTTTCCTCTGTGACTGAGAACTTGTCCCCACAGGCTCCTTAATTCAAACATAACTTGCCGTAATTCTGCATGTTTTGAAAAAGTATTTGTGTAGGTGGTTAAGAGAAGAAAGCATCAGTCTTGTTGCTTGCCTCCTCCTGTATTCTCCCAAGTCAAAAGCTGAGAATGGGACACCTTTCAGGAGTGGGCTCCTTAAATTAAAGTCTCAGTCTCAAAGTCCTGGTATCTTCATTGAACAAGCCTTCTTTTCCATCAGCTGCAGGTGACGATGCATTAGAGAAGATATCTTTGGGGGTCTTGGAGGGCAGCTCTGTTTCTGAAAGTGAGTAATTTGGGGTGGAGATGGTTTTCTGCCTCAGTGCTTTAGTGTGCGTGTTTCCTCCATCTCTTACACCTTTGTAAGGATTTCTGAGATCCAGTTGGCAGTGAGGAGCTTCCCCATTTCACCTTACTTACCTTCTTGGGGCAGCAGCTGCAATCCCAGTGGTGAGGTTTAGAAACTGGTTCCTCTGGCTTCATTTCCTGCTCTGGAGCTGGTTGATATTTCAATGGCTGTAAGCTAACATTAGGGAGGGTAGCACACCAAGTAACTGGACTGCTGTAAGAGGAAAAGTTCCTCCCATTCTTGCAGGCAGTAAAACAGGCTTGTGAGATGCGGTCGTGGTCCCTGTGAGTTCCAGAGGTGCCTTAGCTGAGCAAGGCGGTAAGTGGGGAAGATGAGCAGCGGATCACAACGGCTTTCTGACATCCTAAAGGAAACAAAATCTTTGCAGTATTTACTCTGAAAATATTCTCTCTGCCTTTCCAGAAGTGCACTGTTTACACACACGCAAACATTGAGGTTTTGCTGTGTACGTGCTTGCGCTTTTTGTGCTGTGGGCACAGCTGGTAATGCTGATAGGAGGGTTTCTGTTGTACAGACGCTTGCTGCTTAGAAAGTAGAAATTTGCTGAGAGTGGCACTGAAAGCCCAGCAATTCTCCTTTCAGTGAGGCAGGAAACTGCCGGTGGGGGCTGAGCTGTGCCACAGCAGGACCAGGGATGCTGAAGTGCTGGCACTGTTATTTGGAATATTTAAATTCTTTAAGCTTTTCTTTTTTTTTCCTTAGCAATACTTTCCAAGTCGATATTTATTTAAAATAAAACATGAAATGTATTTTGCAGATGCTTTGGAGCCTGTTTTCTTCCTTGTGCCATGGTAGATCTATTAACGTCGGTGACTGCAGCTACAGGTTGCTTTTCCAGGTGTAATTTGTCTTTGCTTTTGTGGTATCAAGCCCTGTTTGGTATGTTTTGATTTGGATCTCACAGAATTTCCTTTTGTTTGCTGCACTATTCTGTATGCCAGTTTCCCTGTAAATGTTATGAGAACTGGCAGTATGGGCCTGATGCCAAGGGTAGGGGACTAATACAAATACATTTATTTTTATTTTGGAAGTTCTTGCAATTCACACTTTGCTGGCAGGGTGGTAATGATGTTTCACAGGAGTATGCCTTTCTTATAATTTTGATTTCAAAGTGCTCTAACTGGGTCCATCCACAGTCTCAGGCATGGAAAACCATGTACCAGGGTCAGGGTCCATTCAGCAGCAGGAGATGGGGATGGAGATGGGCCTGGGGGCCATCCAGGATAACAGCACTGCTGTGGCATCCCCAGAGCAGGGTGCAGTGGCCCAGGAGGACTAAAACAAGGTCATGTTTCCATTTTTTTTAGTTGCCAGGCCAGTGCTGTAGCCGTGCTGCTGTGCTCTTTATTCAGTGTTTTGTTTTAGGGGTCCTGAAGATGTGTTGCCGTAGCTGAATGACGCCTCCTCTGTGAGATCCGAGATCCCTGCCTTAGCAATACCTGGCTGTTTGGTGTGTGCTGAGCCAGGGACAGAAGTGGCTGTGCGCCCTGATGGTAGCTGGGGGACTGCTTTGGCTCCTGATGCGTGGCTGTGCTCAGCAGGCTGAGTGATGTACGGAGTATTGTCATGCCAAGGTTCTTTCAGTGGGGTGTGGCAGCTTTGGCACCCAGGGCTGTGCAATCTGAGGGCACAGTGTTTAAGCTGGAGAGACACTTGATGAGAGGTCAAGATGGTTATTTGCGTTACTGATGAGATGATTAGTAGACGGTGTGCATGGCTCTCATTAGAGACCTGTGGAAGATTGGGATCAAACAGAAGGATCTCTGTGTGTGTGTAATTTATGAGGCCTGCTGCTCAAACCTTCATTCGTACTCTTAATTGTTCCACACTGGCAGTGGGGAGGAGAAGCTAGAAAATGCTAATTGTGTCCTGTGCTCTCAAATGGAAACAAAGGCAGCAGTGGCATGTGGTCCACAGAGGCTTAGATGCTCCTCTGTGTTGTGGATCAGCAGCAGTGTAGTGCACGTGGATCTGATTTTCATATCCTCTGAATATCTGTTTAGAACTGATGATTTGCTTTCTTTGTATAGAAATACCCATTTTTTAAAAATAGCTGAAATAAAGGGCCAGGCTCTTTGGTGCAAAACTATTTGTTCTTGGTATTTGTCAAGTGCTTAGCTGACTGAATTAATCAAAGGAAAATGCTTTTTCCCAAACCAGAAAACTTCCATGAAAAGAAATGTATTCCACCTATTTTTTAAATTTAAAAGCAAAATATGAAAAGATCCCTCTTCTCTTCCTCCTTCTCTCACCCTCTTTCTTCTATGTTCCTCTTAGTGGCAAAATGAGTAAAGTAAAAGGTTGAAAAAGAAGTTTTGTATGGGCATTCACACATGTTCTATGGAGGAAAAAACCAAAATATATGGATGTTTTTGACTTAACAAAAATAGGCTAGTAAAAACCAGTGATTTATGTAAGATGCATTTAACAATTTGCAGTAACTTTGCAAGTTATTTCACTTTGTATTCTGGTGGTACGTAAACACAGGCTTAATTTTCCACTTTCTTGCCCCTGCATTTCCTTTTCTAACTTACAGCACAGTAGCATTAATTTAAAACTAGTCTAAGGTATTGAATAGCCATGTCCAATTAATTTTCTTTCAGCTCACTGGCTTTTTTTTTTAAACGATTAATTAGTACTACAGGTGGTGGCAACTCCTAGCTCTGAAGTGTGCAACACGCTTCTTTGAGTGTCTTGACCTGCGTCACAGTTCAGGCACCTCTCTTCTCCATTTCCTTTGTGACACGAGTCTGAGCAAAAGCCAGGGACTGCTTTAAGAGGGTCTGAAGTAATGGGTGTGATATCCTGCATACTTTTGAGATGTATCAGCTTCCCCCTTTTGTAAATCATATCGGGTAAGATGCAGATCCTGTTGTATTTCAGCATGGCTTGCTTATTCAGTGAAAGGAATGCATGCAGTTGTCTAGGTGGATGAAACTGTTTTTGAGTGTTTCAGTAATGTCACACATGACAATTTCTGGGCTTCTTTGTGTGAAATGTGTCTCTTCCAAGAGAGGAAAATCCTCGACAGTATTTTCAAAACCTGTTGTGATATTCTGGTTTAGATAATTACTCTATGACCACATTAACATTTTCTTTTCTTGCCACTTTTCCAATGCAGGCAAGAAAAAAGAAAAGTAATGTAAGGGAGCCGTTAGTTTGTTTGGGGGTTTGTTTGTTTTACTACTTCAGTGCGTCTTGTCTGCATCTGATTCCTTGCAGCGTTTTGTGACCTCCAGTGGGTCTCATGAGTGTTTACCATTCGAAACCCTGAGCAGGCAGAAACCTACAGGCCAGATCACTGAAAGCACTGAGCTGCCCAAAAGAAACAGCATCTTGCATCAGCTCTTCCTCTTTTCTCCCGTGTTGGTGAACATTGAGGGCAATTGTTTAAACCAGCTGAGTTTTACTGCAAAAGAAAAAAAGGAAAAAATCCAAAACTGTCAACATCTGGAGATAAGTACGAAGAGAACTGACCACTCCTATTCCTCCTCAAGGCAATCTCAAATTTATTGCTGGCCTTATTTCAATACATTTTTAAAGCTTTTGAAATCAACTTCATCTGAAAACAGAGCTGTGGTTTGGTTGTAGTGCACCTAGGAAGTGGAGGTTAGTCTTGTGTGTCAGGATACATGCGTTTAGACTCTCTGGCATTTGAATATTCCTGGAGTATTCTCAAAGTGAAAACTGGGAGTCATCTAGGCATTAGCTGAAGAAGAAAACGTCTTAAGCTACAAAACTCAGAAGAAATGCAAGTTGCAGTTCTTTAGTGCTGCGTAAAAGAAAAATGCTAAACATGTTCATTTGGTAAGGAAACCAGTTCGTGAATGGTATTGATTACAATAGTGCTCATACACTTTCCATCAGTCTTTTGACTGGATTTTTATGGCTTTGTAAAGCACAAAACTCCAGGTATTGGCAAAATCTCTTCCTGTGAATGCCATTCCTGTAAAAAGCTGGTGCAAAGTAGTTGTTCTATCAAAGGGAAAGACTAGTAGGTGTGCTGCTCCTCCTGAAACCATATAGGTCTCTGTGCTACTTTGAGGATGTGTGTTGATGATCTAGCTCTTCCTTCATCACAGTTCAAGGGTCCCTCTTTCCCTGTGCCTTGGCTGCCACTGCTAGGCCTCCTTACAGATTTTGCACCAGTTGAGGAAGGTGCCTCTGCCCTTATCTGTTGAGAAAGGGTGCTCAGCATCTGGGAGGCACAAATACTGCAACCCTTGGTCTCCCTGGGAAAGCTGAGGCAAATCAGAAAGAGCTAGAGAAGCAGGGTCCTGCAATCCACACACTGTCTGCTTCCTTGTTCTTAGTACAGTGGCTCTTTGGAAGCAATGAAATTAGATGGCCATGTGCCCAGTGCAAGAAATTATTCACTCCACTGTATTTATTTTTACAGTGAAATTGCATTTTCATATATCTGTGAGAGAGACTGTAGCAGGATACAAACCCAGTGAAGCATTTCTTTTTGTGGACATAGCGACTTTGGCACAGCTGTGATGAAGCTAGCTACTCTCTTCATGAAAACACACTGAGCTGGGAATACTGCTGGTTTGCATCCTCTCTGAGGAAATTTGGCGATGTGGTTGTGGTGGATGGAGATGGTATTTCGTGACACTCCAGGTAGACATTCCTGTGCAGGAAAAGGTGAGCCAAACAAGCATAGCTTTAGTAAAGCTACTTGTCTGTGATTTCACGGTGAAACACGGGATTAAGAACGAGCTAGAAAATAATTTAATTTCACTTTTTAGTGGCTCAGGAATGCAAACACTTCAAATTTGAGTCACATTTCTTAAAGGTGTTTTAACTTTACTTTCAAAGTTACAGGTCCATTTCAGTGCATTGAAATTAATATGCATGTAAAAGCTTGAGAGTACGAAGTCTGTGCTTGTGAATTGGGCAGTTAGTGGCTTGGCCCAGCTGTGTTTTGTGTTTGCATGCAAAATAATTTGCATTAGCAGTAGAGCATTCCATGTGCGTATAGTATGTGTTACAACTAATCTGCATGCAAACAAAGTAGTTCTGAGAAATGTAGGAGGCCATGTAGTTCGGACAGGCTACTTGTTGGAGATCACTAGATTGTGCCTTGTCTTGAAAACAGAAGAAGGAAAACAAAAATGGAGGTGAGATGGTGGGGGTTACATGATTCTTGTAGTTAGGACCCAGTCCACTTCGACTAATGCAGCCTGCTGTTGATGTTGGATAATTGCTCAGGGCTCTGTTTCAACTGGTCTCCAGAATGACTCAGTGTAAGAACCAAGGTCATGAGGATTTTTTTTTTTTTTAAAGACCTGTTGGACTAATTAGGCTATGTTATATGGTTTAGGATTAGTTAAGCCTGCCCAGAGTTACTGGTAAGAGTTCAGCCTTTAGTTTTCTGCTAGAAGCAACTTCCTTCAAAATCCAGAGATGTGCAACAGTTGTGTTTAGAGATTGTAACATATAAGCCCCAAAGCATTGTAGAAATTACAGGGGAAGGAAAGAAGCTGCCGAAGGTAGAAGGGGAGTTAATTATGAAAGGGATTCACTGAACAAGCAGATGGCTTACCACAGTGTCACAGGGGGAAAATAGGTTGTATGAGTGTTTAGTAACTGCATTGATTGAGTCTGTTCATGTGCATATAATATATATAAAAAAAATTGCGGCTGCTGTGGTTATTTATGATGGCTTATTATGTAGTTGTAAGAACAAGGCAACAGAGGAATAAGACTTCCAGATGTGCTTCTTTTGCGCATTACAAACATTCAGTTCCTCTCTCTCCACCTCTGGACACTCCAAATGTCACTTGCATGTTATCTGTGTTCCCCCTTGCTTCCTGTTCGTTCTCTGTCCCTACCCGCCTCCTGCCCCTGCCCTGGCCTCCAGCTCCCATAGGGAATCCAGTGTCTTTTCTCCTGCTCCTTTCTCCATCCTCTTCACACACTTCCTAAACTTCACTAATACAGATGTAAATCAGGCAGATTTTTAGTTTCCCCTTAATTTCTGTAGCATATGTAAATTCAAAAGATTTGGTTTTTTAAATTTAATAAGGCTCTTTGTCCAGTGTTTGTTTCCAGATACTGTAATTGATTGGTGAAGACCTTAGATTATTTCTACAAGGAAACTCTCTTAGTATTAACTTTGCCAAACTTTACATGGCTGAGAAAAACAATCTCTTGACCCGTAATTCCAGCAGGGTAATTTTACTGAGGTTCAGACTCAGGTTTTGTATTGTAGGAAGTCTGTGTCCAGTAAGGAAGAGCCTTCATCTCTCACATACTGTTTACTGTCCTGAGGCACATTTCAAGTCTGGAAGCGTGAGGCCATGTGCCTTTAGGAGGGCTCTCTCAAAATCATGTCTTTGTACTGCCAGACCAGAGGGCAATATCATCAGATGAGCCAGCACGTGCAGTGGGGTGTTTTTAAGGATTTTCTTCAATTGCAGGAAGACAGAGGACTACCTGACTGCTCACAAGGCCTGCTGGCAAATGCCCTGAACCAGCAAATAGAGATTGAAGCAGTGCTGTGTTTTGTGCCTGTGGTATCCGTGGATGAGTGTTGGGTGTGTCAAGACCACCTTTACTTTTGTATTGCGTGTTGGCCTCGTGCTGGCAAGGGTTCCAGGGTGGCATTGGGCACCTGCTTGTCCCAGCATAATGTTCAGTGTGGTGTTCTTCCTCCAGTACAAGATTGGCTTGTTTTTCTGGTTGGATTTTGAGCCATAAAAAGTAACCCCTGCCATCAGTGAACTACGGGGTGGGTATAGCGTGGATGTTGTACGCAACATGTCACCACTAGTCCTGTCCAGGGCAGTTCTTTCCTTTTCAGCTGTGCCTGGCGTTGGCACAGCATAAGCTAAAGTTAGCTAAGCAGGTATTCAGGCAGCTTAACTTGTTGTTCTTTGCTGCTGTTTGGTCTTCCCAGCACAGATGAACATCATTTCTCCTCTTCAAAGGCAGTTGTTACTTGCTGCTTTTTTTCCTTCTTCCCCCCTCCCAGTGACACCTCCTGTAATGTTTCATTGCCATGCAAAAGGAGGAAAGCACTTTGTCAGCAGCCTACTTCAGGCAGAGAAATTTATATCTGTGAGAAGCATATGTACAGAACAGCAATTACTCAGATCATCAATATTTATATAGCAGATAATAGACATCATGGACAAGATGAATATTGTCACAAGAGCAGTAGCTGCTGGGGGGGATGCAAAATATAATTGCTAGATTTCTTTAAATGAGATAATTATTTAACTTTCAAGTGATTGGTGAAAATGGCTTAGAGTCTGAATTAACTGTTGAGTGGGAGTTCATCTTCTTCTAGAAGGTAAAGGAAATGCCCCCTCCTGTCTTCCCTCACTTCACACAGTGAAAACTGCCTGATATGTTGTCCTTTACACGTGGCTTTAGCTGAAGGCAGTGATGGTGCCACTCGCTGAATAAGGAATCATATAAAATAAAAAAAAAGTAATCAAGCAGCTTGTTTTGTAAATTAATTTTTATTATGTCTGCTGTGTGATAGACACTTGTGGTTGAGATGGAGACGCAGTCTCCCATGCTTTGATTTTGAAAGCTATACCCCAGTGTTCAGTGAAAGGTGGCTATGCTAGGGCAGGTTTCTTTACCAGAGCTTTCCAGCGTCCTGCCTGCCAGCTGATGTGCTGCTGGCTGCCTTGGCATTGCCTGACTGGACAGGCAGCCTAAAGAGTCCCTGCCTGGCCTCCTGGCCGGAGGGACAGCCCCGGTCATGGCTTCCTGTTTGCACGGGAGATGCAGCTCCTGATTTCTGTAAAGAGAATGTCTCCTCTCACCCACCCTTTTTAACCTTTTTATGGCAGTGTGATTGTTTGGAGGGCTTTCATTCACTGGTAAGAAAATCTGCCAGCTTGTCCCATTTTTGAGATGCATTGAATCAAAAACTAACTGCATGTGGGCTGTTTGCGACACATAATTTATTTGCTGACTTTTTTCTTGTGCTTGTGAAATGCCTCTGAATAGCTCCATTTTTTTGTTTTTACTGACTGACTCTTCAGATGTAACTTCAGATGAGTATCTGAAACCCTCCACCACCCTCCTGACTTCTTTCAGCTGAGGGGGAGCAGTGGATGAGAGGGTACAGTACTTGATGTTCAGTGTTTAGCTGACTTAGGTTGGCTGTCCTTTGTAATGTTAATCACAGTTTTCTAAACATTAAAGTGACTCGGGAACATTTGCAAGAGAGTTTGTCCACAAAAAATTTATAGTGCAGTATCAAACCTCTGGGCACTGTATTCTATGGGATGCATGTAACAAGACATCTTGTGAAATGCCCAGAGAAAAGTTGGCCCAGGAATGGGATTTGCAAAAGCTGGCATCCCAAATCAGGAGACCCATGAACTGGCTACAAGGGAGGATGAAGAAGAGGACTCCTAAGTCAGTAGCCTTCTTTCTGTTGCAGAAAAATCTGCTGAACTGCTCCTTTGTATTCCTTTCTGGAGTTAGGTACCTTCTGCTGAGTTGTAAGCAGTGGAGGAGCTAGGGCTCGATCTCTCTGAGTTAGGTCTGATAGCCCAAAGGAAGCTAAGGCTGAGTTCCTGCCTTTGTCTAGCAGCATTTGATCAGGGATCTTTTTTCTTCATAGGTAAACCCATTAGACTGCCTGGATTCTAGCTCTTTTCCAAATTAATTTTTAATATAAAATAATTAAACATTAATCGGAGCAGGGGCAGGAACTTGCCTTTCCCTTACACTAACTTTTCCTTTCTGACCTGGATATTGAATTATGCACTTCAAAGTGGAATGGAGTTAAGGAGAAGGCATTGGTGAGGCTCTCCTGAACTACTGAAATTCCTGCTACTTAAAACTTTTATCTGGGAGAAGGGAAAAGAATATTGTAACTTAGTCAGATTTTCCTTAGTGAGGAAAAGTTTTCTTCTGCAGTGAGCATACCCAGGTTCTTTTGTGGGTTTATTGTATCTGCCACTGGCATGTGGCTTGGGGAAATCCTGACCCTGTTGCATGCAGCTTAATATGAACTGAAGGCTTGTTGGAAGCTAAATTTAGGCCATCTTAGATCTTGCTATTGTAGGTAAATCTGAGATGTCCAATAATACCAGTATTAATAGTTCAGATGTGTGTTCCAGTCCATAACTGTATTAATAGTGGTGCTTTCTAAATCGCAGATCGCAGACCCAATATTGCAACTGTGTGTGTTTCAACTTTTTATTAACTAGTACTACTCCGTAAGTTTTTAATGATGGTGGTATAATCTTTGCTCAGAATTTAAGCTTGCAGTCAATAGGCTTACTTTCTTAGTCACCTTCCCGAGATCCCTTCGAGGCAACCACTCTTGAGACTCTGTTGAAAGACTATCTGCAAAAGGGTTAATTTAAACATTATCTTCTGTCTGAGGTTCTGCCTTGAGGAAAGTAAGCACTAGATACCCCTTGGAGAGATTGCTGCAATTCTCAAGCCAGCCCAGCCCCTTACATAGGTGAGCCAGCTGTGCGACAGACACATGCTTGACACATTCATTGCTCCTCCAGGTGCACTGCAGCTTGGAATAGCTTTTTTATTAGAGTAAGGAGAAGAACAAGGGACCATTGAAGAGAGTAGGTTATCAGTGCTACTGATATGCTAGATTATTTGATTGTGTTGAAATAATGAATTTTTTCATCAGGCTAGCTTGTTTGTACATAATTCTCTGAATAGTTTTGGTTTTTTGTTTTTTTCATTGCAGTAACTTGCACAGAGATCCTGGAGATGATGAAAAGGATTGCTTTCCCTTCATGTTTAATGAGGTGCTTGCTGTGTTTCAGCTGTCTTGTCCCGTTGCTAAGCCCTGACATATTTACATTCTAATTTGAGGATGTGGTGTTAGTGGTATGAGAAAATGGTGTGTTTGCGGCATCCAGAAGCCATGAGTCTCTCTTAATTCCATTTCACGTCAGTGTCAAGCATTGGGGCACCACCATGAAGATTATACATCAAGGTCTTTCTGTCAGGCTGGTGCAAACTAGCTAAAGTCTTGAGGGGTTTTGGTGGGTTAAGTGTGTAAAGATCCAGTCCTGTGTAGTGGTTTTCTTTTAAGCCACAAATGGGAAGAAGTACATGGCAAAGGATGGAGTCAGGGATATTTTGCTACAAAGCTTCAAGAATGTTCTTAGAAAAATCCCTTCTCTTTAGCTTCTGAGCAGTACAAGGGTGAACCTGTTTGCCTCTTCAGTTGGTTTTAAACTGGTTTGAAGATTTGCCCTGCATTGCCTTCTGGAAGAGTTTTTCTGCATCCTAATTTTGTCAAAGTTCATTATTTATGGAGGGGACCCCCTTGCCACAAATCTCCTTTCACTGAAAAATAGAACTGAAGGGTTAGGTTTAAGAATGCTGGCACCATCTCCTAGGGGAACTGTAATAAGCATACTTTATTTTCCCATTCTTCCCTCGGGGTTTGGCTTTATGGCCGACTTCCATCTCCCCTTTGAAGTTTAGTTGCCATTGTGGTTTTGGGAGATGTAGTCTAGCTGGGAAGCCCAGTCCCTGTTGGAGGTTGGGAACAAGGGTCATCCAGTATGCAAGTACCTTGAGCTGGAGTAAGCAGCATTTCCCAGTTCTGAAAATGGATTGCCAAATTTCCAGTATTTAGTTGGAAGGCACCACTTCCCTTAGTCCAGGTGACATAGCTGGTCATTTCATATCATTCATAAGGTGTTAATTTGAAACCCTAAATTTTCATGGAAACTCACTTTTCTCTGTTTTTAATTCATCATCTTGGCTTAATTTGCAAGCATGAAATACCACTTTTAGGGGCTTGTCCCACTCTAATGAAGTGTAATACTAGGATACTGGAGTTAGTTCTAAGTTCAAAGTATAGCATGTAGGAGATACGGTATGATTTACCTGAGGAAACCTCTTGTTTAGCATAAATATTTCTGATGTGTGGAATGGAGCTAAACTGGGAACAGGAATGAACTGCTCTTCAGACTTCAGATTTTACTTTCTGAAGTAGATTCTCTTCTTAAAATAGAAACCAGCAGAAATGCTGGAAGTGTGTTAATTGAACAGACTGATATGTAGTCAGTCTGTGGAGCTGGAGATGTGTCAGTGTATGAAGTTTAAGGATGTCTGGAAGACAGAAGCTGGTCAGCAATAGCAAATTAGTTAGAATTCAGTGAAGTTGTATTACTCACAAATTTGCTTTCAATAAGCAGTGAGCTATTTTTGCAAGGACTGTTTACAACTGCTACTTCTATGGTTGGCTAATTAGCAACCCCCTTCGGAAAGAAAAATGACCCTCCTAAAAGTCTTCAAGCGTACAGAAACTTGGATTTTTTTAATCCTCTCAATTTCACGGTGTCTTCTGCGTTTCAGCTTACGATCTCTTGCAAGCTGCCACTTTCCCTGTTTGTGAGACTTCTACAGAAAACACAAGTAATAGTAGTTGAAAGGGGATTTTAAAATAGATCATGAAATCTAGGGCATGTCAGGATGATTTTGAGGTGGTCTTAAAAAATTCAGTGGTTGTCTTTTTTGAAAGCTTTTGCTGAATGTTTGAGATTGACTTTTTCCTCTTTATCTAAAGGTCAGGAAGGTCTCAGACAGCATGTGTCACATGTGGTGGCATCTGGGGATTTGACCAGGCCTACTTGTGGAATGACCTTTTTTCCATAGGAAGAAAGGATTCCTGGGCAAGTCTGGATCAAATCTGCTCTTGAGAGCAGTTACTGTGAAAGGAGCTCAGTGGAACTGCTTCGTACGGAGTGGTCACTGGCAGAAAGAAATGCTGGCAGGAGTGGACCCAGGCTGGTTTTCACAGCTTTAAATAAATTGTATGTCCGCCTACAAAGGGTCTGGGATACATTTTTTAAACTCATGTATAATTTATAATTATTTTCATGAGTAAAATAAATTAATTCATGCTATCATAGTGGTGCTCCTGAACATCTTTGCAAAAAGGCAAGGTAAGGAATGAAAAGCATTTTGGTAAGGAAATGTGCATTTTAAGATGATATTTTGCCTGTGTTCAAAAGCAGTTTGGGGATAAAACTCTCACACATTGACTTATTGCTTGGAGTCCTGATTTACTGTGCAGGTCTCATCTGATGCAGATGCATCCCTGACACAAGAAAGTGTGAGCTAAGGGCTACTTACGGGATTGAGGAGTTATTTGAAGAAAAATTAGAATTTTTCTGGCATGATTGGGTCACACTCACTCCGGGAGTGTGAGTGAGCTTTGAGGAACCTGACTCATTTCTTCCAGTGTTGCAGGCTTACACTCCTGTGCTGCTGCTTCCTCTGCTGGCTGAAACTTCTTTATGTGGTCCACTGGAGAAACTCTTGTCTTCTGTGTTAATGGGTGGTTATGAAATGAGAACTAAAGAATTAAAGATCATGCACTGACAATTTAAGAAGTGATAAGAATCTACAAATTTGTCCTTTAATAAGATTAGAATACTGTTGCTTTTTCAAATGAAGAGGTCCACAGTGGTCCATAACCTTTGTTACGTGCATTTTTAAACCAGGATCTAATGCTGAGTTGAAATTTTTCAATTCACTTCTTTAAAGGTCTCATTTCTAGCATTCATGCTGATTTCTTTTGTGTCATTTTAAACAATATACAATAGCATTTTTTTATCAGCAAAGGCCTGTGCATTTCAGTGACCTTTACTGCTTTCCTTAGAGGGGTTATGCAATCAACATAAGGGAATGAAAATATTTAAGGACTTTTTTTTCTTAAAAAAGGTCTTATACCTTTATTCTTACGGTTGTACAACTCACACGTGTGTCTTGCAACTGCATTCTTTATTTTGAGGAGCCTGAAAGTCTGCTTGCAAAGTGTGAGCTCATTTGCAAAAATCAAGTTAAAAAAAGAACATAAGTGGATAAAACTGTCTTTAAAGCAAGAAGCTTTTGTTCTAGTGTTCTCCTTTTGGTCCTCTACATCCATTAAAAATATAATATTTTCTTCTAAATTTAAAGTCAGAATTTACAAAGGGGTTGACCCTTTTCATATCTATTGATTAGTCAGTGCCAGGGAATTTTGAGTGCCTTTCTTAACTTACTTACAATACACTTGCCTACTTTTTGCTGCTTGGGAACTTTAAAGCTCCTGAAAGTCCACACTAAGTGCAGTCTTCTCACTAGAGGGAGGTTGCTCATTAGAGATGGAGGTTTATTGCACCTAAAAGGAAGGAGAATACTGAAGCCTCATCACCCCTTAGTTCTGCTTCCCTAGCACGTGGGTGTAATATCGATGAGAGCATCCATGCATCTGTTCAGGGACATCCATGGAAACACAGGATTTAAGTAACTCTTACAGCGGCAACTGTGTGACTTGAGAACTTGGAAATACTTCTGGTGTTTCATGGTAATAACCAGATGCACACTTCCTTGCCGCTCAATGTATGGGTTACAGTTATGGTTCATGATTTGTTTTTTCACAGGTGAATATTTTATAGTCCAGATCTACAGTGGGATAGCAGCTAGGAAGGCAGAGTAAGCACGAGAGTTGCCTCATTCTTCTTTCCATGTCGTTAGCCCATCTTTGTGTGTTAAAAGATAATTTAAAAACATGTTTTGAGCAAACTTGTGTTCTGCGCATATAGTGCAAAAACCGTGAGCTGAATTGTGCCTCTTTCAGTGGGTGATATTAGTGAGCCATCAAGAAAAAAGGTGTTTCTAGCTTGTGAGGAAATGAGTTTGGAATTCTAGATATAAAGGAGTTTCCTAAACACAGTGGATGTCACGGCATTGATCATGGGCCCTATTCTGCAAGAAGGAAGCATTACTTTGGTTTTATTTGTTGCTCATATCCACAGGTATGACCGTAAACTTTTCCAGTTTTGTGTCAATCTATATTTAGGGTCAATTTGGAGGGAGGGGGCAGGGAAATGCCAGTGATCCACTGACATATACAGGAGAGGAAAGGAAATTACTTTATGACAAATCTTTTCTGCTATTTCCACATGAGCAGATGGATCCTATGGTACAGGTTTGCCTTTAAGGAGAGTTTAAGCAGTAAATAATTTGCTTTTTGAAAGAGGGCTGTTTTTTTTTTTCCATGTTTGTATAGCTTTTAGGTAATTCATTTTGTTCCACTCAGTTGTATGACCTTCAGTGCTTTTAAAGTCTAAATTTTTCCAGGGTAGAATGATGCGAAAATTGAGTATTTGTCAACTGAAGCAATTTATTATCTCTCTAAATGTTGTCTGCTGTGCTTGGTGCCTAGAGTTGGACAAAACAACTGACTTCCACCGTTTTTCTTTAAAATTTCATTTTCTAAGAGAAGGGCACAATCCTTCTAGGTTTAAGGATACCTCCTCCCATCTCCCCCAAGTTGCACAGTGTTTTAAAGGGCTTAATTTTGAACATTGAAGGATTGGGAGGGATTTCAGCAGCAGCAAAACAAGCAATTGCTGTTTAAAGTTGGATGAGAGACGCAAAGACCAGATGGGCCACAGCTTTGAGGTGGATTTATTTCTTCTGGCTGGTTAGACATCTAGATAGAGGCTTTACTGACAGTCATTGTTTGAGTGGAAGTGCCAGTGTGACTGACTTCACAGTGGGAGGAGTGCAAGTGATGGGGCAAAGCAGAAGGTTCAGAGCAGGGTGGGTGTGTTTCACCGTGCCTTGAGTAACCATCTGTGGTGATGCTTCCTAACCATGCAGGAGAGTGCTGTAGCTGTTGTGTGTGTGTAGGGCATAGCTGAAAATAAACACAAAGGAACTGGTTTCCTAATAGTTGGAGTCTGCTTTTTGTTGGTGGTACTGTCTTAAAGCAGTAAAAGCCAGCATTATTTCAGCTGTGTCCTGTGTTTGGAGAAGTGTAGGGGAGTGGTGGGAGGCAGCAACATGCTGCCACCTCTCCATGCACAGGGTGGGAAGGCAGGTCTACCTGCCGTGTGGGAGCTTTCCCCTCAGGGAGCAAGCAGTGAATGAGCTCAGTGCTTTGGGTGTGCTGGTACCCCGTACTCACTTCTAGAAATGACTGCACAAGGTGCATCTCAGCTTGCTGGTACATCCTGTCCAGCACCAAGGTAAAAGCTGGGACTGGCAGCATTTTTCCCCGCTGTTTGGGAGAGGGGAGACGGAGACGATCATCTTAAACCAAACCTCCTGGGGTGCTAAAGGGATAGTGGGACAGCCAAACAGAACTGGCTTTCTTGGTCCTGCAAACCCTCGTGCTTAATAGTTTATATTCTGGAGTGCCACCTGCTGGCACTTCTCTCTTTGCTGGCTTTTTTCTAGAGGCAGCTGCTCCAGAAGATGAGAACTCAGAGCAAAGAAGCGTGAATGTTAGAAATAAGAATAATAGTACTGAATATTTGTATTGATCCTTACATTATTTTTTTTTGATCATCATGGCACTTAAGGATCCTGTTTATTGGCAAAGAACGCATTCTGGCAGGTGTTCTGCAAACTTGGCTTCAAAGAAACTGGCAGAGGCTTCACTGCATACAAAACAGAGAGCACAGTGTGAAGGAGTGGTTTAAAAAATAGAAAATGATTTTTCCAATCCATGCTGTTATTTGGCAAAATATGGTACATTTTTTTTTTAATTTGTGTCTTGCTTTAGTAAAATGTTTGGATCATTTCTGTGGTTGGCAAAAAAACCCCAAAGCAGTAATCATTTCATTGAAAGACACTTGACAGTGAAGACACTTCGACAAAAGTTAGGAAAACACTGAGTCAACTCTAAAAGGTAAAAATTATGCCAATAAAGTACTTCTGAAAACCTTTTGGCTGGAAAGCAAGGGCTGTCGTAGTTTGTGTCACAAAGCAGATCTGGGTGCAGAGCTGAAATTTTTTTCATCCTAGCCGTGAACTTGTTTCGGCAGTATAAAAGGGACAATTTTTGATTCTGTTTTTTAACATTGATTTTCCATCTGTGAGTCAATGCCTAAATGGGCATTAAGTCAGTGTGCTGCCTTTGGCATTGGTATGGTTGTGTACATTGGTGTTGCCAATGTTCAGTGTGCCACTGTAAGACACAGGTATAATAATATACCTGAAGTAAAGAACTCAGCTGAGTGGAATATGGTCCAAACTTGGAGAGATGCATAAAGCTGTGTGTATTCACACTGTGTCTTAGATAATCACATCCAGTGCAACACTCTCTAGACATTGTGCCTTTTCCCTTTTTTAGTGAGCTGTCCCTGAGGCACTTCTTTGGTTCCTAACTGCTAATCTGTGTGATGTTGCATGGGATAGTCAAAGAGTTGTTTAGGTTGGAAGAAGCCTTTAAGATCATTGAGTCCAACCATTAACTCAGCATTGCCATGTTCACTGCTAAACCATGTCCCCAGGTGCCAGATTTCCACATCTTTTAAGCACTTCCAGGCACAGTGTCTCCATCACTTCATTGGGCAACTTGTTTCAATGCTTGACAATCCTTTTTGTGAACATTTTTTTTCTGACATCTAATCTAAGCCTCCCCTGTTGTAACTTGAGGTTTTTTCCTCTCATCTTGTCACTTGGGAGAAGAGACCAACCCCCACCTCACCACAACCTCCTTTCAGCCAGTTTTAGAGAGTGATAAGGTCTCACCTGAGCCTCCTCTCCAGGCTAAACAACCCCAGCTCACTCAGATGCTCCTCATGAGACTTGTGTTCCAGACCCTTCACCAGCTCCATTGCCCTTGTCTGGACATGCTTCAGCACCTCAACGTTCCTCTTGTAGTGAGGGTACCAGAACTGAACACAGAATTCAAGGTGAAATATGTGTTGGAAGTAAGTGGTGAGGCTTGTCTGATACAAGTCTTCAGAAGTAACTAATGATTTTGGGATATATTCTGGAGAATACGGGGATGAGTATGACGACTTCTTTTTTAAGAAATCCGTGAAATGACCTGCCTTTTCACTGTAAGATCCTTCAGATCCTTTGCAAGAGACAGTTGTAAAAACCAGCAATCAGATTGACCATGTAGTCCTCTTCAGCTTCTGGACACATTATGTAATGTAACTTGTATGTTGAAAATGCTCTCCATGTTGTGATTTTATTTTTAAGCCAACAGCCAAGAAAAGCTGAATAACAATTATTGAAAACACTCTTCTGTGAAACTACAGCTGATAGTTAGAATGGGTCTCATTTGTGTCTGTTAGACTAGGAAAGAAAAAAAACTCATGATGTATTGCTAGACTTAAGCATTGCACATTCAGCGGTAGAACAGTGGGAGAGATACTTCTGGCTTACCCAGTGGCTGACCATATCAGAAGAAAAATTATTCCAGAGTCAGTACAAAAAACTTTGTTTGCCCTTTACATTACCTTTTTATAAATTTATTCTAAAAGAAAACAGTCAAATTGAAATGGAAGTTGAAATGAGCTGATGTGTTAATGGAAATTTCCATTTTTGCCGAAGGAGAAAGTATTTGCATAATTTGATCTGAAACTGCCAATGAATTTGTTCACCTCAAAACTTCATTTCTTTCGTTAGCTCTAACTCCCATGCAGAAATCACGAGACTGGCCTAGAAATCAGAGACTGAAGTTTAGGGGTCCTACCTAACTGGGATCTGAGGCTTTTGAAGTTCATATTATTAGGCTTTTCTTCAGAAAAACACATCTAGCAGTCTTTTTGCTGAATATTGAGTTGATGGTCTATATTCCTGTGTGCGTAGGACTCACTGTGGCCATAGACTATCAGGATTGTGATGATGTGTTGTGCATTAGCAGCATTATGCTACTTTCCTTTCCTAAATTTGTTCTGCTGTTACATTGCAAGAACTGCAGAACCAGGCACAAAATTAAGCGGTGTGAAGCAGTTTGCTTCACTTTGATTGTTTTGCTCTAATGTGGCGTAACACAGTCCTTTCTGAGCATTTGCACTCCTTCATACAGCAAAAATGCTGTAAGCTGTTAGTTTAAGTGCTGCCAAATGGAGGGTATTTTCACACCAGGATGTTTCAAAAGCAGACTTGACTGGAGGAAGTATGATGGGCAATGTCTGGGCCAAACTTTCAGACTCATTGTAAAGAATGAAATTCGACTTGACAAAGCTTGGCAGGTTTGATAAACTTTGTGCAGCTACAGGAGTGGCTCTTGGAATTGAGTACTGTCTCTGTGAAGGAAAGCAACAGTAGGTTTCACATAATGTGGGCAGGAATAGTTTATCTTCCTGTGCCTGAGCATTTGAGCAGCCAATTGCCAGTCCTCACTGCAGTGTGGCTGCCACAGCAGAAGGGGTAGCAGCTCTAAGCTCAGTGTCCCAGAGCTGTAATTTATCTCAGCCCACCAGAGAGGGTTGTGGTAGTGCTAACCTGAGTTACGATCATCGCCCTTGAGAGAGGGCACTGCTTTGCTTCGCTGCAAAACTACTTTTATCTGAAAACAGTGCTGGTTCAGATGATGGAGAGACTCAGTGCAAATCCCCTCTCTCTGTTCTAAGCTTTGCTCTAGGAGTCCATCCTTGGGAGTCTTGTTTCTGTCATGGACGTGTCCGTGGGCATGGAGAGAGCTGCGAGCCTTTCCTGGTGTCAGTTTGTTGTCTCACCACTAATCTGCAATTTCACTTGGTGGTACTGGGGCTTCTTATGACACTGTGGAGCTGGTTGGGGTAGTTGATGTGAAACCAGTTTGTTTAGTTGCAGCTATTTTGGGAAGGTTGGATTGTGTTTCCTCAGGTCGCACCTTTTCAGGGTGGGGTAGGGAAAGCAAAGGTGTCAGCACTTGAGATTACCTGGATCTGCCTGTGGCTTCTGGCACTGTGTTCCGTGTTGATGGATCATGTGTTAAGTATGTAAATGTGCAACTGACCTCAAGAGCATGTGTCATCTCGTTAACTTCTGTGGCTAATGTCAGGTCACGTGCTTCATAAGTTGTCTGAACTGGAGCTTATGAAGTGTTCACAGTCACAGGTAGAAGCATGTGGTTTGGAAAAGTATTGGAAGTAATTATTTATCTGGTATAGCCTGCTAAATGTCTTTGGAAGATTTTACTGGTGTAAAGACAGAGAGATAAATCATGGAATAGGAAATCATCAATATTATGCAGTTCAGGCTTGATCCAGCTCTGCTTGTGATCCATATTTGCAGTGAGAGTTGGACTGTTCCCAAAATCCAGGAAGTGAGGGTGGTATTAATATTACTAGCTGACAGAATGTTACAGGGTGAATGATTAGTTTCCAATAAGCAAGGAGCTTTTGGATCAGTTCCAGTTCCTTTTGGTGTAATCTGCAAACCAGAATGACCAGTGCTGTGACCTGGAGTAGCTGTAGCACTTATCAGAGGCCAAAACTTCATGAAGATCACGATTTGTCTCCATTATGAAATGACAGAGCCGTTGACCTTGAGGAGGCATATTAGCTGGCTATCTTCCACTCTCTTGTGAAGATAAACTCTTGGAAGTGGTGGTTTGGTGTTGGCACAGCTGTTACACATTCTCTGTTGATAAACAGGGGCTTTACTCCTTTGTGCTGTCCACTTAGCAGATTGCAGGAGAAAGGTAAAAGATGAAAAAAGCTCCCTGTGCCCTTCTGATCTCCTTCAGACCTTACTCTACTAATTATGGTCTATGAAAGAAGATAATTTTCTTACTTATCATTGTGGAGCTTTTATTAAAATATTTTCCAATTTCTTAATCCCATCTATTTCAATGTAAAAGGATGTATTACTTTCACTCCCCTAGGTCTGTTGTGCTTTCCCCATCCCACTTTATCTGAAGCAAAAAAAAAGAAACAATCCCTTCCTGCACTTGGAGAAAATAAACCCCAGGCCATTCCAGGCCTTGAGAGCAGCCATGTGAAGGTAGCTCTTCAGTGATGTGGGTCACACAGTCATGTCCTTGGGAAGCTGTGCTGGGTGAGTGCAGAGAGCACAAATCATGTTAAGCAGNCGAGGTGGGGGCACAGAGCAGTCACAGCAATTAAAACTGTTATTTGAAGGGCATTTGTTTCCTGAGGTAAGTGTGAAATCAAGTTTTCAGTTTTTGAAGTGTATAGGCAGTGCATGAACATGTGAGTATCGATTCCTTTCCTCCCTGTTTGGGCCCATAGGCAGGTAGATTTTGTCCTAGTTTTATCAAAATCCGCTCAATGACCTTGGAAAGCTGTAGCACTCTATCCTGTAATTATAGAGTAGTGTCTTAATAGACTCATTCACCCACTGACCTGTATCAGTGAGAAAAGTCTGTATTTGAGCTTTATTTAAAATTAATTTTTTTGGATGGTGTATTTTGTAAGTCTAATACCAGATCCTCGGGAGGGAGGGAAGAATCTTTTAATTAAGTTTCTATTTAGATATCAGGCAAATTCTATCAACGGCAGATGAAGCATAAAGCTCTAATAGGAGAGTAAAATTTGTAATTTAAGTGATCAGGTGCTTCATGCCTCTCTCAGCAGTTTGAATGCCACAGTATTATGTCATATTGCCATAAGTGAAAATCTCTTAGAAAGGGGATGTTACATTGCATTTGAAAGCTGTTACTGAGTGTGAGTTCAGCACCAATAGCTCATCTGGTATGTTGTGGGATTTTGGACTCAATGACTTAACTTGTGACCTCACTTTAAGTTAGGGAAGCAGCTTCTAAATCTGTCTTTGCCAACTACCTAACCACTTGCCCCTTATATCCTGATCATAAATAGCTACTGGTGCTGCTTTTATTTAAGGCTGAGAGGTAGAATTCTTTTCACACCACACCTTCCACCGCCATTCCTTATGATATGAGTTTGAATGGCGAATGGATCTCTCACTTGGTAGTGGAAAAACCAGGCTTTTAATTCCTCTCATCCTGGGGTGTAGAAGTGAGTCAGGCATAGTTAAGAGCAGCCAACAGAACTGAGGAAGTGCTAATGGCCTTGCAAGCATTGTGCTCAGAGTGGGCTGAAGAAATGAGCATCATCCTTTGGGATGCTTTGAATGCTGGAGATTTTGTTTATTTGCAAAATGCACCAAACCTTTTTCTATCCTGCACTGGAAAATTTTCACATGCATTATGTCTTAGGACCACGGTCAGGTCTTTCATCCTGCCAGTACCCCCACTATGGAGAGAAGAGAAACTTAAAACAGCAGGAATGGTGGTGAGAAATCATCACACTCCTTTTAGCACGGCAGAGCTACAACTGGGGGTGCTCTGCCAGGGTGGAGTGGGACTAGGAGATTTAGGGAACGACAGCTCTGGGACAGTTTGACAATTGACCTTGTCAGAAACCTGCAGAGGTACCAGAGTTGGGTTGGTGAGGAGCAGGCCATGTTCCCACTGCCTGGCCTCCAGGACCACCTGCACAGAGGGCTGCTGAGAGGCTGTGTGGACAGGAAAGCTGTCCGCTCTCTGTCTGTGCCTGTCTGAAATAGGCATATTTCTGTGGAATGTTTTAATTTCAGATAATGTTTTTCACTTGTAAAGTGCCTGATGTGAAACTGTCTGATGAGCATAGCTGTACTGTTCTGCCTAAGCATGATGAAATGTTTGCTGACCTGGCACGTTGCAGGTGATTAGTAGTGTTTGCTGTTGGAACAAAGTGCAGCTTATCCTGGTCATATTTGACCAAAATAAGGTCTTTGGAGGCAGGGAATGTGAACGTGTCAAAGTTTGCAGATAAAAGGAGGGAGCAGCACAGCTGGTGATGTGAGATGGAACACAGAGCAGCATGTGAGTCTCTCTCTATTTTCTCTAAACACCAAAGGCTGGTGTTTTCACCTTATCTGTTTTTTCTCCAAACCTATAAATGTCTACATCTTGTTACATTCCTGTAGGTGACCTTTCTGCCTCTGTCTCCTCTTGCTAGGGCTGGCTGGTGACAATTTCTTAGGTAAATGCTGTGGAATGATACCTTGCAACTAGGCTCCTTTTTCGTGATCCACCACTGATTTCTTGGCTGCCTGAGAGGCAGGACAGCTGGTGTTGTGTCTGATGGGTGCTGTCAGGATCATCCAGAGCAGATTCTCTCTCCATGAGCATTAATCCCCTGGTGCTGGTTCATAGGATATTGTGGGCTTACATATCACAGTTTCACTCAGCTTTATTTTTTGTGGCTTTATGCACCTGGGACTGTGTATACTTGATGCTCATCTTGGCAAGGGCTGAACTAAAACTCAAGGAGCAGCGACAGCTTGCACTGGCTAAGGCTTTGGCTAAATTAAAACACTTTTGTTCTGCAATATTTCTGTGCAATTGTGAATAATTAAATGGAGAAGATGGTGGGTGTATGCTGCCTGGCTTTCAGGAAGGTTCCTGGAAAACAGGTAGTTCTGGAGAGAAGAATGGATTGACTTTGTTGTTTTATTGTTAGCTTTATGTCCATCAAAGTGCATATAGTCTCTCAGTTGTAACCTGCATGATGGATGAACTATATGCATGGAGATACTTAGTTTATGGAGCACAGGCTCTTGTGCTTTTCATAATCTTTTCATAATCTTAATGAAAGCCCCCCTAAATCCCAGGCATAGCATGGGGATACTGCCAGCTGGAAGAGGTGGGGAAAAATGGATAGGTTTCTGAGCTTTGTTGTAGAAAAGAATCTGTCACCATTGCCCTGTGGCTCATGAGGTGAAAAGTAGAGTTGTGATGAAATTGTACAGGAACTTTGAGGCAATCTGGGTAGTGTGTGCATGACCTTGGACCAACTGCTTCATCTCTCAGCACTTCTTTTCTTATATGATGAAAGAATATAATGATGATAATACTTGTCTCTTAACAAGGGTATTGTGATGAATAAATTAATTACTCATTGCACTGTTCTCAGTTACTATGGTAATTAGTGCTACAGAACAGCCTAAAAATAAATAAGAACATTTAGTGAAGGATATTCAGGGGAAATCAGGTAGTGTGTCCCGAGCTTTTGCAGTAGCCCGAGTGTGCTTTGTCCAAACATGAAGTTGTGAAAAATGTTCACGGATAGAGAATTTTTGTGGCAGAAATGCTTCCAAATATTAAATGTGTTCCTTCGTCCTCATTATCCATTTGAAGCAACTCTGGCACACATTTCTTCCCTATCTGTGGGCACATGATTCTTGCAATTAGTTCCCCTATTGAGAACAGCACTCCCTCCTCACCCCATCTCCTTTGCAGCCTAAGGGCAGCTGAAATGAATGATTCTTTCTTCTTCATAAATCATACATACTCAGTAATACTGCCAAAGAATTGTTAATGTGTTTGGGGAGTTTACATAATGAACCTTCCTTGGAAAAGGTGAAGTATTGTCAATGCACTGCCTTGCTGAAATTCTGTTATAACCTTGCCGTACAGCAAATAGACTGCCTAAATCCATATGTAAGTCTGTGCAAAGTTTTTGAGGCTTTCTCTCAGTGATCAGTTAACTACATCAACATGCCCCAGAGCCAGTCTTTCAAAATGTTATATGATGTTTAATCATCTGTGAATTGTATTGGTTTCCACAGGCATCACTGAAGTATATTTTTGGGGTTTTCAAGTTAATATAATTTTGGGCCCTAGTAACTTACTAGGAAGTATGTGTGAAGGTAGTTCTGAGTCCTTCAGTGAAGGCGGCATCCCTTCAAGGCTGTAGTTTTCATTGCTTAATATCACAGGGGCTATCCATACATAGGAAAAAAAAATCATTTTGCTAGGCAAGGATTTGGCATTAATTACTGTGTTCTCTGACTTTATATACAGCTCTGGGCATGGCTGTTCGGTGTCTTCCCTTGCACAGGATTCCAAAAATAGTTGTCTTTTCTGACCTGCCCCGTTGGGGACCAGTTTATAGTTAATGTTTGTGCAGAGCAAACCTATGCTTTCTTCCTGTCACTGTCACAGCTACAGCAGCTGTGGTCTGTTCACCTCCTGCAGCACCTCCCACATTGTGCTGGGAAGCTGTCAATAGTAAAAGCAACAAATCCCCCTTCTGCTACTTGGGGGAGTAGGAAGCTCATGCCTTGGCATTCCTGGCCTCCTGCTCACCCAGACAAAGAGACCTTGGGTCTCTGCTGTGGTCTCCAACAAAGTACTGGCAGAACAGACAGCATGACTGACAGGCACCTGAGATATGTGTTTTATTCTTCAGAGCTTTACTGCTCTTTAGTCACACAATTTGAAAAGCTCATGGCTTGTGCAGAGGGCAGTCCAAATCTGCAAGGAGGACCTTTGTGCCATGCCCTCAGCCACTTGGCTGTTGCATGGATCATCAGTTTTGCAGGTTTCTCCCTGTGTCTCTGTAACTGCTTGTGAATTCCTCTCCTTGCTGGCCAGTGGCAACCTTGTGGGTATTGGGCAGATGTACAGTAAGGGAAGGAGTGCAGGGCAGGCAGAGAGATTTCCTGATGCTTCTTTTCATGGCCTGTCTCTTGCTTCCATTTCTCCTGCTGCACCTTTCTGATACATGAGTTTTGGAGCTTGTGGATTTTCATTTCCAGTTAGTTTTTATTTGTGTTACAAGTTAAATCTCAGCCCTGAAGAGCTTCCAGTTGCTGTCAGGTTTGCGCCAGGCAGAGTCACTATTTGCAGCTGCAGTTGCTTCTGTGTGCGTGGTTTCTCTGTCGTAGTCTCCAGCCCCGTTCAACATGTGTTCCCCTATCCATACATACATATGTGCTGTCTCATTTGCAGAGACTTCTGGATATTCCCTGACAGTGTTTTCTGCCTTCTTCCCCCTCTCTGTTTTCCTGTCAACAGTCCCCTTGCCCACCTCGGGTGTCACAGTGTAATGAGAGCAAATGACACAACAAAGGTTTTGGCTGATACTTGACGTCAGTCGTGCCGTCGTGTGCAGTCCTGGCTGCCTCTCCATCTTTGTGCTTGAAGCACAGAGGAGAGTCCAGTCTGGGTAAGCTTTGAGTGAGCTGTTCACCTGTGACAGCTCCATGCCTTCAGCTGGTGTGAGGGTACATTGAGCACAAACTGAAGAGCTCAGTCCCCTGTCCAAGAGGAGATCTGCTCCTCTTGGCATAGTTATTAAAGTGAAGTGGTAGAAGAGTACTGAGAGCTCCCATGGATTTTTCCTTTGTAGCTACATACTGCAATTTTTTTCCAAATAGATTCTTACTGTAGGTGATAGCTTGTCTTTCTTTTATCCTGAAACTGAGCTGTGGCAGAGTGCAAGAGGGTTGTATGGTTGGAAATAAAGTTGCATTGCACCTGTGAAGCTACATGTCCAACCTTTGAACTAGGCAATGTCAGCAAAGGCCAAGGGGTTAGATGGCTGTGGCTACTCTTTAACTTGTCTTTAGTTATGTTCTGAAGGACTCATACTAACCTCTGCTTACTGGTCATTACTGCTGATCCACACCTCTGATTATTATTTGAGATGTTTTGGGAAAGTATGAACAGTTTATGTCATACAGATGGTAAGCCCTATCTTACCCTTGCAGAGATACTGATTTACATCTGCAGAAGGAGTACCTCCACTCTGTCCTTGGGCAGAACAGTCACGGGACAAGGGGGAATGTCTTTAAACTGAGAGTAGATTTAGATTAGATATCAGGAAAAAAATCTTTACTGTGAGGGTGGTGAGGCACTGGAACAGGTTGCCCAGAGAAGTTGTGGATGCCCAGTCCCTGGAAGTGTTCAAGACCAGGCTGGATGGAACTCTAACAATGTGGTCTAGTGGAAAGCGTCCCTGCCCACAGCATGGGGGTTGGAACAAGATGATCTTTGAGGCCATTCTGTGATTCTGTGATTAAGCCATAATTTCTGAATTTCTGCACATTGGGAATTTTTCTTGCAATAATACAGCAGTATTGTTATACCTGAGGGGTTTTTGATAAATTTGCAGATAAAGCCAGTTAAGAGTTGTGTCTTGTAATGTCTGTGTTCTACTTTGACTTGAATGATGCACAACTGCAGATTTTGTACGGATATTTCCATGCAAAATGCAAATCTGTTGAGTTGCTTGTGACCGAAAACTGGATCTGGTGGCTTCAGTGATTCCTTCGTGAGTTCCTATAGCTAATTTCTATTCTGGCCTTTGTCTCTTAATATTTTCTTTTCAGCCAGAAATTGCCCAGCATCATGGATATCTCTCTTCCATTTTTTGTCTCTCTCAGCTGCATGCTAGTCTGTTATCATGTCAGCTCCTTTCTTGATAGTCTTCCTTTGTGTGTGCCTGTACCATAGGGATATGGAGATAGTAATGGATAAGGGAATAAAGAACATAAAACCTCTCCTAATTTTCTTTCATTTTGCCTCGGTGTGGCCTGCACACGGGCAGCAGAGGAGTAACCCCTTCTGCAGCAGTGTTCAGCTCCCCAACACACAGACTATCTGTTGATGCGTTTGTGTAGCACGGCCCTGGTGTGGAGCAGGTGTCCCATAGGCTTCATGATGGTGGGGGCCTCTTCTCAGCAGTGGCCTCTGTGTCACATTGAGATAAAGCATCCCAAAAGTGCTGGTGGGACAGCATGTGCCAGTTCTCCCTGCAGCCATTGAACGTATTTCAGAAGCTCCTGCCTTCTTAATGTCAACCCCTGCTCCCTTCTGAGTCAGGATTATCCCTGCATGTTTGTTGAAGTGTCTTGTGAGCCAAAATCCGCTGCTGTTACGAAATCAGCAGCAGGGCCAGTTCTGCCAATGTCGGTGATCTCTGTCATCAGCATTTGAAGAGATGACGTGAATTTTGTTTTCCCTATTCAAATACTGGTGACTGCCAGAAGCAGGATACAGGACAGTGAGGTCCAGAGCACTGTCCTGCATTGCAAACCCTATGTCTATGCTTGCCTTCTCGAGCTACAATATTTGTTTTCCTGACATTACCCATTGATTAGTATGTTGCAACCTAGTTGTCATAATCCAAAGAGAAGAACAAGAAATTATTGTATAGAAAGGAAGAAGTGTTCTGAAAGCTGTGGTCTTTGGGTGTTTACTCCAGTTTGGCAATAACATGCAATAAGAGAAGACCAAAGGTAACCCTGCAAATATTTTGGGGTTTCTTTATTTTAGTCTCTGGATGCAAATTCAGGCTGATACTTCTTCAAACACAGGAAGGAAGTGTAAAATGGTGTAAAACTGTCACTCCTTCATTATTAATTGTGTTGGAGTGACCAAAATCAAAGTTAAACGACACGCTGTGAAAGTAAACAGAGATGCCTTTTCTTTTTTTTTTGCAAAGATCCCTTTGTAAGGAATAGTTTAGAACAATATTTGTAACAATTTGCTTTTAATTCAGTGTATTATCTTTCTTTCAGCTATTATTCTGTTTTATTTCTGTTCTTTGTGGCGTTCAGTGGTCCTGGGTCTAAACAGAGCCTTTGTCTTGGGTGAGGTTTTCATTAGTGAGAAGGGTTTTGTTTCAGAGTGCTGTGTTCAACAAGCTGCTTGTATAACTGGGCAAATAGTTAATTTGACTGAAAATGATACCATTCCTTTTCATTATGTTCAAATGTAAGTGTTGCAGTGTAGTTGTTTGGTTGCTCATTCGTGCACAGGCACAAATTCAGGAGCCTGTGGAAACGCTTCCATTTAAAAACACTTTTTCTTTCCCCCACCTTTCATGCAGACTTAGCGGTTGAGCCAAATAGCTAAAAATCCTCAGGGATTTAAAGGATTAAATGAGAACAATTGTTTTGGTGAGGGAAGGGCTGAAAAGTTCTGAAAATATGACAGGAGGTAGTTGCTGTGGGACATGGCTAGTGAACTATATAGCCACCTCTGTTATGGGCATAAGTATAATTGTGAGCAGTGGACTGATGGTTGATGGGGGATTTGATTGCTGGGAAAATAGAAAAAAAAAAAAAAAGGAGAAACCTAGTGATAGTACTGATGACTGATCTGAAGGTTTGTCACTGGGCTATTTGGTGAAGCTGTTGGGAAGATGCTTTCTAGTGAAGGATCACAAATTTGTTTCTCCCAGCAGATAACAAAGTCAGTACTAATTTTCATTCCCCCTTGGCTGGACTCTTTGGTTCCACTGGTTCCTGTGAGTAACCTGTTCCTTCACATTTTTCTGTTTGTCTCAGGTACTGAAAGTTTCATGCCAGAGATTTTCCTGTGCTCTCCATAGCTGCTGCCTGGTGCTGCCCCGAGGAGAAGTGGTGGGAAGGCTGCTACCCCTTGCCTACAGGCTGTCAGGGTGAGGCTCATCACAAGGTCTGCTGTGCTTCCCTGCACCGCCCACCATGGAGACCCTATCCCAGGACTCGCTGCTAGAGTGCCAGATTTGCTTCAACTACTACAGCCCCCGCCGGCGGCCCAAGCTGCTGGACTGCAAGCACACCTGCTGCTCCGTGTGCCTGCAGCAGATGAGGACCAGCCAGAAGGACCTGCGCTGCCCCTGGTGCCGCGGGATCACCAAGCTGCCTCCGGGATACTCTGTATCACAGCTGCCCGATGACCCCGAGGTGATCGCCGTCATTGCCATCCCCCACACCTCGGAGCACACCCCAGTCTTCATCAAACTCCCCAGCAATGGGTGCTACATGCTGCCCCTGCCTCTTTCCAAGGAGAGGGCGCTACTGCCGGGAGACATTGGCTGCCGCCTCCTGCCCGGCAGCCAGCAGAAGTCCCTGACGGTGGTGACGATCCCCGCAGAGCAGCAGCCGCTGCAGGGCGGCCTTCCCGCCGAGGCAGGAGCGGAGGAGCCGGACCGGAGAGGCGCTGTGAAAAGCTCCACCTGGTCGGGGGTGTGCACTGTGATCCTGGTGGCCTGCGTCCTGGTCTTCCTCCTGGGCATCGTCCTCCACAACATGTCGTGCATTTCCAAGCGCTTCACGGTGATCTCCTGCGGCTGAGGCGGCAGGGGCGGTGCTCCCCTTGGGGTCGGGTTGGGTCGGGTCGATGGTGGTGGTATTGAGCGAGACAATTCCGTGCAGCTTTCCCCAGTGACTGCAGGACGCTGTGCACCAGGACAGTGGTGCCTGCCCAGCCACGGCCCCCAGAGGGGTGGCATCAGGCCTCGGCAGCCGACGGAGAAAATCACGTCCCATGTCTGGCGGCAGTGGCACTGAGGAGGACTGCATGTGTCACCGTAACCATTTATCAAAGGGACTGCAACTTCACAGTGATTGTTTTTTTTTTTTTATTGTGTTGCAAGATGAAAGATCTGTATGTAGCTGGTTACACTGTGAAGTATACAGTACAGGCTCGTCTTAAAACACAGTATATTGAAAACAAAACTGTTCCACGTAGAATTAAATGAGAACTGGCGCACAACTGTACGAGGTGTTCAATACCAGTCCACACATGCATTAGTTTTTAATTAGGGGAGGGAGGGAGACTCATAAAATGGAGACATTGTTTAGCTGGTAAAGCATTTTATATGTTTAAAATGGCATATTAATGAAACCAAGTTAGGGAGTTGTACAATCGTTTTTAAAAGGAAACATTTTGCAAGCAATCATTTCCTTCCTTGGTGTCTGTTTTTTGCCTGTTTTTCCTCATCTATTTCAACTACAGGGAAGTGGTACTTGCAGCATCTTTTATTTGAAGGAGCTTCCAAGAAGGGAAGCAAAGTGGGCTAGGAGGAGTACCTAAAAACGCAGTGAAAACTGTTCTGCCTGACTGGCTTTATGTGAAGGATGGCTTTGCATGGTAGACATTGGACATGCTGCTCTACCTCCAGTCCGGCTGCAGACTTTCTGATGACCTGGCCGTCATAGCCATTAGTGAAGAAATGGCTCATGAGAAGTCCTAGGACTCCTGTGAGGATGTGATAACATATCATTCTTCTTTTTCTTTTTCTAGAGGTTGGGTTTTCTTAGTTGTTTTTAAAGAATTTAGACCTGTTTTGCCTCCCTCTTTCCTAGGAGATGCAACTGTGCACTCATGGGTGGTGTCTCAAAGGTGTTGCTCTAAGAAAGCTTCACCATCGAAACTGAGACCAAGGACTTGTATGCAGTCATCTAGTAAGAGGCAGTGACATATCTGGGAGAAGGATCCAGGCCAGCCTAACCTTCTACTGGGTGGGCCACCCCTCCTAAACTGCTGTGGCTGTCCTGGTGTCAGAACATCTGGGTGAGCATAGCGGAGCCTCTTCCCATGTTTCAGTCTTACTAATGTTGATGTTCATAAGGACAGATTTGAAAAACAAACACAGGAAGTGTCTCCCTCCACCTGTGACTGTCATGAAACCCCTGTTATTTGCAGTTCACTTTTTCGGAAGAGCCAAATTCCTCAATGTTCACTGCAGTAACACCTTGCTCTAAGCAATCCCACTAGCTTTAGTAGTACTGCTCATAAGTAAAATGGAGCCTACTGTGAATTTGGGTATTTGGCAAGTCTGAAAGCTGAAACTTACGTGAGATTTAGGGATTGGATCAAGGGGCACATGACAGACCTTTAATAAGACAGAAAAATCTGTTGATTTGCACTGCTTCTTTCTGTGGGTACAAGGCATAACCTCCCTGAGGTGTGTCCTCTTGTTGTCTACATACTACTCTTTCTAATTCTTAGTGATTGCTGAATGCCATATTATAACATAGTTTTAACTATGCAGTGCCCAAGTTGGCTCCATAGTTGTCCTTGGTTTTCTGGTTATGTCACAAAAGCCAGTTGCTGGTTCACAATAAACATTCTCAGCTCAGACTTCTGTCAGGAACATACCTCTGACTTCATGCTGGATTTCTTTCCCTCCCTGTTCCTAAAACCACCATCTTCTTCCTTGATTCCCGTTAACTGAAGAATAGAATATAGGGTGCTTAGTTGTTATGCAGTGTCTTTGGTCATGTATGGAGAGGAACCATTGTGCTGATTTTTATCTACTGTCATAAGTATGCATAGCGCAGCCAAAAAAAAAAAGTTTTCAGATAACACACTCAATGCCTTTTTTGTGCAAAGGCCCATGTGCAGTATGTCTTGAACCTGGCTTGCAAATATTGTAATTACATGGACACCTCTCTGCAGCATGTTTCATTTGGTTGCAGTAGGGAACACCAGGTATTCCCAAATGTGTCTTGTGAACGTGCTCGTCTCTTGTTGCCAGTAGGTAGCCAGATTTCTACTGACATCCATGCTATGCTGCTTATTGTGTAAAGGAAAGCCAGTTCACTAAAAATCCTGCCTTTTATAAGACTCTTGAGGAACTGACCAGATACAGAACTTGACCCTCTACTGCCTTATCCTGTAGCAATTGCTGGGTGTACCAGAAGCATATGGCATAGGTGAAAGATGCTCCGAGAACAGCGCTGGTGTGTTTTGCACCAGCTCCTGCATTTGTTTATTTGAGTTGTCAGTGAATGCACAAAACCATGAGGCAGTCAAGGAGCAGGTCCTGGCAACACAGTGGTGGTAATGTTACTTCCTTCCAGCCATACCTGCCCGACTGAAGCTCTTGAGGCCGAGGATTCTCTAGCATTGCAAAGAAAGGCCCTCTTCATCTCCACAGGGAGAGTGCAGAATAAAAGAGGAATCAGAAATTAGGTTAAAATACCACACTGCATAACACTTTATACAACAGGCAGACCTGGAGTTTATCCGGAATTAATGATGTAAGTGTTATATTAGCAGAATACCATCCTGTACTATGTAACACAGTACATTGTTTCATTAATATGAATTTCCTGTACTTTTTGTGCCTGCTAAAATGCATGTTTGACCTAATTTCTGATCCAGACATTTGCCTGCTCACAGCCTTGTGTAAGAGCAATAAGTAAAACCTCAAGATTTTTGCCTGCGTGTATGCGCATGGTGTGTATGTTCATTCCTTTTTATAAATAGGAGTTCTGGAAAAGTTTTGGTTCTGGCTTTAGACTGTGACTAGAATTTTAAATTTGCAGCTGTCATGTATGTTAGATCACCTAGCTTTTTTGCTGACTTGTGTAGAAATGAACTAAATAGTTTGTTGTAATATACAGCGTTAAAATGTTTCTCAAGTATGTCAGTAGTCATACTACGTTAAAAATGCAGTGCAGTCTGTCCCATTCCTTGGTTCAATACCTGGCATTAAAAAGTGATAACTGCTAATTTTTAAATTATTATTTAAAACAACAGCCTTGTCTTTGTAATTTTTCCTCTGTGGAGAAACACGTTTGGACTTGTTCCAAAATCATCAGGTTCTGGGTTAGCTTTTGTTCTCTGGTGTCCAGTAAGAAGTCACTGCCCAGTTCCACCAAAAAGAAAGACAGAAACTTACTGTGACACAGTACTGTTTGAGAAACCAAAACTTATGCTAAAATGTGTGGGTAGTTATTCAAGCACCTGCATTTTTAGAGCACATTACTCTGTATGAATGTGTATTTATTTGGTTGTTTATTAGGAAGGATGTGTGTGTTGGGGTCCAGCTTCAGCTTTTTTCCTGGATGGTCCCAACTTCCATTGTTGGCTTGTGCTTTGCTGGCAAACAGACTTTTAGGGTTCACTCTGTGAAATTTTGTTTAGTGAATTTTAAAAATTCAAAATATGCAATTTTGGTATGCAGGATTTTTTTAGGAAATTGTGTGTTCAGTGATTGTTCATGCTTAACCAAGATGTAAAGGAGCCTGTATGTTTTGTAAACATGGAGCAGTCATGAGTCCAAAGTTTCATCTTTATTAATGAAGCTGAGTCTGAATAAAATGTTAGCAGGAAAAGAATGATAGCAAGTGAATTATGGCTCCTCTGTTACTTAGGCATCACATGAAGAGCATGGAAGGGAATTTGGCAGAATTGCTCTGTATTTTATGAGAGGGTGGCTGAAATTTATCACTCAGCATTTTAAGGCAATGTGTAAAGTATGGGTTGTGGTAAATAGTAAAAGGGCATTCATGTTTTAATTAGTGTGGAATACAGAATTACAGCTGATGACTGCTGAGCCACAAAACTTTTTTTCCTCTTTTAAGCAAATTTAAAAATTTTAAGTAAACGTTTTGCTTCTGAATTGAGGGTTTGTTGGCCTTCACTTAAGCTTGCATTGTGCAGAGTGGTACCCTGGTTCCCTCTTCCCTTGAGCCCTTCTTCCCAGCCACATTCTTGCTGGAGTCATGGGCAGCCAGCTTTTTTTGACAGTGCGGATGCTTTTCTGGAGTAGAGAGGGTCGATATTACACGCTGATTTTGTTACATTCACAGCAGGGCTGAACCAAACCCAAGCAATTAATACATGGTTTGAACCTTGCTGTAGGTATCCCAGAATCAAAAGCTCCAGGCACCAGTCTATTGCATAAATTGAGCCAAGCCTCTGTCCCCTGGATCTTTTCACAACAGTGCCAGGGAGCAGATGATGTTACTTCCTCACACCCATAAGAATGGATCTGTACCCACCATCCACAGCTAAGCTAGCCCCAGGGAGTGGGGCCTGCTGGAATGAGACACTTGCGTGAGTACTGTAGAAGATGTTCACATGATGAGTGAACACCTCTCTAGTAAATGTTGGGGTTGAAATGCATCCTTATCCCAACTGCACAGAAGGCATGGCTTGAGGTTTGTTTTTTCCAGACTTTTTCTATGGGCGGATGGAGGGGGAAGGGAGGGAAGCAAGTACATGGCAGCAAATGAATCCCAGCAGCATCTGGGAGGCTGTTGAAAAATCTGGCCCTGAAGGCAAAGTTTTTGTGCAAGAGCTTCAGTAGGACAAGATTGTCTGGAAATGCAGTGGATTTAGAACATGTTAGTGACCTTTCTGGTGCTGTACACTGTTCATAGGTCTGGCAGCTGGGCTTGTTGTGTTCTCTCTCTTTGTCACTTTACCTCTTGCATACTCGTGTCAAGCAAAGCTGCTTGCGTCAGCCTCAAGTTGAGAAATTTTCAAGACATTTCTTAAATTGCTCTGAGCATCTCTAATGAAAAAAATTAAGTTCCTTCCAAGCTCAGTGAAATTTAAAGCTTAATGAATGTTCAGAAAATGCGTTTTTCAAGCATTTCCTTGTGCTTCAATATATTTTTATTGTAGTTCTAAATCCTGTAATGTTTTGTGCTAATCATGTTCCTGAATATGAATTCAAGGGATTATTTAAGATCCACAGGGAGAAGAAAACATTTCCTACTCATCCCAGTCACCGTTCAGATCTACATTAATCTGTTTTCATTCTCCTCATGTTTCACACTGGAGCACCTAAGCATGGGGATGAAATGGGAATTCGTGGGCATGCATGGAGCACCTATGCATGCGAGTGCGGGGAGGGCATGCACACAGCACATGTTCATGTGTAGTCTAGAGCGCTGATAAAAGAGCCTCAGGCTCTTCTGTCTCAGAAGGTGATGTACTTTATGATGCTGGGATAGCTTGCAAAGGTGAAGCTTTGTTATGGCTACCTGGATTTCGTGTGGGATGAGTTGCCACCCCCTCTGAGCTGTCTCCTGCAAACCAACTCCTGCTGCTGTTGGATGGAACTCTTGGCTCCACAGGTGACGCCTCTTCTGGAGTTCAGGTGAGGAACCATACATTCCTCTGTGCCTTCAGGCTAGAATAGCCACCCAAAAGGGAACAACCAGATGCCTGGGCTTTTGGCTTATCAGGAGTTTGTAAGATTAACTGGAATTCTTTTGAAACAGAACTGCATAGAGCACTCTTGAAAACTGGAAGGCAATGTATAGACTTGGCCTAACTGGTTTGAAAGAGTGAAGAGTGGGTGGAGAAAGAAAGGACACCTGAAAATGAGCACATGATTAGACACTAGCCTGGAAATTCAGATTGGTATGTGCAAAAACATTTACTGGGCGTGTTTTGCAGTTGCCTGCTTATGTAATTTCTGTCCAATTGTGTCTCAAGAATGTCACTGAAACTCCAGATCTTGCTTTTCCTTCAACACCTTTGAGTTGGGAAGCAGCCTATTTCAAAAGTGCAGTTTTCTACCTCACTGAAACACTCATGTATGTACAGAAATTTTTTAGGGTGCTGAATCATCACTGAAGCTCAGGACTTGGACTAAAGCTGAACAGGAATTCAGTGGGGAAAAACTGGGATAAAAAAGCAAAATCTTGCTTTCTCAGTGTGTGCAGTTTGTGTCACATTGTTTGAAATAAAAACTGCATGTGTGCCTCCCAGGACAAATAATGAAGTTGACAATGTTGGTAGTGCCAAACAGCTGAAGATAGGACTTAATGAACCTATTAGATCTGAGAATCTGAAAACAAAAGAAATGGCTATTTGGTACAGTTATTGCACTTGAAATAGTAGGATTAGGTTAGGGGTCTGTAGCTTTCTGACTTGGTTTTCAAGATTAAGTGAAAACAAAAATCTGAACTGAGAAACCTGAGTGGTTTCAGGCTGAAGGCTATTTATGTTCCTGTCTTGAGAGTTATGAAAAGATGAGTGTGTGTTATCACTGCACTGATCAGTTTGAGAAGCATTGCCCTATAGGTGCCTGCATGCCCTGACTCGGTCTGAATCACTGAGATTTGCATCTGCTAGAAATCTGGATGTGCCTCAAGATGTAGGGGAAAAAAAACAATCTTCTGCAAGATGGTATGAATTCAGGTGTCATTGTAAAGTGTGTGATCTCACTTTGAAAAATTTGAAAACAGTGGTGAATCTTACAAGACTGTCAAAGCAGCCTGTCATGTGGTTGACACATGGGGCTGGATATGAGCATAACAGGGAGATCAGTTCCCAACTATGGCCAATTTGGTGATTGAATTGCAAATTAATGATTTCTTGCTTAAATTTTTTTGAAAAATGATTGCAGATGTTTCTTGTAGATTTGCTTAAGGAATGTATTTAAATACTTGGGACATGATTCAGAAAATATGCTAACTGAAAAAGCACTAAAGTATTAAATCTGAGGAAGCCAAATGGATCCAGTCACAGATGATTAAATGCTTTCTTGAACAGAGGTGGACATTACATTTAGGTGTTTGTTTCTTGATGCTTGGCTAGTCTGCACAATTCTTAAGGAACATTGGCAGTAGAAAGCATTGCTTTGGGGAAGGCTTTAAATTTGAAAGTATATTGAGTAGGAGAGGTTCTTTAATACCCCAAGGCAGCTGTTTTCAAGCATTTGAGTCTAAAACTTGTGTTTATGTAGCTCCTGTTTTTAATTGCTTATTACAACATATCTGAGAATTCTTAATTTATGGTTGAAAACCCCACAACCTTGCAGTTCAAACCCACACCAAAACCCACCTTACGAGTCCAGAACAATGATAGTTTAAAAAACATGGGAGAAATAAACTGAATTCTAATCACTTCTTTTCTGCTATGCTGAAATGCTGAGCGATTTGCTAAACCTACAGGTTGATTAAACTGGATCCCTGCTTAATGGTTCTGTTCGCCAAACCAGCTACCTGCAGTGGCCGTACAGTGTGTTCTTTCTTTTTGACCTCCCCTGGTTTAGAGAAGACAAGATTTGGACAGTTGTAGCTGGATTGAACAGCGTGATAAGAGTTGTAAAATGTTACCAGCAAGGAGTGTGGTTTTGTGATAAACAAAGGATTGCAACACTGAATGTCTTTCGGCAGCCATCCAGGCAGAACGAGCGTGCAGCAACTCCAGCAAACCCCTGGGATCAAGAGAAATGTCAGAAGTAGTGCATAAACGAGGATATTTTTTAATGCCATAGATACTGTCTGTGTTTGTTATTGCTGATGCTTGACATCTTTAGGTTGGAGTTCTTTCTTTCATCCATTTTAACAAGCAGCCTAAAAATCACTTGGTGCTGCTTCCTTTGGAGTGTGCCATCTCCTGTTTCCTCTTCTTCAGCCTTTCGCTTGGGCCATCCTGTTTCCCTACAGATTTGCAAGGAGAAACTTACCTTTGTATATATGAATGCCTGCAGATTTCTACTGCGTTTTCAGTGATGAAAATGGTAACAAAGTCTTCAGACAGGAAAAGGAATGTCTCCAGGGCTCCAGAGTCCTATTTGCAATACCCCATTATCTGCTGTTATTATCATAGGTCCTCTCTAAGTCAGTATTTTTGATTATTGTTTCTTTAATATAGCCCAAATATTTTTGAAAAATGCAATAGCAGAACAAGATAAAGCAATGTGGAGACTAGAAATTATTTACAAAGTCTGATTTTTAAGATAGGATCATTCATTAACATGAATGGATCTTTTTTTTTTTTTTGGTTGGTTGTTGGATTTTGTTTGTTTTTGGTTCAGTATATCAGTGACATTAATTTTGGAATTCTACTTCCTTTGGTGAGGGAGGGAGATAAGGAAGAAGAAAATCCATATTCATGGCTTGGATTAGATCTGCTGAGTTTCAAAATGTATATGCTTCTGTTTTATAAAACCTCACGAACCTCCTAACAGCTGAAAACTGCAGTAGCACCAAAATCTTAACAAAATGTCACGTGCTGCCTATTAAGTTTAAAACGCCTGCTGAAATGTGCAGAGCCCGGACTGTTGAGCACACAGAGCACTGTATGTGGAATTAGCTGTGACTGTCAGTTCTCTGAGGCCAAACTTGAGTCTTATGCCTCATTTAGAGCTGTTAGCAGGCTTGGGCTCTGAGGATCTGTCATATGTCCTAGATGCAGTGGCAGCCCTAACTTTATAGATCTAAAGCAAGCAGCCTCATAAGGAGACGTTTACAAATTTTGAGGGCGAATTATCCACCTCCTTTAACAGATTGTTAAATCCTTGATTTGATCAGTGGCTCAGCTTTTGTCAAAGGAAATGGAAATTTGGTTAAGTCGTCTGGGCTCTGTCCTACCCTGCTGTTCTTTGTGCCCCAAAGGAAGGAGGTGTCCTGGGATGGGCATTGAACTAGGTGATGATGGGATGTGACCCACCACACATCTCTGTTCAAACAATGGCCCCTTAAGTACATACCTCAGATAATGCTCCTGGCTGGAATGGTCCAACATGACATCTCTGGTTAGAGCATAGCACTCCTCTGCTGGAGACAGGATTTTTAAGGTTTGAAACAAATTGTAAGTACTGCAAGATTCCTTCAGCTTTCCAAGTTGATAGAAATGTAAAGCTCTTCTGGCCATCAGGTGCTCTGCAAACTGGAGGACCTGCCCTTTCAGTCAGCTTCAGGTGTCTAAAGTCCCAAAGTATGCTGCCTCGTGGCAGGGCTCTGTGTCTGATGCTGTACTGGGAGTTAACATCTGCTGCTCAGATGCTCTTTTGTGTAGCCTCTAAAAAGTGTTTCTCATCCTTCCTTCTCCTCCCCCACCCTCTTTTTGCTTATAATTGTTTTGGAAAAAACAGACACTAGGAAAAATAAAAGGAAGAGTAAAGCTGTTCTTCATTCAGGCCACGTTTATACCATCTGTTCTGTATCTATTTAAACTCTGTTGGGAGAAAGCAGAGGTGCCCTGAATTTCAGCTATGCTCCAAATGAATCCCAATAGGCTTCCTGTTTTGGAGACTAAACCTTGATAAGTAGAGGACCTCTGAGAAGAAAATTTTTAAGTCCCAGGAGTGAGCAGATGTGGTCAGCGGTTGCTGGAAAGAGCAGAGGGAGCAATGGCAGCCCTTGCAGTGAGGCATTCTCCCTGTGGTTTGAGACCAGCAGGCTGGTGCAGCACAGGGCAGCAGCAGGAGGGCAGGACTGACTGCACACACACACACACACACACATATCCTCTCAGGGTGCTGCTTGACATCTTCCCAGTGTGTATTTTGAGCTGTTTGCAGTTGGTATCCGTTTAAATTACTTCAGCTACTGTATCCCTGATTGCTCCAAAGGCATTGCAAGTGAGCTGTAACCTAAAGCAGACATGAAAAGCCTATCCCACAGGGCCTGTCTTTGCACTATCCCCATTAGCAAAGGTTTCTGTGTTACTAGGGGAGATAGGGAGGAGTGAGGATGGTTGGGGTTTGTTTTCTTTTTTTGATGAAGGCAAATAAACTTTGACAGGTGTTAAAACAGAAAGGCAAAGGAAAAATACTGAACAGTCTTTATGTCAGCTGAAGTGTCCTCAGCACAGCTTTGAAGTGAGAGCTAGTTTTCTATCTCAGTGCCAAGTTTGAAGATGTGTGTATCTATTCACCTACTTAGTGTGTTAATTAAAACAAGAGCTGAATGAAGGCTTGTCTCTTATTTTAAGAATAGTTGTGTCAGAAGCTGGAAGGTTGAGTCTACCCTCAGGCACGCAGGTATTACATGGCTCTCCTGGAGCTCTACCACTATCTCTGCTCCTTGTTTTACACTGTTTTACTTGGTCCCTTGTCTTCCCTAGGCTCCCTCCCCAGTCCTCATTAATTACATTCTAGCTAAAGAAGCAGGCTGGCAGTGTTCAGTGGCTGTGAACTGAAGCCCTTGATGTGTCTCAGAAGCAAGAACACGTAATGCTTGTTTTAAGATAACTTCCCCTTCTTTTCTTGTGAAGGGCCAACCAGTCTCTACAGACACAGGACCTGCTGGGCTGCTGCACCAAAACCTTGCCAAATACTTACTTTATAAATGTGAAATTAAAAGTGCTGGGTAGATCTGAATGTCTGGAGAAGCATTCTTTGCTTGCTGTGTCTGTCCTAGAAGGTGTCTCAAATACTGCTCAGTTTCTAACCACCCTATTCTCCCAGCCCCCCTTTTAATACATGGTATTTTTGTAGGTCAATCTCTGTAGTCTCGTCCTTTGTATAGGTGGAAATGCTGCTTTAATGAGAACAGTTCAGACACATTTGCTATGATTAAAATTCTTTAAAATTATTTTCAATAGACTTGTGTGTGCTTTTTTTAAAATACAAGAAGTAAAATTGGCTGGGACATTCACTCATCGGTTCCACTGAGAGCTTTAATAGAGTTGCGCAGTAATTAAGAAAGACTGAGATCCTCAGCCAAGTTTCAGATGGGTGGAGGTGACATTCAAGTGGTCCATCAGAAGGCCACTATTGCAAGCTTATGAGAGAGAGGAAGAAAAATGACTGGTTTGCATTCCCGTTCTTTCCCTGGCCAGCTTTCTTTTCAAGTTTGGTACAACTTCAGTCTTAACTTGGGTGCAAATCTCTGTCCTTTGGGACAGGAGCTGTTGTGATATTTCCCTGTGAATTCTCTGTGATGCCTGAGTGCGCACGTGCTCACACACACTTGTGTCTGTGCTCGTGTGTGTAGATCTGGAGATGCTCTCTCACCTCCTTAACTTACATACATCCTTGCAAATATGGAAATAATGGGCTACTGGTATTAATGAATGTAAATCCAGAGACTTCAGAGGACCTCTGAGGAATTACAATACCCAGAGTAAAGACCAATAGGTACAGATAATTTTTGATGTTCACCAGTCTCTGAAGTTTCAAGTCAGTGTATTCTGAGCAAAATTGCAGCTTATTTTCCTTGTAAATCTGCAATTTTTAAAAGCCTGATTTCCAATGGAAATGAGACATGTTCACACATACTCTGCATTTGTATGTCCCTTTCCTCTGACCTTTCAAACCAAATTTAACGCAGTGATAGCTACCCGAAAGATAATTAAATTTCTGTTTTGATTATGTGTAGGTAGACGAGTAGAGGGAAGAGAGAAACAGATCTTGATAGTCCAAAATATATGAAAAAGCTGCAGTGTCTACTTGAATCTTATAAATTAGAAAGACCACATGAGAGATGATCCCCAATAAAAGAGTCAAGCAGAAGAAAAACTCAAATTGGAACTTGCAGTGAATAGTGAGACAGCACAGGAAATTAGATTTTATTTTTGCTTCTTTTCATGTAATTCCTTTTCTTTTGAAATGCAGCTTCTTCTAGCATTTTATACATATTATTTAGTCTTGAGTGATGATTTTAAGTGGCACTGGTTGCCAATATACAGCTCAAGGCAAGTGGGGTTTTGCAGGCACCAGAAGCCGAATCTTTTCGTAAATAGAACTCTAACACAACTTTCATGACATCACTTTAAACAACTAAGTAATTTCACTGAGATGGGGACAGATACCAGTTGGCAGAACTGTAGAGGTGCATCCCCAAAGGGAAATGCCTGGTCATGATGTGTCTGACTGGGTTTTAGTATTGAAAGCAAGGCAAAATCATACAGTGCTCTGTCATTTGTGATAGCATAGTAAATACGGTTGGTTTAGCTGGGACAAATTAAGAGTGTAAGTTAGGTTAGGTGAGGTCACATGTTTTATTACTTGAAGCAATAAACAGGAAAACCATGAATTATTGTGCCCACCAGCAATCCTCCTTCAATAAGATAGCCGATCCCTTCTGCAATAAGAGTAGTCAACAGCAAAATGAGTTACAGGTGACTTAGTTATGTCACTTACTTGGAGAAGTAAGAGAGTAAGAGAGATACAATCTATGGAGGAGAGGAAATTTTGTTGAAGGCCAGTAAAGCTTTTAGCCAAACAGAACAGGTAGAGAGTGCAAGAGGCAATTTCACTAGTAAAAATTTAAAGTGGTTAAGGGAGAAAAGGCCTGAGGGAAACTTATAATTTGGCATGAAATACTGATATCCTGTAGATCACAGTCTAACAGACGAGGAAATTTCAGGATCCAGTACAGCTGTTAATTCCAAAACCAGATGGAAATATTCCCAAATAGCTTTTCCCCTGTACCATCAACAGGCAGGCACAGGGGACATTTCCAGTGTCCTTAAGCCAAGTAATACCAAATAGGGCTTCTGAGTAAAGCTTGATAAAAGGGCATTTGGAATATTCAGTTGTGTAAATCTCATGTAAGTCAGATTTGTTCAAAGACTTGATGCATTGCTTCAATGAGTAAAAGCCTTTCATATGTTATCAAGCTATCTGGAACAGCTTAAAGAGTGCTAAGCAGTGAAAACACATCTGGGGAGCAGAATCTGTGTGTCAGCAGTTACCGCTTCAGATGGATGGAGAATGAGATGGGAGAAAGAAAGAAAAAGATTGAACTAGGCTTACCTAGGGGGTTGAATAACCATTAGGAGATCCAGACTCCCCTGAACCCTGCGCTTGTGTCTGTCCTAGACTGTAATGCTGGAACTGAGGGCTGCATCTCCAGTGTGAGAGTCACCCATGGCACCGTGCAACGCGTGTGAGCATCTGGCAGCTGTAACTTGCTCTGTGTTGGTGTAACAGGCATGTTTGCTCTGCTGAACTCATCTTTTGGTGGGATGTTTCTCTACTTCTCTGAGTACAAAAGGAAAGCAAAATAGGGCCAGTTGGAGTGATTCTGCTGCTGGGCTTCGTCTCTATTACCAGCGCAGAAAGCTGGGAGGAGGCTCCCCACAAGAAATGGAGTGAAGGCAACAGCTGCACACAAAGGTGTGAAAAATGTTGTTTCATCAAAACCACCCCTTTCCTACCAGCTGAAGTCATTGTAAAAAATTGCTGGTAGCTGAAGTCTTACGCAGGAAGACAGGTTAAATTATCACAGTGTTCTTCATGGCCTCCCAGGCAATGAATCAGTGAAGCAGTGAAGTGGGTTGTTGCTTTCATCACGGAGGAATTCATCACAGTAGCCAAATTAATGACTGCATTTCGGAAGTTTCTCTTGGTATCTGAAGGACTGATTTGCTGTCTGCTCTTTGTTATCTGTGACAGTTTTAAGTTTCACCGAGGTGAGTATATTGCTTTGTGTCTTTTAATGCCTGAATACAGCCTTCCTAACCTTGATGATGTCCATTGCTTTGCTTTCTTCCTCCACTGGGCTTGATGATGATATCACAACAATTTACCCAGCTAACAGCCAGTTCCTCATTTTGCCTTGTGGCTACATTAGAGTGATTGCCTCTGGGCATGCTTGCAAGTTGACCTTGGGGTAGGAGCAGTAAGGCTGTAGTGTTTCACTGGTATTTTAGGCGCTGTCTGTGTTTGAAGATGTAGTACAGGGCTCTTGGTGGCACTAGGGAAGAGGAACAAAGGGAACTGGTTGGAGAAGTGGATGCAACTAAGCTTGTGAAGCCCTGACTGGAAGGCATAGATCTGACTGGCTGATTTGCACACACCCTGAGCTGGGCTTAGATTATTGCCAGCGCTATCCTGGCCTGGGGCTCTCACTTGCATTTTTTTTTTCCTCTGTGTGCTTCTATCACCTGCCACAAGCTAAAAGCTGTGGCGCTACAGTCGGAAGGCTGCCAGGACAGGGGCTGCCTGCAAAATGCAGTGAGTCAAACTAATCCTTCAGGAAACCTTACTGAGAAGAAGGGCGTTGGTTGTGTTCCCTGGCACAGCTGAAAAATATACTAGGAGAATAAATACAGTGGCATGGCTGACAAAGCATATTCAGCTGTTTTCACTCTGACACTATCTTTTACCCAAATATCAGGTCTCCTAATGCATACAAATTAATTTGAGTCTTTCATCAGCTTTATATACAACTCTTGCTGCTGAGGTGTCTGAATACATGGTCTTGTCTCCAACTCTGCTATGTCTTGGACAAACCAGAATCCCTAGACTTCAACAAATGAGGTGTCTCCTTCACTCAGTGACCCCCAGCTCCGCATCTTACCTGTATTTGAGAAGAACTAGAAAACCAAAACCAACCCGAACAACCCAACCAAAAATGCAGAGGCTGTAATTTAGGACATGTTCAGGGGAATCAAACCACACAAATAAGTAAACAAATCAGTGTTTTCATCCACTTCTGCCCTGGTTAGAAAGCCAGGACAATTGTTTGTGGCATGCAAGCAGCTCCCAAGATGCTGTTCAGCTCAACAGCCTAATTAATGTCTCCAGCTTAATTAGTTGGTCAGAGGTGCAGATGAGCACTTTAATTGCACCAATGTATCATCACTTTTGACCAATCCCAGCCATGCCTATGCAAGAAGAACAATGCAACTTGTGCAGATTTTTGTGGCGGCTCTAAAACGAGGGTGGATAAATCATGGAGGTCTCATTCTGCCACCCCTGTTCTCACAGAGCAAGATGCCGTGTCAGGAGAGGGGTTTGAAACACCGGGGCTAACAGTGAGTGAAATACTCTCTTCATGAGTGAGTGTTCCTGAACAGCAGATTAGCACACTGAGCCAAGCGCCTATCTAAAATTAAGCGTTTTCCCCTACTTACACCCTGACATTCTTGTCTCCACTTATGTTTGTTTTGTTTGCTTTTCCTTTTTTCTCTGTGTATTCAAATGCTGATGAGAGAAGTCTACACAGAGACCAAGGAATGGGTAAGGTCTGAGTAGCAGAGTAAAATAAAAGCTTGGGTGGAGTTCAGCTGTTAAATCTATATACTTTAGCCATTATTGTCTTCAGCTGGGTTTGAAGTACTAATGTACCTAGGCAAGAAAACAAATTTACAATGGCTTAGTTAGGAGTTCCTACTCCAGGAAGAGCTAGGATAAGCAAAACATAGCCTTGAAACAAGGCCAGATTCCCTTGGAACTTATTGAAAGGGATCTTGTTGAAATCAAAACAGTTGTGTTCTATTAAATTAATGCAGATCCCATTTGGCATGGGGCTGCTGAAGGCAGCCCACAGGCAGACACCCAGTCCCAAAGCTGCATTGCAGAGGTGCACAGTGGAGTGGTGGCACCCCAGCAGGACCAAATTCACTCGTGTGATCACTGGTGTTGCGGGGGCAGCAGCTGCTGATGTGGCACCTCTGTGTGAGTCTCCTGCCACACCATCCAAGCAGGGCTCGTTTATCTTTCTTCCCAGAACTGGGCGGTCCTGTGTCTGCTGGCAGTGTGGTTGGACAAAAGGAGCAGGGCTGGAGTGTTGGGGTGCTACAGCTGAAGCAAAGGGAGGGTGCAGACAGCTGCTGGTGCAGTAGCCCTTATGTCAGGGTCCCTCTTCATCCTCTAGCTCCACAGCAGCTGGATTGGTTTACCAGGAGTCCAGTGGAAGCAAAGCAGGAAATCAGGCTGCAGGTGTTTTCCTGTGGTGGACAATCTGTTGCACTAAAAAAATAATAATTATTTGCCTATGTTAAGAGGCAGTTTTGAGGGGAGCATTAAGATTTCAGCTTCCTCCACTGGCCTGTTTGGAGGTGGGGAGGTAACTTTGTTAGTGTATGTGGGCACCAGAACACAGCTGCAGGGGAGCTAAGAGTAGCACTGATTCCTGACCTTGCTGATAAGCAGGTGGCATTTTTCCACTGCTTGTAGGCATAAAATTGAATGGAGCAGCTCACTGCTGGCACTGAGCACTCTCTGAGATGCCTGAGGGCAGCAAAAATATTTCCCTCCAGGGTCAGATGGGTGTTGGTCTCCCATCTCTTTATGGGCAGAGAAGTTCAGCTGTTGGGGTCACCTGCACAGGTCTATCAAACAGGATCAGATACTGGAGAGCTGCCAGGTGGAGATGATACATATGTCCATCTTGTTTTCCATGAGTGCCCCGTACTTCTGCTTTTGGAGGAGTGAGGCATACCTGTAGCATCGGGATACTTGGATGAAACTGAGAATCAGGCTAGATGGTCTAATGATCCCTGCTACATTCCATAAGTTTCTATAATGCTGAATTTTTGAGATGTAGCACAGGCTACTTCTGCAAACCTAAAAGAAAAACCCACCACTACCAACCCTCCATATTGCACCTCCTGAAGACCTTGTGCAGCAACTGTCCTAAAATACCTTTTTAAAAGTATGTTCAGGTGTTGTTTTTAAATGGAGGCTCTGACCTTGATCACTTGAGAATACATGGCTGAATTAAAAATGAACTGCTTAAAACTTGTTTAAAATACTACCCTGCATTATTTACGGCAGAAAGATATTCCAGAATATGGCTTATAGGAAAATTGCATATATATATATATGTACAAAATTTGTGTATTAATATATCAACATCAAATGTAATTGTTTTGTTTAATGTAATTAAAACAACCCCTTCATTGCTTTAGAAATTATTTAACAGTTCACAAACTCAAAGGCAAAGAAAGTAAAAATTTCAGACAAACACGGTCCTTTACTTTGGTAAGGTAGCTATCAGTGTTAGTAAACTGTTCCTCTTTTATGCCTTTATTGTCTTAGTCAAACAGCAAGTATGATGGAGGTATCATGTCAGAAATGGGTAAATTTGCTAATAACATGTATTTGTGAAAGTTTGTGAAATGATAATAATAATAATGCCACAATTAGGTATTCTTTCATGTTTATCCAAACTGTATGTGTAAGTTCAGAAACAGTGCAAGCTGAAGCATATTTTGTAAACGTCTCTGTGTATAAATGGACATTTATATATGTGCATGTGCATATATATGTGTGTGTTTAATGATACATATATTGAAAAATTTCACATGGCACTGCTTGAGAAGCCTCAGCAGCACAGAATAGTTTTTGTAAGGTTGTAAAAAACTCATAGGGAAATGCTTGCAAAATCCTTTCATCTAAAATAATTGTAGAATCCTCATAGATTTACAGAATGGTTTAGGTTGTGAGGGACCTGAAAGATCATCTCATTCCAGCCCCTCCTGTGGGCCGGGACACCTCCCACAAGATTTTACTCTTCAGTGCATTTCACCTCAACATGGAGCTTTTCAGTTTTGCAAGGAGTGTTCTCTCTCTGCACTTTCACCCTTTCTAGTGTGCACACATGGATGGATATACTTTTTGGTAGGACGTGACTCCAAATTGCTCGATAGCTGTACTCCAGTGTTAAAAAGAGTATCTCCTGGTCCCTTTCATCTGGGAAATAACTTCATGTGAATGTTCTGTGCAAATTGATCTAACACACTGATGTAATATATGCATGCCAAAATCTGGAGGAATGCTTCCTTACAAAGCTGGATGAGTATTACTTTAGACCTCATATTGCCTGTAAGTACCCCAGTGTATTTTCAACCATCCTTTTTTTGCTCAGCAGGAAATAATTCAGAGGTATCTCAAAGCCAAAAGTATGGTGAACTGTGGATCAGGAGAGATTCATATTGATCATATGAATCTCTACTGAGAGATCATATGGATATGGTTTCTTTTTCCCAATCAATTTTTTTTTTTTAATAAAAAAATGCATTTGTCGGTACTGCACTCTTAAGATGATTGCTTTTGCTGCTATTTCTTTGACTAAATATTTGAGGGAAGCAAGCACAAGTGGACACTCCTGAACTCATTATGCAGTTAGCAGAGTGTCCTCGTTCGGGAGGACAGAGTTAATTTTTGCAGTGGCCAGCAGGGGCCATGGCTAGGGACGGAGGTTGTTCTGTACCACCTCAGGTCATTTTCCAGGGATGGGTAAAGGGATCCCTTCTGGGTCAGTGTAGCATGGTGGAGGGAGAGGCTGGGTATTGTCAGGGGTGAGAACACGTGCAAATCCTTTGTTTCTTGCACACCTTTGTTATTGTTGTTGTTATTGTTAGTTTTCTCATCTCATTGCTGTTTCTAGTAAATTGTTCTTTTCTCAACCCATGATCTTTACCTTTTGTGGCTCCAGTTCTCCTTTCCATCCTGCTGCAGGGGGAGGAGAAGAGGGGGCGGGGGGAGTGGGTGGCATGTAGTTTGGAGAGTCTCAGTGGGAGCACTAAACTGGGGAGTACCATTTCTAAACCATGACACCAAAGCAATTGGGCTGGTTTCCACTGCCAGTTGAATGCAAGTGAGATTCTTGCACATTTCTGTTGTTCTGTTGGTTAATGGAACCTTCCTCTTTAGCTACAACACTTGGATTTTTTTCCCTCAAGCTTCTTCAAAGTACAGGTGCTACTAGAGCACCACATTTTCACACTTACAGCGCATAACCCCTCAAGAATACTGGAAACGCTGCAGAGGAATAATTGGTATGTCCAGGTTAGTTCCATAACTTGTAGCTGGGACCTGAAAATATGCAAAGTGTTCTGGGAGAGACTTTATACTGGGGTCTTAGCAGGTGAAAGAAATTAGGCTGTGGGGTTTGGAGACAGGGAGGTGTCTGGGAAAAGGGCACTGGAAATGCATTACACACACATATGGTTACATATGCTTGTAACCTAAACTGGATTGCTGGGATTTCTTACAGTATAACAAGTCATGTATTATATCTTTCTCTATCCTCTCTGCAGGTCTTTCATTTTTTTTCCTTCAACTGCAGCATGACAGCTCATTTTTCTATGATTATGGTTGCCACATCATGCAAGAAGAAAATACATCTTTTCCAGGGTAATACTGTGTGGAGGAGCAGGCAGAAGCACATAAGCATGTTTTATTCTCAAATGTTCTGACTATTGGGACAGGAAAGTCATTAATGGAAGAGAGGGTCCTGTGGAGATGGGGCAGCACTGTTCTGAGCCGACTCCCTTTTCTACCTTGAGGCTGGTGCTCAGTGGGCCTGCATCAACTCCTTCCCCACTCTGAATCACTTCCTGGAGGGCTCTAAAGGGCAATCTGTGCATGCACAAATAATGTAACATGAATGGTGTGTAAAACCTGCTTTACGCAAGAGACGTGCACCAGATAAACTAGAAGAGGAAGTGGTTCAGTCCCTTTCTCCCTCTCTCTCTTTGTTGACCCCAGATCTGGACTATCCATGGTGGCAGGACCAATGTGGGATCTCAGGACTGGTGATCTTTTTCCGTTTCTTCCTTTTCTGTCTTTATTTCTCTTCTCCCTTGCTTTGTCTTGTCAAAGTGCAGCTATCATATTCTTACCCTGTACTCCATACTGAAGTATGTTGTGAGGATTGGGAACATGTTCCATGTAGTTGTAAAAGTTGAGAGCTTGTTAGCCAACATTTCTCTGATTATACAGTGGGCTAGTTTCTGGAATTGAGGCAACTATATAAGAAAAGGTAAGAGATTCCTGACACGTGGACCAGTGTCTTTGTTCAGCCTGATGAGAATTTGTAATGAACATCATGCCCCCTCCTGAGTGGGCTGTGACATCCTGCCCGTGCAGCTTTGGCCACCATGCAGAACAGTCCAGGTCCAGATGGAAAACCACCTGTAAGCTAGATGATGGATTTCCATCCAGTGACATTTCCCACAGCAGATACTGTCAATTTAGGAAGTGCTATGCAACTGTTATTTGATCCTTGCAAGGTTTTGGGCAGAGTCCTGAAAGCATCCACAGCTGTGGGGTGGAAGTGAATGAATACTAAGCTGTGAATGAATAGAAGGCTGTGCTACAGGACTTAGGCTGCCAACACTGCCCGAATATGTGGTTTCACCCCTCCAGCTGGAGCTGCACCACTTGTTTTAGCCATAGGCACCCAAGATCTGCTCCTTTTGTAGCCTGCACAGAGGAGTCCTGTTCATGGTCCATCCAGAATGCTCCAGGATCAGATAGCATCTCTCATTTCTTGCTTGTACATCATCCAGGTAAAACAGAAATAGTATTTACCTCTGGGTTTAAGAACTGATCTTATTATGGTGTCTGCAGATGGGACTGATTGCAAAAGTAAGCTGGATGTATAAAACCAAAGATGCCCCTCTGGCCTTTCAAAACAGCAGAGAAGCTTCAACGTAGAAACCATCAGGGATCTGTACCTTTCTCTTCTGTTCTGAAACAAAGGATAGGTACTCTCCCATTGGCTTTTCTGTGAGATGACTTTCTGTGTATTGATTTTATGACCTTTCAACTGCTGTCTGTCAAGTCTTCTGTGCTGACAGCATTATGAGGATCAGCTGTATGGTCAGAGCTTGGAAAATGTTTATATCTTTGGTTCTTTCGGAGTCAGATGAGTTCACAAAATCCTTGGGGCTGAATGATGATATCATTTCTCACCTCTGTATTTCTCAGGTCAAATTACTGCAGCTGCTCAGAGAATTGGAAGAATTCAGACAGAGAATTAGCCTTTAGTGTCCATTTCTGCTCTTAGTGAAGTTAAGGGAAAATTCTTCCAGGATCAGAGTGGCTACCTGTTTGTGCACATTTGTTCATGCAGTCATCTGCTGAAATCTGGCTGTATGCCACTATGTTGAATTCTGCACCTAAAAATAAATTTCTTTTCAGAAACAAGAGACTTCTTTTGTTCACGTTTGTTGCTTTATCCCTGACTGATTGTTTCTGTCTGTCAGCAGCAACAAAGCCTCATTGTTTTGGTGCTCCAACTGGGACACATTACATGGATCCTGTTTTCAGATACTGCTGATACTCCAAGCCTTTGAGGTATCTGCCCATTAGAGTGTTTCACCCTGAATAGCCCAAAATGGTGGCAAGTTGCACCTTCCCCTCTTAGCAATATTTGCTTTCAATGCAGTTTTCTGCAGCTTAATGATTTAAGCCCTCCTGGTTTGTGATTGTTGGGGAGAAGAGACAGTAGATTGCTCTTCAGATACTCATCTTGGCATTTTGTAGAAAACACTGCTGCTTTTTTGCCAAGTGATCTCTCACTTTTGTTCATTCTCATCCTGCTGACCATTCATTCTCCATTCACCAGGCTCACAAACAACCTCATTTTTCACATCTACTTCTCCATTTGTTGACACTTTGGGCTCCTGCCCATTGCTTTCCCTCAGCAGCAAGCTCATTCACATTCCATATTCAAAACCCACAACATGATTCATTGAACAGCAAAGTGCTTTTGCTTTGCACTGTTTGTCTGAGACTGACCTGAAGGGTGACATTATAAATGAGCTCTTACATCTGAATTGCTTTGTCCTGATTAGCAAAGTCAGTAGTAAATGGCAAGGAGCTTTTGGTCTTGAGTGGGATCAGCTGCTTCTCCAAAGTTTCTCTACTCATTGATCTTATGTCTTTGCTTCCCTCTGTTGCATGGGCTGTGCCAGTTTCAGTTTTGAGGCCCATGAAGGAGATTTTTGAAAAGGACAATTTGCTACAGATGACTTTCACAGAAACCACCCAAACAAAAAACCCCAACCAAATCCTAAACCAACAGAACAGAGGTGGCACTCAGTATAAAAAGAGGAGGATGAACTGGACAGTAGAAATGTAAACAATGAGAATGCTGCCACTCTAATTTTGCTGATTGAGAGGTTCCACACTGAGCATTTGTCAGATCATTAAAATTAATGGGGAAATTCACTCCTCAGTAGTAGAATTCAACTTAGAAACTTCACAATATTTTCTAAATTCTTTGTTGGACATTCAGACCAACATTCCAAATCCAGATATGTGACTAATTTTGGTGTGTGTCACCAAAAGAGAAGAACCAAAGATCAGTGTGTTTTTTGTCATCCGCAGATTAATGTGAAAATATTGTCCCAGTGAGCTTTTCCATATTTACTCAGCTTTTTTTTTAATTTCAGTTGGATTCTGAATCCATGCCCTTTCATGACCATTGACTACTGCTGATGCCAACATCAAGATTTATAGAGCTGCAGAATACTACTGTGAGGGCTAAGACTTTATTTTGAGACATAATGAGTCTCAGTAGACATCATAATAAAGATTATTAAGTGCTTTATTACATAGAGTAATTATTGTTGTCGTGCAGAACATCTCAGCTTGTGACTTAAAAGTGGTGCTTTTTCAGACTAATATTAAGGAAAATGAATTTAAATTTGAGATCTAGAAGAAAACCATTCTTTAAAAGGATCAGAACAGCTCGTGAACTTTCCTAGCACCTGTTATCATTCACTGATGTGAATGAAACTCTGGAGTTATGCAATCGGCTGATGAAGAACAAAGGATATTCTGTTATAGAAAAAAGTGAAAGATGGGAGTGGAAGCAGCAAACAAACATAAATGTAGGCGAAATAAGCGTCAAACTTGTAGTGTCTTAACACTGTTGGAAATTGGGACTTTTTTGGTTTTAATATGTGATAGTTAAAGGTATAAACAGGCTTTGGTGGTGTAGAGCAATGGTCTCAAGAAACCACTGGAATTCAGAAATTAGAATTTCTCTCAGAAGAGGTGAGGAAGGAGAGAGAAGGATGATATACAGGAAACAGGACTTTGTTGCACTTCAGGAATGGTGAGATATAGATGAAATTTAGGTAATACTCGTGACTGATTTACTGATTAGTTAATAGTTTGTGACCTATGTGTTAATATTATTAATTCAACTATAATTAAGCTATTAGTTAATAGTTTGTGACCCACAGTAAGATTGTTACAGAGTCTTGCAGTGTCTGCTGTTTCAAAAAGATTTTTTTTAAACATAAATGAAGTGAGAGTGAATGTTTTTTGAGGGCTTAGGGATCTGGTGTTGAAACAAGACTTAAGTATCTCAGTTTATTTTATCAGCAATGAGAATCAAGAGGTGACAGGTTTGCAGTGGAGAAGTTCTTTCAAGGAGAGAGAGTAATGAGGTCTAGACAAGCGTGTGACACGATCTTATAGCTGGAAGCTAACATTACACGAGTGGAGACAGCAAACAAAGCACAGATTTTGAACTAGGAGCTCTGGTAACAACATAACAAAACCCCCACAAATTTCTTCCCCTTCCTTCTGATGTTCATATCACCTCTTTGGAATGTGTTCTTCAAGTACAAGATACTGGTTCCAGTACAAGACTAGGTAGATGAGCATTAATCACTTTCAAAATACAGAGAGTCATACTGGGTAAATTAATTACTGCTTTTTGTGGCCTACAGCTCTGTGGATCTATTATGCTCTCTCCTTTTAATCACAGAGTATGCAGAGACCAGGATCAGTCTGTATTATTTGTTCAAATGTAGTAGCTTCCCTCTGTGCCATGAATATAGGATATAAAAGTGATAGATACTCTCCTTGTTCCTTTAGCATTCAGGTCTGTCTCCCATCAGCTCAGAGTTTAGGACTGAGATTGCAGATGCTGCTTTGTCATGCAGTCTATGGCTTTCATCACCATCTTATCATTGAAATGTAGGATTTCAGTTTCAGATGTGGATGTTATCACAGGATTTGGACATAATGCCCTCATTGTTGCCATGCAGACTTAGGCAGCATGTCAAACAGTGCTTAACTGAGTGTGGTCTTTTTCATGGCTCATACAATTGCTGTCACCTAAATTCTAAACTCCCAGACCTTGGGCACTAACCTTGAGGCATCATTGTCCTGTGGTTAATGAATATAATGTGATAATTTCTGGAATGAAATGACTGGTCACATTCTGTACAATACAAACTCATCTCAATAGTATAATTTTTCTTAGAGGGGGGAAAAAAATCTCTTTACAGAACAATATTTCCGCATTTCTATTATTTACTTGTTTATGAGGGATGATACAGTAAAGACTTGGAAAAAGCATTTGAAATTTTAGATTTGAGGTGAGAAGATACAAATAGTGGTTAAAAGTATAAGGGGAACACAAAGTGAGTACTACACTCAGCTATTCTTTGACTCTGGAAGTTTGAATGGAGTTTGTGAAGCTTTCCTCTTAGATGGGTGTGGGATGGAGCTGCTCTTTGCCTGGTACACAGGAAGCTAACTGGGGGGACAAAAGTGTCCTGGTCTCAGGCTTGGCCATTTATCAAATGTTCTACCCCAAAGTGAAATCTCGTTACTTAGTCCTCGCAGAGGAAGATGTGGAGGAATTAGCAAACCAGGGTTTTCTCATCAGGATACTGTAGGAGAAGTGTTGGCCAGAGGGATGTAGAGCAAACAGGCATTTTGTCAGCAGGAGGTTAAGTGGGAAGAGGATACAAGCATAAGGAGGAAGATGTGAGGACTGAAGTCAGAATGAAGGACAGCTGATTTGAGGGGTCAGGTCATTTCATATAATTGCTTTTTCATGCCTGCTGGGCTGAACCTCGTGCTGGTCATGCACCAAAGTGAAAGAGCTGCCAAGTCAGTTCAGGCGGTGCCTGTGTGAAGAATGCAGGTAGCTTTGGCTGTGCAGTGCTGCTCTTGCAGTGATCCTGCACACCAGGAGGTGTAGGCAGACAGGAGCTGCCTGGGTAAAAGCCTTGAGCTGGGAGTGCTGGGAGAAGTGGGCAGAAACCTCTGAGCCGTGTGGGGTGGGTGCAGAGCAGTGGTGGCACCGAGCTCATGAAGCCCACTGTGAAGATGTGCCAACACTCCCAGTTCTGTCCTGGGCTGTTTTGTCTGCTTGGTTTTACAGCCCGATAGCAGCTCTTTTGAAAGTTTGTATATGTGAGATATACGTGTTTTATGAATTTCTATGTGCCCTTTTCCCAGAAAGTAGGCATCTGTGAATTTATGGCACTGTACTGCTTGAGCTGTGCCACTTCTATCTCCCTTCTCTGAATGGGGAGCTGCAGCAACTGGTGTAATAGGGCTTATGTATTTAACCTGAGAGATTTCTGAGGTATTGGGAAGGAGAGGAGAGAATCTCTGTGTGTGTCTTGATATGGAGCCAATTTAAGCCCCGAGGAAAGATTTCCATTGATTATAATACAGCTTAAATCTGCTCTGTAACACCTACTAAACAACAAATCATGCTGTGATCCTTTAAATCATGACTTTTATATAAAATCAGGAGAATTATTCTTATTTATTATCCCTTCCACTTAAACCTTTTGGGGATAGAAATGCATTCAGTTTCAGTGATAAAGAAAATACTGCAATCAATGGCTTTTGAAAATCTCTAAAAAGATAGGGTTTGTGTAGGAGATTGACTCAGTTTTTATCCTGCTAAGTAGCTATTGTGGAACAGGAGTGATTTACTGGGAAGTTGTGGAGAAAACCAGATCACAGCAGTCTTGATACTTCATAGTTAAGTGAAGGAGGAGAAGTTTTAAAAATAAGAAAATGATGTTATAAGCTTTTCATAGCTTATAGGGTTTCCCCTACTAGAACTCAATTTCTATACGAACACAATTACTTGGGGTAGGCCACTGTGGGGACTAGAGGGGGTAAATCCTTTAGTGTTTTGAAAATTGGTGATGGAAAGAAAGTAGCTGCACTTCAGCTGAGACTGGAGCTTTTTTTTTCTATTTTTTTTCCTTCTATTTTTTTTTCTTCAATCCAGATTTTACCTTCTCCACTAAGACTATGACATACTTGAGGCTGGTACTCTGCAGTCTTGTTCTTTATTGTCAGCTGTCTAAAACTGCCTCTAATATTTGAATGAAGAAACACAGGAACAAATCACATAGAGTTTCTCATATTTCTCAATATATTCTATTTTCAGTATATGCTATTATCTGAAATACCATTAATCATAGAAATGTTTGCTGTGTTACAGTTACTCCTCAGGACAATCACAGAAGTAAACTCTCCTCTGTATTTCAGATCAGTATGATCATCCTACAATATGAAGAGCTTGGCTGTATCTTCTCAGCTTTTCAGGACAGTTTGGTGGTAAATGACTGTGGGATCAATTTATTTTTTAACCAGCGTGGTTTAAAATGTACAGATATCAGAAATACTGACATTACTGCAGCTACCCTCCCTGTATGGGCCTCATGCCACAGTACCTAAGCACCTCATATTTTTTTTTTCCACCCAAGAGATCTGTTTTTCCTCCAGTCCCAAACTTGGAAGTTCCATGCTCTTGCTCACAGAGGTTGGGATACTGCATGGAAGCCAGACCAGAAAGTCCTGGGTAAGCACACTACCCTTTATCTCCCTGTTGGCTTAATGTGGTTTTGTATCTTGGTTATTTGCTGGTCAGCTTCCTTCAATACAGAGTTTAAAGCATGCTTTGGATACATATCTATGTCTGGGGGCATCACATATTTATTTTTCTATAGAATGGTCCCTCTCACTGAATTATTTTCTGAATTGAAGATGCAGAAGGTGCCTCAGTTCAGTAGCAGCCTGTGTTGGCTCTGTACCAGCTCAGTCAGCTGGTGCAGGCAGTGGAGCAAGAAGCACTTTCTATGATGTGAAACCTCTTTCTGGGGTAAGCAAGACCTAGCTTTTTCTAGAAAGCTAGCACTTGTGGGTAATTTTTTTGTAAGTTCCTTGAAGACAGTTTCACAATTATACACATCCAAACACAGCCTGTAAACTCTTTTTGTGCAAGCTTATATGATTGGAAATGAGTCAGGTAGATCAGTACCTCTGGTTCGCTTTGAGTGACTGCCTCGTAACTTCTCTGTCGATGAAGACAAAAGCATTTGTGCTCGCATGCTCTGTCTAGATTTGGTAGATGTGTCCTTTGGCCACTCAATAGTTTTCCAAGAGGGGACATCACAGCTACTTCTGAAGGGATTAAGCTCATACTGGTTTCAGGTGTTGACAGGTGACCCTGGTGTGCAAATCATCTCCCTTCAGGCAAATCCATTCTCCTCAGCAGGAGCTATTTTATAGTTTTGAGTGATTATATTTCAAGGGTCGATGAAAGCAGCAACCCCATGCTGTTAGTCATGTGTGAACACTCCTTATGAATTGCCTTTCAAAACAAAGTTTGAAAAAGGTACTTAGGCAAAGCAGAGTCTTGCAGTCAAAAGGGAGGGTTTTTAAAAGTGCACTGTGACTGAAGAGACTCCCCTTCTCAGATTACTGTCAGTGTGCAGATGTGTCTCCAAAATGGCTTTGCTTACTCCTTGCTCAGAAATCCTGTGATGTTCATGCTTCAGAAGCATACTGGCTTACTGAATACCAGGCTCTTACTGTTTGAGGAGAGGGCAATATTTCTCCCTTACAATACAATCTTGAAGGCTTATGGCAAAGCTTTTCTTTGACATAGGCAAAATATTTTATTTTGCCTGACTAAGGGACCAGGACCTTAAAATATGCAAGCTTTAAAACTGGCTCAGTTTTTAATGTTCACAGATCTGAGGTGCCTTATGAATTACAGACTGACATCTCCTTTATCAAATGAAATTACTATGTTGGACTCATTCATGGAATGTTTCCAAGCACAAAACTCACTCTGAGTTCTCTTTCCATTAAGAACTGATCCACACTATTCTGGTTTATGCTCACTGGTAGCCATTTAACTCTCTTATTATAAAAACTTTGCATGATGCCATGTGTGGTTGAGTAGAGACATACTCTCCTGTGCTACAGTGACAGCTTTAAGATAAGTAATGGTATTTTCAAAATCACTTGAATTTTGTTTATAGCTTCATCTTCCACTTTAGTAGTAATGCACAGTGCTTTAAGATACGTGAAATCATTTTTAGGTTCCTGGAGTGATGAATTTAGAGAGTACCTTGAAAACTCATTGGCAGATTTACTAGTAGCAAGAAAGTAAAGCAGATATAAACTATCATAAGTAAATCCACCTTTTCATTAAGAAGGTTTGTATCTCAAACTCTTTTGAAAAATTACTCTGCAGACTGTCAGTCTGAAATTCAGCTAATGTAAATGAACACCCTCCTACTGATGCACAAGAAGATGTGGGGTTTTATACCAAGTCTATTCCTACATATCATCTGTACAGTCTTTCTTCAGAACATGCATGTGTAATTCCATTCATTTTTGATAATTAATGCATAATCCTTGCAGTCCCACATCGGAAATGACGATGGTTGAAAGTAAGGCTCATCAGAAGCAGCTAGAGTTTAATGTGTTAATCTCATTGCAGTTTACCTGTGTCACTGAACCCTGAATTCTTTTTGAATTACAAAATAAATATAGGAGCTTGCAACACACCTAAAATTTCATTCTTAGATGCACACAGATCTCACCTGACATTGACCTGGTTTGGCACTGGGATGTCCATTAGATTTCACTGCATCTTAATTTCCAGGATTTTATCCAAAACATAGCTAATCTCAATACCGAACTGAAGAATTAATTTCCTTGCTTTTTGTGCTTTGGGCAGTGATAGAGGTGCAACCATCTTGGCACTGATGGTGAAAATTTGTCATTGTGATTCTTCTTTAAGGTCACTTTCTCTAACTCCTATGGCTCACAAGCAAAGGCTCACAAGGTATCTGAAACAGTCGATGCCATAAGAGATTTACTGCATAGGGACCAGCGAGGAAGAGCCCTGCTCCTTTTAAGCCATGCTCCAGCCTCATCTCACGTATTTTTATCCAGACCAGTAATTCAGGTCTAGTATTTTCCACATTTGGGTTCAGGCTGTTTACTGTTTTGAAAAGAGCTCACTTAGGTTTGTTTGAATTCCAGGAACTCCCACCTAAACCAGGAAAATAACTCTGCTTTCAATATCTTCCCATACCTTCACCTCAGATTTTTGTTGGTTTTGTTTCAGACAGAAATAATAATAATAATTCAAGATTATGAGAGCAATTTTTTTTTTCTTCATGGTTGAGGTGTTTTATGGCAGTAAGAGCCAGAAACAGAAGAAACTCATGGGCTCAGCACAGTCTCCTGGCATTCCAACACTTGAAGCCCACAGTTGCAATCAGAAAATTGTCAATTTCCACAGTGTTCCATTGTGAGGTAGGTCCTGAATTAAATTGGTTCTGCAGGTAGGCATTGAAGATGGAAGATTGTCTTAATCCAGCAGTTCCAGTTCAATTACAATGGGAATTACTGAGATACTTCCATACGGTTATGAAATTTTCTCAAACAGGAAATCAAAGCATAGGATTATTCACAAATGCCACATGGCTGTATTTTGCCTTATGAATACTGGACTACACTGTAATGAGAAGTATTTTAAAAGTAAATAACGATGTTGCTTCTGCAAACATAGGTGCATAAATATTAATCAGAGCTCTACCTGAATCCTGCTGAAATACTTAAAAATTTTCTGGTTGTCACTCACTGTAATTCTGACAGTGGTAATGAAATTCTGGTGCCAGGCCTGCGAAACTGCAGCAGGTGTCATTCCCATTTTAAAAAGTACCAATTTATTCCCATCCGTGTGGCGATTTTTCTTAGAGGGGGGAAAACATGCAATGTAAGAGCAAGGTACAAAGAGTCAGGGTGACCCATCCTTTGCAGGCAAGGCTTGTGACCCCCTCTAGCCCTCTGCTCAAGGCGGCCTCTAGAAATAGCGATGTGTGGTCTGAAGCTGCCTTCCAAGCCCACTCCAGCCTAAGAATATCTAATGCCTAAACTTTGGGATTTTCCCTTTAAGGGAAAAAGATGGGTCACAGGCTATGGGTATGGGGTCTGGATAGGAAGTGTGAATTTTCTGTAATTAGATGACATTTCAATGTAACTACTTCTGCAGCCCATCTAGACTTACTGCAAAGTGTGTGAATTTATTTTCGCCCTGAAACCTTATCTAGAGATCACTTTATAGACTTGCCAGGGATGAAAAACAAACATAAAAATGATATTTATCTCTAATTCTATTTGTATTATTAGACCTTGAGCACAGAGAGAGGAAGTAAGAATGCCATTTAGGTGTACCGCCCTAGCCAAAGGAATACATGTGTGTATAAACAATAAAAATTCCTCAAATGACAAGCCTTTAACCTTTCACTGGGTGGGTACTAATTTCCTGTGGTTTTTTTTCCTTTTTCCCACTGAAAAAGTCTTCCTTTTACAATGCCATACTCCCTTTAATATTTTTAGTGCATTTGAGACTGTGTTAATATGAAAAGAACATAATTCATGTATAATTCAATTCTGTATGGTTTAAAAATTAAACAAACCCCTCACATTAAAGGATAGATTTGGTTTTTTTCCAACTCCTTTTTTTTTTTTCCAGGTCATGATCACCTGGGTAAATTTTCTGAAAAAGTACTTCAATTTTTTAACCAAAATTTACAGTATACTAAGGTACAAAAGTATTCAAAGACTTTTCTATATTGCCTGTAGTATTATTTCTGCCATAGAGGGGCTAAAATACTTGTATACAACAGCACGTGAGCAATTCTTTTCCACAGCTACCTCTCTTTCAAAAGCCTATTCCATTTATTATTATGAACTGGAACGTATATTTTAAAAGTAATGATGAAATAGTGACTGGAAAATTGGGTGTGCCAGCTGTGGGAGCTTGTCCCTCAGGAGAAGGAGCTGGTTTGTCATGTGGCTTAAGCATGGCCAACATGAAGCACCTGTGTTTGACAGCTCTTTCAGTGCCGATGTAGCATCCAGAAACCATAACCACGATGACACTAGTCGGTGAATTTTACCTTCTCTTCTACTGACCCTGGCTGGAAAAGCACATTGCAGTTCATCTGGGGCTTCTTTCCAGGAGAAATGCAGGCGCAGGGAAGCTTCTCTGTGCTCAGTTCACTCATGGATATGAAGGCAAAGGGCTGCTGGAGCAAGGCCCCACATGCCTCAGCTGAGACATGGCCCCAGTATGATGTGCAATGCAGATGCAGCCCAATATCTCTATTACAGACTGGCAAGGGCCAGTGTCACAGAGTGCTTGAGTCTGGAAGGCACCTCTGGAGGGCATCTTGAACAACCTTCTCTGCTCCAGCAGGGCCGCCTACAGCCAATTACTCAGGACCAGATGGCTTTTGAATATCTCCAGGGGCTGAGACTCTACAACCTCTCTGGGCAGCTTGTCTCAGTGCTTGGTCACCCTCACAGTGAAAAAGCATTTCCTGATGTTCAGAGGGAGCTTCCTGTGTTTCAGTTTGTACCCATTGATTCTCATCCGTCACAGGTCGCCACTGAGAAGAGCCTGGCTCCATCCTCTTTGCACCCTCCCCTCAGGTATTTATACATGTCATGAGACTATCCCCAAGCCTGCTTCTTCTCCAGGCTGAACAGCCCCATCTCTCTGGCTTTTCTTGCAGGGCAGGTATTCCAGTCCCTTCAACACCTCAGTGGCCCCTCACTGGACTCTTATCCCACTGGACTGGGAAGCGCAAAACTGGTTACAGTCAGTCCTATCTTTGTGCTGTCACTCTTAGAGCACCTTGGGTCAAAACTCAGAGTGATTCAGACAACCAGCTCTCTGGGGCTCCTTAACCCGGTGCTGGTGAGTGACCAGAGAGGAGCCCTGGGAGCTGAGCCTCTCCAGTAGCTATGAAGAGATGAGGTTGGAGAGCAGTTTTGGTGCTCATGCTGATGGCTGTGTGGGGCAGGATGGCCCTGGAAGAACGCTCTGCCTGTTCTGTCCAGATGAGGTGAAGGCTGGCTCTGGGGCAATCCACCACTGTGTACCACTGGACAGCCCCGTGCAGTGCTGGGATTGCTGCTGCCATCATTTTTGAGCGAGGGGATGTGCCATGGTGGTATCAGCGGGAAGCAGTTGTGTTTACTCTTTCCTTTTCCCCTCACTTCCAACCTCTAAAAGTATCAACAGCAGTATGACCTTCCATGCAGCCCCATTTCTCCACTCTTCCTCTTTTTCTGCCCAACCTCCTGAGATGTCTTTGCACCGCCGTTTTCCCAGGAAAGCAGTCACCACTACCCTCTTCCTGCCCCCCCCACATCCTTTCCTTCCCTCTCCTTTTTTCGAGGATTGGAAAGATATTCTGTATAATTAAGTTAGCACATGGATTCTACATTTATATATATGAAATAACAAATAATGTTTGAAACAACAAATAAAATTAATGCATAGAAGTAAAGTTAGTCCATTGGGCTGCAGATAAAGCTGAACTGCATACTAAGAGACGTTTGTCTATTTTTTTCTCTCTTTTAATATAGATCTATAAAGATAAAAGAAATACACATTTCTAGGGGAAAGAACGCTTTCAATAACAAATAAACCCACATATTTTATCTTAATGCACTAACCCAGTATTATGTTGAGGAACAGAAATAACCTTGGGTATATGCTCAAGTTTAATAATTAACAGCTAGCTTTGAAATGACAATTTGCTGATATTAAAATGACTTTTACAAAGTAAGTTTACTTTAAAACCGTATTGGTTATATATTCCCTTAAAAGTGTATATAAAGATATAGAACTTATAACTTGTAGAAATATGCCTTCCCCAGTCTATGACAGAGAGAGTATTTAGAATAAAAACTTTCTATTTTCAACTGAAACTCAATACTGGTTTCTTTTTCCATACTGCAACTTGGAAAACAAAGGACAGTTTTCTGGTAACCTGATTCCTCTTCCCTCTCCTCACCCTGCTCTTCAGACCTCCTTCAGGTGAGAGATGCTACTGAGGTTTCCTCTATTTCCTCTACAATTTCACGAAGCAACTGATGCCCATGGTGAATAAATGAGGGGCAGAGGTAGGGAAAGAGGTGAAGAACCTTCGAGATGGGAGCAGAGCACATCTTGATTTTCTGAAGTTGACTGGTAGGGATCATTACTCTATTCCCTTTAAGATGTGGTGAATATGGATTTCTGTGTGGAAAAAATGGCAGTAATAATGGTGTGCTACCCAAATCTGGGAACAGGAAAGTCAGATGCAATTTGTCTGGTTAAAATGTGGCTTTGTCTCTGGACCTCCTGGCTTCTTGTGAATTGTATCAGTTGGCTTTTCAGAACTGTGGGGGTGTGAAAACTTTCAGCTTTTTTCACCCACCACAGGTGTTCACTGTCCAGCATGGTTAGTGCTTCCTCTGAGATTGATGAATAGTGCAGCCCTGGCTGCCCAGCAATGCAGATGCAAATTTCTCTGCTCAGAGAAAGCAGAGAAATGTTCAGGGCTTTCTGACTGAGAGCAATGTGGAGGCACTGCCTTGGGATGGCATAAGGAGGCTGTTGAAATGGGGAAAGAGTCTCAAAATCCAGGTTTTAATCCTCAGATCTGGAGGCTTCCTAGCCTTGCAGCATCATTGGCAGGAAGAGTAAATAAGGATTAGCATGGACTGGTGTCTCATGCATTCACCAAGCAGAGAGGAGTAATGGGGAAAGTCCTGGGACATTTTGTAGGAGAATTATGAACTTCTGACAACTTCATGCTGAGGTGGAGCCTGGTCAGATGACTTCCATGCTGCAGAGCTGATTGCGTCACACAGGAGAAACCTGGAGTCATGGATGAGCAAAGAAAAGAGATGTGAAGAGGCAGGAAAAAAAACCCCAGACAGATCTTTTAGAGAGGTGTTTGCCTGGGATGGGGCAGTTCCTGCTCTGCCCCATGTGCTGGATAATCTCTTCTGCAGAGACCCTTGCTTTGTCTAGGGTGTGAGTGGTAGGGCAGCCATGGGGAGGGGAAGGGACTTGCTCTTCTGTGTGAGATTAGGGAGAGGAAACAGCAACAAAAGCACTGAAAATCGCAATGAGTGAAGGGCTGGTTTGTGTGCACTGTGTGTTCTGTCCTTCCAGGGGCTGCTCTGCTGCCTTTCAGAAGTGAGGCAGAGCTCATGCTTTTAAACAGGAGGAACACAAGATTGAGGATGATAGCTTCACTTCTCAGACACTATCATACCTTTGGATGCTGACGGGTTTTAACATGAATTATTGTCATCCAAGTTCACTGCTTGGTTGAATTGCTTTGCCTGTCCCAAATGTCCCTCAGATGTACTTGTTCCACAAGGCTTGTCACCTAAGCACCACTGCAGTAACAGAAATCTCTTGTCATATCCTCTTTGTTCGTAGTCAAGACTTGGCACTGCTGTTACTCATCAATTTGGTGACTTCAGAACAGCTGCTAAGTACACTTGGGAAGGACTTTTCTCAAGGTGCACCTGAGCCAAGAAATGTAACAATAAGAAAAGTTGATTTCAGTTTAAGTCACTCACCTTTAGTGCGGATGTAGTTGCAATGCTCTTGTGTTACATTAGCCAATATTTAAAAGAATCAAAACAAAACAGAAAAGTCTTACTTTTTGCCTAATTGTGTTGTTTTGCCTTTGGCCATTTCTATTTATGTGTGGATTGTATGTTATCATACATCTGTTTAGAATTCTGCTAAGGCATCTGTGTTATATTTTAAAAATAGTATTCCCTTTTAACGAGGGCTACATCCTGTGGTGATGACAGGCCTGCCGTTCCACGTCTCAAGTGTCCTCCTTGATGACAGTAGAAGGCAAATAACACCAGATCTTCTCAACTTGCTGTTTCCCCCTGGATGAACTATTCTTTTTGTGTTTGTTTAGTATGTAATATTAAAGTGGTATTTAGCCTGTAATCTCCTATTAAATCCAACGAGATAGGAGTGCTGATTTTGTTTAAGTCTAGTGGTGAGAGCCACTTGCATGAAGATATTTCTTTGCAAAAGGGACCTGACTAAATAATTAATTAAACAATGATTAATTTTTTTTCATCAGCAAGAGAAAGAGCTCAATAGGATAAACACTCAGGGTATTTCTCATTAATTTAGAAGTCACTTTCATGAGAACAATAAAGAAATCACTTGTGGGAAGATAATCCGAAGTTAGCTAAACCTTGATTCAGTAGTGATGGATTTGCTGTCTCCAGTGGTTCATATTATGCCTTTAGGTCAGCAGCATTGTTCTTTAAAGTTTGGTTGCATAAGAATTTAACTTTCATTTAAAGATAAAAAGAAGGAGCTTTCTGCAGTCTAGAAAAGGAATATAAAATGCCACCAGAGCCAACTGTGATTAGGATGAATTTATTTTGTGTGAAGGAGGGCGAAGGGAACTCAGCAGTATTTATGATGTGGATGAGCCATTGGCCGCTGCAGTGGGGATCCACGTAGGCACACAGATGTGCATCAGAACTGGCAGCAGAGCACATGCTGTTTGTGCCCAAAAGCACAATATTAAATCACGAGTGGTCTTGTGTGTGGGCATGGGTCCAACCATATTAAATTAGACCTTTATTTAACCTGGTGACATTATGACATTAGTTCAATGTGACTGATCACAAATTATTGCCTCCGCTCTGTTTGTTACTGTGTTTTGTTTGAGGTCACAGTGCAAGTAGACTGTCTGGGTACTGGGGATGCAAACTTCTGTATTAGTTTTGCAGCCAAAAAAGTGGGACTTTTCCCAGTGGGTAGCCAACATAGTGTACTTAAGCTGTAAAACCCTAGCTGAAAGAAGACTTCTCCATCTCTTACTCTGTGATAGGAAGATGAGCTGGGCATTTTGTGCTTTCCCTGTGGGGTAAACTTCTAATTTGCCTAGAAGTGAAAACTACAGGAGCTTTTTCTTCCTTAGCATTTTATTGAGAATAGCAGATACCAGCGTTTCATGTCTATCTTCTTTAGTAGTGAAGACAAAACCAGTCTTGGAATACCACCCGAACACTCTGAGTGTCCTTTTCCAATGTGGTGACCATATCCTTCCCTGAGCAGTTCCATAGCAAGTCATGACTCCTCTGTCGATACCACCACTGCTTATCCTGAGATTTTACCACGGTGTGTGAGAGGGAGAAACTCATCCCTCTAAGGATAGTTAATGTCTGTAGAGAAAATTTCTGAAGACTTTGCATCACTGCTAGCATGTGAAAGTAGGGAAGGGGAATAAGCAATGGGAGGGAGTTTACAGCAAAAGTGGTGATTCAAAATATTTCCTTAATGAGACCAAAAAGAGAATTATGAGGGAGCACTGCCTGACAGGGATTATCTTCCCTCCCATGTGAGAAGGCTTTAAAACATAAACAAAATTAAAGTGTGTCGATGAACTGTCAATTATCATTACTTCAGTAATAATTATGCAATTCTTAGGAGAAGGAATGGAAGATGAGGCTTTGCAAGGCTCTAGGGTCCTATTGATGCAGCAGGGGGTTTCTATCCAAATGCCCTGTTGCTCCCTGCTAATTATACATGCTTAACTTTACACCTTAAAAATACCTTGGCCTCTATGATAAGAAGTTTCACACATTGCCTGTCTTTCCAAGCAGAGCTTGTATTTAATTTGCAAATTAAAACTCACATTCTTTCCCACAAAGAGTTTGAGTTGTGCATATCTACTTCTCATGGTTTTCATCACATGGCTGTAAACAAAATAATGAGCAATGAAAAATATTTAGGCAGAGTTAAAAAAGGCTGAAAAGATAAGTCAATAGATATTTTGAAAAGGAATATTTATAGTTATATTAATCTCTAGTCTATGCAGATTGCATGCCATAGAATTCAGTGCAAAGAGCAAAAATAAAAGAAACAAAAACATTTCTGGTGTGTTTGAATCAAGTTTATTTTGGTGATGACTTCTTGCTCAGCTGTGCACATCAAAACAAAGCGATTGTTATGCTCTCGGTGAGAATTTTATTTATGTGCCATGACACTACCAGAACTGAATCATGATGTTCTTCTAACTCTCCCCGAAACAATGGTCTGCCTAAAAGTATTTAAGAAAATACAGCTATTATTGTTTTCTTACACGGTTTCATATGCTGAATATGGGAAGTCCAAAAACACAGCCAGAGTCTTGCTGACACTGTTGTTTTCATACAAGTGAAATGTGCTGTAATTTGTTTTGAAAGCAGGATCTCTCTCCCCTCAGGGAAATTCAGAGGCTTCTAAGGCATATCATTAAAAAAAAAATAAGATTTCTACTCTTGTGGTCAGTTGGTGGGTTGACAGTGCTTTGGGCATGCTTGGAAAGATAGTCAAAGCCGTGATCTGCTCTCTGTTCTCACAGTAACACAGTTAGCAACATGCTGTGTCTCCTGCAGGGCTTTCACCGAGTTCTGCCTCCCCCAGAGCCACCTCTGGATGCTTTCATCACAGCTTTTGTGTGACCTTATAGCCTTCCTGACTCCTGACTCATCTGAATTTGTTTCATGTCAGGGAGACCACTTCCACTGGCATCTTGCCTGCATCCAAGTAACTCCTCTCAAGGTCTGGTCAGAGTACTTCGGGGATATGACACTTTTCTTCATGACTCTCTTTCTATGTATCTCTGTGTTTAACCAGCTAAAGGCTGTTGATACTCTTTAAATCTAGATAAGTGCCTGTTTCTTACCAAGTGGGCCTTTGAAGACTTTTCTTTCTGTTGGGCAGCTGTTCCTTCCTGACATCCCCAGTCCCACAGAAGGAACTACAACTGCAGTGGGGTATATAATTTTGTAAGAAAGCTGAGAAAAGGGAAGGAATGTTTGTTTCTTTTCTTCTCATTGTGACTGTCTAATAGGAAGATGCCCAGCAATCACTGAAGAGTGATAGGTATTTGCTGAGCAGAAATTGCTTCTGTTTACAGCATTCTGTTGTAATGTTAAAGTAGGAGCAGCTTGACGAAACCTTTTCCCCTGAAGTATATGAAGAACTGAAGAAGAGATGGAGGAAGTCTGTCCCAGTTCCCATTCTTTGTGGAAAGTGCTGATCTGCATCCCAGCCTGCTTCGTAAATGGGAGCAGTGCCTTTGAAGGGCAAGCCCAGAGAACAAGTAACTGGTCAAAAGAGGTGGGGAATGTCTTCCTTGCTTCTCTCCCACTTCACACGCTGAGAACCCATACTTGTAGCTGCAGATGTGCTGAGCATCCTGCCCCAGAGGAGGGTGCTGTTGTCTATGCATTGTCCTTTCTCCTTCAGACACGAGCCAAGATGACGTGCCCATCACCATTCCTGCATAGCTTTGTGTAGAGAGGAGGTGTAAGGAGACCTTTGTTTCACTTATTACTAGTTTTTCTGATCCAACAAATACTGATTCCTGAATTTTTGTCACAGTCCAGTACCTCACCCTAACTACAATTTGACCCCATCTCTTTGAAGAATTATGAAACTTCCACTGAATTGGGCCATGTCCTGCCACCTGTGTGTGTTTCCTCCAGGTTCCACAAGCCCCAAGGATCCTATGTCCCTTTGTGCTACCTCAAGGGTGCTGGTGTATTGTAACCATCCCTTAGTGAAGCAGTTGAGTAGCAGTCCCCCTCTTCCTGCACTTCTCTGCCTACAAACCAGAATGCATTGCTGTGGATCACAAGCACTACTCTGGACCCGTCTCTATTGTGGTGGAGCAGGTACTACACCGAAGAGCCTGATTTTTTTCACTCTAAAATTTCATTATAGCCTCCTGTTTCCCATCAGTTTCAAAGGCTGGGGGTACTGACTGGGAGCCTACATTGATGTTCACCCATTCTCAGCAGGTCTGAGTTGTAATTGATTGCTAACATCTTGGATAAAACATCTTGAATAAAATTTTCCACGTGTGGCTGCAACTGACCATCACCGTACAGGGTAGAGCTTTGTAACTGATTAATGAGCCAGAGCAGATTATTTTGAAGGAAACCCGAGCAGGTATGCAGTGGTGAATAAATGTGAAATAACACTACAGGCTGTGATCCAGTGGCTCAGTGTAAGATCTCTGGTCAGGGGTTGTGAGACAAGTCTGCTGTGAGAAAGTCACTCATGACATCCCAAGTACTCTGATTGCTCCTACCAAGACAAGGATGCCACAGCAATATCTGAGTGGGATACCTGTAGGGAAAATATGAGATCCAGCTAATGAGATGCTAATCTCTGTTAATATATGACCTACATCCCAAGGAGGTACAGAAAGTGGCAACAACTTCTATGGAGAGTTTTGTGAAGTCAAATAATACAGACAGCTGTTGTTCTGGGTTTGAGATGCAATATACAACAGGCAAGGGTCACAACATGTTTAATCCACAGGTTTCACCTTTGAACACTAATAGTGATTGTGGAAGTGTAACAGATCACTCTTAAGTGTCAAAGCTAGAAGTGATCTTTTGCATTTGTTCAGCCTTTATTGATGAAAAGAGATTGGCCTCACCCCAGTAAACTCTTATTGGCCTCACCCCAGCAGTTTAGTCTTGCTTTGCCCTGGGTAAAACAATCTTGATGCATTGAACATTTATAAATAGAGACACATTTTTCCATCTCTTGTGGAACCTCTTTGGCCCCCAACTTCAGTGCTGTGGCAAGCTACTTATCCTGGGGGCATTTAAAAAGCAAGAGCACAAATCTAGGCCTTTATCTTTCTGTGTGAAGAGGAGAGCAACTTTTCTTAGCTTACTGTTCACAGCTGTTTGAGTTGCAGAGAATGGGTCCATGTTGTTCAACATCTTTCCTGTAGATGTAGATGTATTGCTGACACTTATCTATACAGCCCTCTGCTCCCTCTGGTAAATTTTAATTGAAGAAAGAAATCGCTGAGTTTCTCTCAGTCTATGAGAGAAACCCCTGAGTTCCTGAATTCGTTCACAGTGGCATGAGAAAGAGTGATTTAGCAGAAAAACATAGAGCCTGTCAGCAAGGTGTTTTGCTCAACTATTTCTGACAAGAAATAGAAATTACAGTAGAAAATCCTTTGGCATAAGGGTCAGCACGAGCCTGCCTCTGGAACTTTACCTTCCCAGCAGCAGTTTCTCTACCTCCTGGCCATCCACTAGCTCTTCTGAACAGGATACAAGCAGAAGGGAGAGGAGAGCTGAATTTAACCCCTTGTTCACAGCCAAGTCCATACTGGATTACAAACCAACATTGCTGTGTCACGCATGTTTTTTTGGCTGACAGCTCTGTGCACTCAAACCCCAGCCCAGTCCCTGTGGCTTAAACTGTACAAGAAACTCCCTCCTGCCCCAGATCATCCAGTCTTACTTTTGGGGTGCCAACACATCACGAAATCTCTTCCACAGATTAATCAATCTCCATTAAAAAGTAGTTAGAACTTCCTGCTCTCTTTCTTTTGTCTGAACGTAATTTAGAAATCATAACCCCAGCATCATTATTGGTATTGATGGCTAACTGTGAAAATAGGTAATACAGCAGGCCAACACAAATAACTTAATTTGTTTCAACTGAAAAAAATTAAAAGCTATTAAAAAGCTGTTAAAGGTTTTGTAAATGTGTCAAGCACAGAGATGCTGTTTATAACAATCTTCCAATATTTACATGTGTTATCAGGTGCAATTTGTTGGCTGATATCTGAAAATGTTCTTATGGGAATGGTAGTTTGAAAATATTGGTCCTGTATGATAGTCAGGAAAATAGACTCTCCACACACATATGCCACCAGTCTCTACACATGATGCTGCTACCCATGTGACACAGGAACCATTGGCAGTGTCTCCTTAAGGTTAGATTAAAAATCTCAAAGGCAGGGACTTTTTTCTTTATTTGTGTGTAAAGCTCTGTGCATCTTTTTGACACCATGTAAATAATATAACAGGGCTCTGCTCATTTTCTTCCTCATAGATGAGCAATTTCTGTCACAGCAATAGACAAGAATAAACTCAATAATATATCAAGATTAAGGTTAGATATTAGGGTTGACTGATGCAGACCTTTTATTCTGCGTAAGCTCTAGCTGAGAATTGCAAGTGAAGCATCTATTTAGACTCTGAAAATGCTTACCTGTTTACATTTGCTCTTCTCACCCACTAGAAATCATTTAAAATGAGCTAGGAGACGGAATTAACAAGAAGAATATGACTATAAGCATAGAACGAACACAGTTACTTGAGAAAATACTGATGACGCCTGCTCAGGATGGAGGAAAAGATACTAAATGATAACTGGAATGTTTTCTTTGAAGGTTGGTTGTTTTCGCATTGTTGAACCAGCTAGCCAAGCAGTTTTCTCACAGTTGCCTCTTGGCTGGGGACATAAATCTATCTATGTAGCTCATGCTGTTCTTAGGCTTTTTTCTCATTGACAAGAATGGGGTAGCCTACCAACCTTTATTGTTCTTGTCAGCCCAGGAATACTGACTACGGCATTACAGATATCCTCAAGAAACAGAATTTCAGGGTCCCTGTGATGTGTTTTCTGCTCTGGTAGTTTTCACCCTTGGGCAAGTTATGATGTATGATGCTGAAGTATTGGGCATAACTGTTACCTCAGCATGTTGCTAGCAATTCTGTGTGGAATTTAAGATCCTCTCTCATTTTCACTATCAGATTGAGTAATTTCTTCTGACATCTTGACATTTCATGTTTTTTGCCAGCCATGAGCCAGTGGTGGAAGAAACTGATTGCAGAGGTATGAGTGTGATTCTCTATCTCTTTGTACTGGTGATCCTCAGCTGGTGCTGTGAGGTGAGTTGCTGTACTCTGCCATGTTTATGGAGCATTTGACTATATGGGAAAGCTTGATTTTAGACTGATTTTCTTTTGTGCCATCTACATTGGCTTTTAACCTCTTTTTCTCCTATTGGCATACTGTAGCAGCAGTAAAGCTAAGTTGAAAAGAAATATATTAAAAAGACCCAGTCTGTCAGGCAGGGTATACAGTGTTGTCACAGTTTCTGCCCCAGCTTCATGAAGGTTGTTGCAAGCTGGGTGAAATGCAGAGTCTCTCTAACTCCTCAGACAGTGCTGCAGGGAGCACAGGGCAGACATCCACTGCTTCGATGGAACGTCAGGAGGATCTGAGAATATCCATGTGAGTCAGTGTTGCCAATTCTGGCAGCAGCCGGTGACAGACTCACAGGAGAAGACTTAAAGGGCAGGGCAAGCTGAGAGGGTTTCCTCCTTGCAAATTCTTCGCTGCTGCCAGCCATAGGAACTTCTCACATCAGAGCTTGTGTTGGTCGAAGTTTTATAAGTGATTGAAAGAGCCCAATTTTCAATACACCAAGAGCTGTCAGAGTCCACTACCAAATTACAGAAGAGGCTTAAATCAGAGTCTTCTGTCTTCTCTGTGTGCTCTCTTGCTTCTGCTCTGCAGCAGTTTCACCCACTGTCTCTAGGGGTTCCCCCAGTCTCAAGATCTGACTTCTGTCTAGCAGGCAAAAGGACTGAGCGTGTCTAACACACAAGCTATGCTGACACTTTTCAACACTAACCACGTGTCAGATGCATTCCTTAAGGGGCTGTGGGAAGTTGAATTCGCCAAGGAGAAGGAAAGCCCGTAGCAAAGATTAGTGGACACCTTTTTCTGCAGTTCTGAGGTTCCCTTAGGTGCCTCTTCTCCTTATGACTTCAGTTGCTACGTTCCTTGTAGTGCTGGGTGTTGATGGAATTGGTAAAAGATGGAAGAAGTAACCAGGGATTGCTTGGCCCTATTTAGTCTTCACTGGTATTGGGATTTCTCCCCCTCAGTGAAAGCGGATGCTTTTAAAAGCTTCATCTGGTCAGAGTATGTCCTCTGCAACTAAAGCAGCTCTGGTATTGACCACCGAGGTTCTGCAGCCTTTTTCATTCCCTGCAGCTGCTGATTTGTAAATATCATCAGCATCTGCATTAAGCCACAGTCTTCACATGACGGATGTAAATCTGAATAGCACCTGCACTGAGGCATTTAATCAGCAGCAGTCATTTAGCACAGCAACTTAATGGTCGTTACATAAGTGAGCCACATCACCACAGAGTAACACCTAATAGCTGACTGATTGCTACACAAAGCTATGTGCTCTGACTGGGATTTTTATGGCCAACTGTTGCTAAAATGAAATCAGAGAGAGTGATTCTGGCTAATGCTGTGTTGTGTTTCTCCACTGTATTCAATATACCCCTTTCCACACACTGCTTTTTCCTGTCAGGGTCTGTCACATGATAAATCTACTGAAAGTCTTGCATTAATCATGCCCTTGTGAATTATCCAGCAATATAATTCTTCTGTCATTCAACCTCCAATTTGAAATTATAAAGCCTACTTGCTTGTCACTACTGCATTATCACTGGTTCTGTTCTTATTGGTGTTAGCAATAGAAGCAATGGGTTTGGACTGGTTCCTTTGTAATTCCATAGATCTGCCTTTTGCCAGTTCTTGAAAATCAGGAGTCTAGATGAAGCATAGGCAATGTTTTCCAAGCACTAATTTATAAAAGCCTGGTTTTGGCTGTAGCAGTGTCCTGCCCTCAGAATCACACAGGTGAAGTTCACCCTTACAGTATGATGTCACTACCATAATATTCTCAAAGAATCCCAGACCAGATTTTTTTTTTTTTTTTTTTTTTTAAAAGCAACTGTCCTGAATTGAATGAATTCAATCAGAGAAATAACACACTGGCTGTGTTGCATATGCAGGGATTTCAGTTGTTAGCTCAGTATTTTTCTCTATAAAGAACAAGGAGAAATCCTAGCCTTTAAGTAAAGAAGAAATATGATAAGGTAAAGAGAAAAAGAAAGCAGTGTTTTATATGTGGATTAAGGAGATAATTTAGGCTCTCTGCCTGATGCATGGTGCCAGATTAAAAAAAACCCAAAAAATCACACTTCTGTCTGCATGACTGTGGCTATTAATGTTACTGATTATTACAAAAGATTGCAAATATTTTATTACATTCCTTTTGTGTATTTCAAAGCACTGTTACATGGAATAATTTCACTTTTCCCCCATGTACTGTCAAATGGTTCTCTTGTTGCCTATGTGAATTTTTCCCATGATAATGAAGGAGGAAAAGGATTTTTAGTGTAATTATAAAAACATTGTTTTTAAAAACAATTATAAAAATGTTACTGGGGAATCTGGGATGGGGCAGTGCTATTATCATCTTTTTTCTAGACAGAAGAGAGTCTCTTTACTGTCTCCCTTTATGGATCCCTCTCCTTTTCTCTCTCTCTCTTCTTTATCTATATTTTCCTGTATATGAAACTGAGCCATACTCTGTGGAAGTGAAAGTTCCTGTTTCCTTCAAGGTAGAATGCAATTCACTTGCTAGTCACAGGACTGCCGCTGTACACTGTTAACTTGATGGTGCGGGGGAATACCTAGAACCTCTTTCGGGGAGCTGTACTGAAATTCTGGGTATTGTTTAACTTTTAGAAGGCAATGATCTCAGACATGGAAATGCATTTTAGACACCTACTGGGTTATATTCATAAGGAGCAAAATTCAGAACCTCCTAGGAGTCAGCCAGCAGTGCCGCTGTGGGTAAGGAAATCCAAGTTTTGTCTGTTGGCTTAGAGCTCAATCACTTAGTGGTAGACTACAAACTGCTAATAAGTTTCGCTCCTGTTGAGATGAGCAGGAGAGGAGTACTAAGCCAAAGTCTATCTTGTAGCATTGACTTTCACCTTAAAAACACAGATGTAAGAAATGAGCAGTAACACTGGACGAGGGCTCCCTTTCTTCTAGCCCTGCCTAATTCTCTAGGCTGGAAATGTAGTGTAGTAATACTGACACAGGGTCGTTAGTCTCCTGTTACTCAGCAGAGTTTAGTGGACAGCATTTCACTGGGTAGCAGGAGTATTTCCCCTGTCCGTGCCTGATACATCCCTACTTCTCCCAGTACATTTATGATCTGTTGTAATTAATTTCCTTCCCCACTCCGCCTCTGCCCAGTTCTGGTCCTTGTCTGAGGTTGTGCATTTTATTACCTCTGAGGGTAGAGGCTTCTCATGTTGTAGGGCTTCTTGTTTTCTTGAATTTTGCATATTTTCTCTGAATGTCAGGGCCCTGAGTGGACTATCAGGCTTTGCTCTGTCTGATCCTGGCTCCCATTACAGGGCCTGATCCTGATCCCTCACCTGCAGGGGCATGTCTCAGCCCAGCCTTGGCCATCCCTGGAAAGGTGTATGGGGCTGTCCTGGTCTCCTCTCAGCTGCTTTGCTCCTGGCTGGGGCTGTGGGACATGGCTGCGGGGCCACTGGGCCCCCACAAGTGTCCCGAAATTGAGCTTTGTGTGGACTTTGTTTTCTGGTTTTACTTTGGGCAGTATCTTGTTATTTCACAGTGTGAAGCCATTGTTCACATTTCTTAGGGTCAGCTTTACTCTGGTTTGAGTTCTTGTGCTTCCCTAGTTGCTCCAGAAATTTGTTTCCCTGTGCTCAGATCTGAAGCACAAGTGTGACCCAAAAAGTGCTCCTCTTCTTTGCATTAAAATGTGCACAAAGCTTTTGGTTTTCCTGACTGTTTTTTTAAAGTTTCTCTGCCAAGCCTTTATCTGGTGTGCAGGCCTCTTCCAGCTCCTATAATTACATTTCATAACCTCCTGTACCTGAAATAACTAAAAGCTCTTTAAAATGTCAAATGATCAGAGTCAAAGCCTGTCAGGAATGGAGCTTGTCAGAGACAAAGCTATCTTCTGATTGCCCTCCACTTTGCTGGCACCCATTTCTTGCTGATACATAACGAAGCTCTGTTTAAATCCTTGGCAGTGGCCTCCTATCTTTCTTTCCATTTCCCTGGAGTTTTGTCTCTGGCTGGGGCTTGAATAATTCTGTTCTCTAAAGGTGTTTTCTGAGCTTGCTTTACCCACAGGATGATGTGTTATTTGGGAATCACTCAGAGCCAAGAAGGCCAACAACTGCCTGGGCCAGCCAGGGTGGGAACCCATCATCCCAGCTTTTGATCAAACACCTCCTTACTCTGTCTGCCTCTCCCTAGAGGATGCACAGTTCCTCACCATCCCATTGCTTTTGCTTAAGGAGGAGAGGTGGTTACAGGACAGTCAGAGGATCCTCTAAGAGCAGCAGGCTGATTGGGTCTGGTATTGATCCTTGTATGGGGGTTACTTCTGTATGATTCCCACAACTGATTTTTCTTTCTGTTGCTTGAAAGTGAACAATCCTCTTACAGTTTTTAATCCCAGGCCCTCAGTTCTCTAAGTAATGTCAGATTTATATGTGTGAAGTTTCTTTCCTGGTTTTACACATGAATTACCCAGGTAGGAGGAGGATCTGAACCTAGAGTTGCTTCCCACAAGTTTCTCTGTGCCTCTGGGGTAGCAATATTTGGGCCACTCGGAGCATGAAGCCCTTCCTTCTGCCACTGATAAAAGAAACAGGCAGATTGAGCTCTACAAGATCAAACGAGAGATAACAGCCTTTATCAATCACTTTCCTTTTCCTAGAAATAGCAATTCATCTAACCTGTCTAGGGCTTTCTACAGACAGAAAAGTTGTGAGAAAGGGACGCAGCTCCTGCCCAAAACACAGGATGAAGCATGAATGCTGTTGATAAACGTTTCAAAACTTAGTTTCTCCCTCAGGACTGCTCTACTGGCTGCTTCTGCGTGGTGAGCTGGTTTTTACACATCTTTGCAGGGTTCTGGCAGGGAGTTTTTGATTTAAGAAATGTACTGCCCTCTGCAAACCAAGACTTTTAAGAGGGTTTGTGCCCTGCTAGTTTAAGCCAGCACTGCCCTCTTCTGGAGATGACATTAGGCCTTTTCAGTAGAAATGATGGGTTTTTTCTAAGCATCAGCTTCATCCAGGACCTGGCACTGAGTCAGCAACATACTAATTCAACTTGTATACATGATGCAAAGCATGTGGGTCGTTCTCCTGCTTAGGTGCTTAAGGACATCGCCATATCTAAAACCATTAATAGTGTGACATCATAGCTTCAGTGGAAACACTTGTGTATAAAATCACGTGTTTATACCAGACTGAACTGTGTCTCTGAATTTTAAGTTTTGGGAGCAGCTCCTTATTTGACCCCTCACTAGCCTTTGATAATGTGCCCATGCTGAGCATCTGCTCTTCAGCTGCCTTACAACCACACAACCTCTAATCTAGTGTCTGTAAAGGTTTCATAATGCTTCCTTCTTTCTGGAAAGGTCACTTCTATAGAAAAGAATAGGCCCTCATAGTTGCTGAAGACGGGGCTGGGAATCTCAGCTGCCTTGTCAGGAGGAAGCCCTGGTGGCCATAGTGTCTATGCCTGTTTCATGTGGGCTGGGCACAAGCTATAAGCACCTGTGCTGTCCTGGACTCTCAGCTATGGCCATGAGGGGCTGGATGTGCCTGGGATGTGCACATGGATCTGAGAGCTGGCAGAAATTGCTGTGAGTTGCACCACTGAAGCCACAGATGACACTTTGCATAGGTGGTTCTTGTGAAGGCCTTGAATTTTAAGTTACCTATCAAATTGCAAGTCATTTTTGAGAGCAGTTTGTCTTATGGATTGTGGTGTGCTCAGCTTGTTGCAAAGGCTGAGAAGCAGAGCTAGATTAATATTGTAATTGTCACCAAGCCCAGATTTCACTTTGAATATTTTATATTGTGCATTTTCAGCCTGGAGAAATGTGTACCTTCCTGTCAGTATTGAGGTTTTTGAAAAATATCATGTGGGGGATTAAAAAGGAAACCCCAAACCTCATTCAAGTACAATGAAAGGTACAGTGCTATATCACTCTAGCAATTTCAGCCAAGAATTAGTGCTTTTCAAGAATCAATGACAAATGATTTACAACACCCTTGCAACACCTAATGTATGTAAAAGTGAGAGAGCCAAGCTAAGTGACTTGTATCAAGTCATTCAGAACCTCATTTATAAATGAGGATACCCAATGTCTGATGCCGCAGACACCTTGGTTGTTTTGGTGTGACAGTCTAACAGGGCTGCAAAACAAATAAGAACTAAACTTTACTGATGTTCAATAGAGTTTGAAATAGACATTTTGCATTCTTTCTTTCTGTGAACTTCTTAAATTTAGATACTCCGAGAAGGGGAACTAAAAGTTAAAAAAAAACCAACCAAAAAAACCCAAACAAACAAACAAAGAAAAAAAAAAAACCCAGAAAGAGTGGGATAACTGATTATTTAAACATTACTATGCCACTGGCATAGGAAAATATTGCATACATGTATGAAACGTGTGTTTTCTTACAATATAAGAAACTTACATTCTTTTATAAGTTTTACTTTCAGGTCTGTAATGCTTGGGTATTCTGAGGAAGTATGCAAAAGGTTGAAAGTGGATGTTTATCCAAACCAGGGCTCCAAATTCTTAATATTTCAGTCACTTTCACTAATTGTCTTTCTGTCCAGCAAGACCTTGGCATACTTGGTATTTCCTTTCAAGCTGTCCACATTTTTAAGAGAGAAGAGTCTTTCATAGTACCTTTTCGAAACATTCAGCACAAAGTGATTGCCTTTCTGATTTTCCTACAGATAACACATGTTTATTTGTCTTTTCATTATCGTGTGTGAGAAGACACGTACAAGGCCTCTCACATTCACTGACAGAAATCTCTACTGCCAGTGTAAATTAGGAGCAACTCAGTCAAAAGCTATGAAGCTCAACAGGTGTGAAACTGCTCTGAAGAATTGATTCAAGGGCAATTGGAGTTAATGGGAATGTTCCCATTGACTTCCATGCGCTTTGAAGTATGTCATGTGTAATGCAGAATAAGTAATGGACTTGTGGGCTGATGGCGATGGTGACAAGAAATGTTCAGAGATTAATTTCAGCATGGGAAAGCAGTTATCCTTAGTCTTCCTACGGAGTCAAAAGGGCGAAGGCTGTTTCTGTTCTGGGCTGCTCTTCTTTGTCACAGCTCTTTGAGTCAATAATTAGCATTCACTTCTGCACCAGTCCTTCCTGTCTGATGCCTTCAAAACTCCACTGAATCAGTAATTCTCCCCCCAGCTTATAATTAGTGTTGATTAATTGAATTATGCTTTAATGGTTTTGCTGGCAATACTTTTAAAATCTACTGAAAATACCATGTAAATAGTACCCAAGTAGGCTTTACATGAGATTAGTCACACTGGATGACTACCAGGTACCCACTACTTATATAAGAGTCAACAATATTTCAAGTAGAATTTTTGGTGTTTAGGGATTTGTAAAAGCTTTGAACATATACAACGAGTCAAGGACAGTACTCCTGAGCACATAGTGTTCACTTAGCATCCTGTTGCTGTGCCACCTGCAAGAACAATAAATTTTGAAAGAAAATAATGTCTTTCAGGATTGGAAGGTTTTTTTATTTTTTATTTTTAATTTTTAAGCTTTCCTTAACAGTAGGCAGTCTAGAAAATATCTACAACAAGTTTCATTAACAAAATGGCTGTTCAAGGAAGACTTCTTGAAAAAAAGAACAAGGTGACACCTCAGAGAGCTTGAGCTCTGCACACTAGCTCTGCTCTGTCTGGCAGATTTTTGTGGTGATTTGTTGTGAGTTAAGTGTATTTTTCTTTTCATCTGACAGAATAGCATTACTTTTCTTGGAAGAAATTAATTTCATGTTGGAAGATGAAAAGTTTTCCGGCTACTCTGTAGTACATTATAATGCAGGAAAAAGCTCTTCAGATTTTTAAAATTATGTTTGGCCTTCATTATGTAAAGATTTCATAGTGTTTCACAGAGATTTTATAATATTTCTGTGGTTATTACAAGCACTCAATTACTATGGAAATTATAGACAGCTTGAATGTTTGAAGTGAGGCATTTTAGATAATTTCTGGTATGTTGGTCCAGTTTCTATGGTAATCTGAATAAGTGTGAATTAATTGTCTGTTGTTGCCATGGTTCTTTGTGGTAATTCCAGACTTCTAATGTTTGAAATGTACCGGGTTATATGTTATACATGTCTTTAGCACTTGTTAACATATCTCTTAGAACATTCCAGAGATTACTGTCATCTCGTTTCTCCTGGTTTTTATTATCTGAGGGTGTTAACATGAAGAGAAGATAATCTTCTTTAAGAAAATCCCTCTAGCCACACTGGCTTTACATTGCAGCCCAAGAAGAAGTCTATTAAGGAAAATTTCCCATTGCTACTTTAGATTCTGTTTGGGACCCGTGATCTTTCTTGTGCAACCATGATCAGCAGACCATTATTTTTAACTTACCTTTCTCTCCTGCTGTTGTTATCAGATGGAACTGCTGCCAGTTTCAAAAATTCCTTGGACAATGCAATGACCAAGTCAGCACAAGAGCAACATTGAGATCCTTCTAAACAAAGATTTTGGATGGCAGGGGGAAAGAAGAAGTAAATAAAAAACAGAAGAAGGAAAAAATGAGAACACTCGAAAATAAGTGTTCACACACACACACACAAAATTATTCTCCTGCTAGTGTTGACAGCATTCTGGTGGATAATGAAAAGGAATCACTGCACCCTGAATGGGGTGGTACAGCAGTGAAAAATTGTAATGGTCTTTCTTAGGGGGCAATTACTGTGTTCAGGATAAGAATTTGTGAGCAGTATCATCAGTGCATGAATCCTATACTCCATTTGGTGTTGGGCAGTGTGGCAGGCAGGCATCTGCTATTGTGTACATTGCAGGAACATTCAGACTCCTATCCAACATGTTTTTATCTCCAAGCTCTGTGAGCTTCAAAACAGACACAGGCTGTGCTTTATTTGTTATTCAGTTGAAATGATGTGAAAAACTTGGCTATCTAAGCATCTGTCTTTACCACCATGATAGGTAGATAATTATGGGTCTGTCACATTAGTCATCATTAGCTACACACAACCCCTAAATTAATTAATGCTATTTAAATTGCAAAGTCTAAGTGTTCAGGAAATGCCAGTTGAGTTTATAAATAACAGAATTAAGGTATTTGTCTGTGCAGGCTTAACTCAATCCCCTTGTGCATGGACTTTGAGATCCAGCCTTTGATTACATGATCACATAGTGTTTTTCCCACATTTGGTGCCAGGGTGGCCGTACTGTCTTTATAAGCCAGCTAGTTGATATTTTCCACTCATACTTTCTTAGTGGGTGGTGTCAGGATTATTTATGATATTCCAGTCAGACTCAGTAGATGTATTAAATTCCATATTATCTACAAAGGGACTGGGGACACTGGCCACCAGACCATTTCCAGAAAAATGACATTTAAGGAAGAAAGGAAATTCATGAAAGTTGACAAGTTCCCTGTCGTGATCCTACTACATCTACATTGTTTTGAAAAATAAAAAGCAAGCAGAAATTTAAAAATATAAAACAAAATAAAAACATTTTAACATTTTGGAAGTACTGAAATGAATTGGCTCAACATTTCAATACAAGCCTGGGAATCTTATGTAGGAGAGGAGTGTATCTTTAGATAATGTTGGAAAAACAAATAAGAAACACAGAAAAACACTAAAATGGTTAAATAACACAAGTAAGTGCACCAGGAAGTTGTCTTAGATTGAACAAAATGTGTAGATGATTGTGATTGTCTGGAAAATATCTGTTTTGACTAGTCCTGGAGCAGTTTTTTGTTGCATTATTGTTTGAGCTGGTGTGTTAAAAACCCAATTATTTTTGCAGTAAAATGTTAGAGTAACTGATAGCAGTAGTAGCTTCTCTATTAATCAAAATGAAATTATGGAGGGATCTTGTCACTGGGCATAGGTACTTATTGATGGGAAACAGCTAATCTCAGGGTAGGAGAGCATTACAACTTGGCTAATCAAGTTGTAAAAAAATCCAGAGATTAAGTTAGGTAAGTTTTATCTTCAAGTAAAAGGCAATTGATTGTCAGTGAGCCTTAGAAACTGTTAAATCTGTGAGGGTTTGTTTGTTTGTTTTTTGTCTTGCTGATAGCAGGGCTCAATAAACTTGCTCTTGGGTGGAGGCATGAATGTGTCAGCAAACACAGATTCTTTCATCTCTTTCTGTCTTGCTCTTTCTCCTCAAATCTGCCTCAAAGGTGGACAGTGAATCCTTGATACAATCTGGCAAATCAAGTAACTGAGCCCTGAGAATGAGTTGTGAATTGAAGCTGAGAGACAGTCTCCAGGCATCCCGTGAGAAAACTTTGGGGTCTGTAGAAGAGCTTTGGGATCCTCAGATCACAGACATGGAGAACACTGCAGCCTGACTTGTTTCCTTGTGTGACCAATTTTACAAGGCCTCCCTTGTGTCACTGTACTTCCTTGTCTCTCTCTGATGTTTTGTTCAAAAAGATAACATGTATTTAAAATAATTGTGTTTTGAAATTCTTTAAGCAAAGTAAGAAAAGGAGGGCAGGGCTCCAAAAGACAGTGGTGAAGCTCAGAGGAAAAGGCCAGAAGGAGATGGCTCACCCAGTTTCACCTGGTATTTTAATCCCAAAGACCAGCTGGTAGAAGATGAATGTCATCAACAGTTTCCAAACCGTCACCGAAGATTTTCTATGTGGTGAAAGGCCAGTTTGCTGACCTGTCAACAGAGAGATTCCTGGGAGGCATCTTTGCTGGGTGACTTCAGAAGGGCTATAAATCTGTGAAGAAAAGATCATGAAAGGGAGGTGTGTAAAAGGCCACAGCCCCCCCTGGAATACCCTCCTGCTTTACACTCCTGACTTCCACATATTCCCTGGGAGTCTCTATGAGGCCACTAAGTACCAACCACACCTGCCAGATGGGATGGAACTTTTTACAAAGTCATTACTACACTCTCCTCTCGTCTGCAGAAGAATTGTCCTGGCCTTGGCAGCTCCTTATGATATTCTTTGAAGAAAACACGCATAGTTCTAACAGGCATCCAGTCCTCCTAACTTTGCAAGAAAAACAAAATGCTTATTTACCATCAGTGTGAAAAAAACCCCAACAACAAATCTTACACCTAATCTTTTACTGAAATTTGCTTTGAACTACTTGTCACCTTGTTACCTTTCTCTCCTCTTTTAATGGATTGCTGATATTTCTGCTTAGGATGTCTCTTCCTCACCATTCCAATTACTTCTGTGTTTGTTTTTAAGGGCATTGCACTCATTGCCTTTGTCCCTGCAAAGCTCTCACGTTTTTAAACAGCTTTTTCACACTCATTTTCAATTATCCTTCAGGAAAAATAGCCAAAAGGACTGCATGTTTTGTCTGGGATTAGTATAAAATACATGAAATACAGAGGCAATGTCACCTCCTTTTCTTCCTAATGACTCTATTCTTTATGGATCAAAGCATCTCATCAATTGCTTTTATTACAGCATGGGAGCCTGCATGGAATTGTTTGTTCACTGTGGCAGTGAGATTTTTTTCTTTCCCCAGTCCTTCAGCTGTGTAAGGCATAGATTGTTCTGACAGGAGGACATGGCACTGTGCTTTATTGTACAACTTACCATGCTTTATAACAGTGACAATTTAATATTTTTTTCTGAATAATTGATAGAAGTATTTGTAAGGAGAGATTATTGTTAAGAGGCTACTCAGACCACAAATACATACACTCTAAATGTGATTTTCTCTGCAGAGTGGGAAAGTCTGTGACTCAAGAGGTGTGCATGCTTAGGAGTTCTTTAGTCTGTGACTGCAAACCACTTACAAAACATTCCAAATTGGTTACAAATTTGCACTGTAAACAACTGCTATATTGTTATACTTTATTGCTCTTTCTTTTAAGAAAAGGAGAAAATATACATAGCTCGATGATTTATTTTTATACTTCGTATATTATATTTAGGGGGAAACTAAGTCAAATTAATATAGTGTGACTTGAAAATATTCTTAAGGTGACACAGTGCCAAAGCCATGAGAACTACAAGACCTTTGATTCCTAATCTCAGGATCCATTGCCTTATCTTTCTTGTCTCTATTTTCTGCTTCAGGCATAATTCAGCTAGAAATTTATGCCTGTCCTTTCATCATCTGCCATCAAAGAGGGGATTTTCTGTGATCTGCTGCCTGTGAATTTTGTCATGATTTGGCTGAGCCTCCCTAGTGGATGGTGGCCAGATTGTGTTATTTGGACCTAATGTTAACATTCTGTGGGGTAGAGCCCTCTTCTTCGAGTTGAATTCACTTCCCTCTTCTTCATGTGGACATCCTCAAACGCTCTTTCAGGGACACATCTTTTCTTCTAGTCCCTTTCCTGCATCTCAAAGGCAGTGTTGATACATCCTAAAGCATATACATCCTGGCTTACAATTCAACCTCTTTGGGAGCATCGTGGCAGTTGAAATAAGGAACACAGGATTTGCAAAGGAACTTCCCAAGCACAGATGCGTGACTTTAAGCAGTACAGGCGAACTGCAGGTCCATGGAAATCAATACTTATCTGGATGCAGCGCTCTCTTCATCCTCCTGAAACAATTTCTTCTGACATTCAATGGATTAAGTCAGTGTCCTTCAGTTCTTTGTTGGAGAGTTCACTTTCTTTAATGTTTACTTAACAGTGAGTGACAGCTTTCCTCTTTCTTAGTATTTTCTGGATATTTTTATGCCTTGAATCACTGTGGATTATTATTGCAAAAAGTCTCTAAAAGTCAATGATTTTATTACAACAGCTGTCTGTCTGTTAGGATAACACTGTTTCAAATAGACAACCCCAAGGGGACCCCATTCAGCTTTTTGGACACGGTTTATTCTTGTTTTTAAGCTGAGAGTCTTAAGTGATACTGAAGGTGAAAATGAGAAAATGACTCTATTTACTTGAATAAGAATTGTATGCCAAGAATGGACATACTCATGGACTATTAGCAAGTTATGCACTTATCCCAGTTATAAATTGCTATTTTTAAAGCAAATCCTGAAAGAAAACATCCTGGTTACTATTTATGTACTTTATTCAATGCATTAAAGTAATAAAAAAATCTGGGATAGATTCTGCAGTCTGTCACAGGTGTTCTTCCTACATAGATGCTGTAGCTCGATCAGGTGTTATGTACTCAACTGAGGAACGTCATCTTCCTCCTTTTCCACAGCCTGGTAGTCACAATGGCTTGGTGGTGTCTTCTGACTCTTACGGTCTTGCAGCATCACTTAGGAAATGTCTCTCTGTGGTGTCTTAACTCACACTTGTCAGAGAGTTATGGTTTTGACTGTAAAACCAGCCTATTCTTATTATAAGACAATTGTGTGAAATAAACCTACATTCCCAACAAACAAAACAAAATTGCAGTGTTAAACCACCAGAACGTCCCCAGGCTGGTGGAAAGTTTGTGAGCCATGTGCCTGCAGTCTCTTTGCAGCACAGCTTACACTGCTGCTGATGGAATCATGTGCCTGGCAGGAGGGCAGACGTGTGGTCCTGAAAAACAGCTTCTTGGAGAAAAACTGTTCCGGTAGGGTCCTTTTGTTGCTGTGCAATGTTGTGTCAAGCTTTGAAGGTGATGGAAAAGAGCATCTAAGTAGTTGGATAGGGGTGGAAGATGAGAAATGATGAAAAAGGTCGTGATGAAGGTAAAAATAAGATAATATTTTAATAGCCTTTGTTAGGAGAGAAAAGAAATGCTCAGTAGTGTTTGGCTCACCATATGTATAAGTCCTGAAAAATACTGGTGGTGTTTTGGAATGAAAAATGAGGGTGCCTGTGGGTTAAAACTCCACACTTCTCTTTTGAGAGTAAGCAAAAGCTGAAAGAACTTCTGGGTGAAGTGGATGGACTCTTAATTGCCTGGAGGCAGGACCTGACTGAAGACAAGAATAACCCCCTGCAGTGCGCTGATGGGTGCTGTCACTGCGTCTGGACACAGCTTTGCATTGCCCATTCTCAGGATTCCCTCTATAACTTTGGATATTCATGGTGTAGGTTCAAAAGTGGCTCAAAAGTGGGAATGGCTGGGAGAATAAGGATGAATAAGAGAGAAGAGAGCCATGAATGCCCACCATCCATCGAGGGGATGTGCTCAGAAGCTAACCCAGCTAATTCAGGGGTTTCCAGAAAGGCAAATATTCTCAGCAAGGCATTGGTGTGCTGGGACCTGATAACAAGAGAATGCAGGAGATGGTGTTGCACGTGTTGGTGTGGAAGTACAAGAACAATAGACCACTGAGGGAGAGGGTAGGGGAAGCAGCAAAATACATTTTTCTTTTTCCTGATAGGAAAATGTGAAGGAAACCATGACCAGCTTCACTTCTACTGTGGCATCTTTCTGTGTGCTTTATGTGGGAGATGTTGCAGAAAGAAAAAGCAAAACAATTCAGCATTGTTTTACTCTATAGTCCAGTATTCTGTGAGGTCTTGTACACACTATGTAAAGCACTGTTTGCAGTAAATAGTTGTTGAATATGACTATGGGCACTGTGGCATGGCAGATATGAGGAATGTCATGCCCTGTAAACACAGATAGAGGGAGATATAAAATGGGAGAATTTATTGTTGCAAAGTTAGGTATTGGTCCCAGGAGGGAATGAAAGTGCAATCACTAACTGCTGTTCCTCCCATAAAAATTGATTTTTCTGTCTTTCTATTTGGATGTTCTTATGTAGTATTATATTTTTTTAAATATAATCCAAGAGTAAAAGAAAAATTGGGATGTGTGCATTTAATCTTTAATCCAAATTCTTGATATAGAGGCAGTGTCTCACCTTTGATTTTCTGAGATTTATGCTTTCTTTGGACTGCCATATTTTTCTTGCGATGACATTACCTCAAAACCATGCATTAGAAGTATCTGGTGTTGAGATAAGGATGGCACAGTGACAGTAGCATAAAGACTAATGACAAACTGGATTACTGAAAAACTTGCTGATGCTGAAAAATCCTAAATCAAAGACAGGATGGGAAACAATAGATAGGCCTATTGCATATTATATTCAATAAATATTTTTTCCTATAATTATTCTTGCATTTAATCTCTGGATACTATGGATAAGAATTGACACTGTCTCTCTACTCGTATGAGAAGATGAGTAACAGCTTTCTGGCATTCATGCCTCTGTGGGAGGAAGCTGGCTGAGCTCTAGAGAAATCAGTGGAGAGTCCCTGGCTCAAATTAATTTTCTAAAGGAAGCGCTACAAGGTGGACTGCTATAAAAAGAAGCTGGGTCTGCTGGCACGCTGTGTCTACCCAGTGCCTGTGCTGCTACTAGTAATTTCATTTTCATTTTTATAATTCTGTGATGTCAAGTTATTAGAGCTTTTCCCCTTCCCAATGCTCTTTCAAGGTGATTAATGAAATGAAAATGTTTCTTCTAGGATAATGAGATTCAGCAAAGATGAGCCTGATAAGCCAGCAATAGCTTCTTCCATCCTTCTCTGGATGGCATTAGTGGGTAGTTAGAAAGGAGCCCGTCCAGTTTCTGTCATCTTTTCACAGAGATTTTACCTCCTAGGCAGCTGTGAAGAGGCAGCTTTATATATTTAGCTACGTGTTCCTGGGCTCTCAAAGGTGATTTGCTATGTTCCATCAAGGGAGGGAGTGAATACATGCAGACCTCAGTTATTTCTCTAAGAACAAGGCGACTGAACTGTACTGTTGCAGAATTAATGAGCACAGCACAGCCACCCCAGGAATAGAAAGCCACTTTGAAACAGGTGATAATCTTTTTTATAACTTTCCTGTCTTCCAACTGACTTTTAAGTACTGCTAAACCCGTTCAATATTTTGGTGGCTTGGTCCAGTCACTCTTTAATCTGAAAGAGCCCTGGCTGTGGCTTCCTTGCAGTAGGAAAAGAGAAACAAAACAATTGAATTGTTTCACTGTTACCTATTTTAATTTTGCTAACACCCCATAGTCTGTGTTGAGGTCACCGGAGACTCATTTTCTGTGCGCACAAGATCATCTCTGGAATAAAAGCATCCATAATCTCTGATTAATGAAAGGGTAGCTAAACGAAATTATTTTAAAAAGATCTTTAAAGAGGCAAAGCCAAGTACCCAGAAACAAAGAAATGCTGGAATTCATGCTCAGCAGAAGCCTTAATTTTGTTCCTCTCTATGCAATATGCCTTTTGTTTGCTATTTGGTCATGTTTTTTCCACAGGCCTCCTGTCTCACCCAGCCCACAGGACACTTGGTGCTCCTTCACCAAATATCTTCCAAACTAGTTTTCCACTCCCCTGTATGCTCCCCCGTAAGGATGGATGACTTCCTTTCACCTTGGGCTTTTCTAGGGTGCTTGTGCTGAAATAACTTTCTAGCTTTTAAACAGTAAAGATTTTAAGGAGAGGGGATGATAATATCCACTTTTTACAGATTGCAGACTGAGACCTGAAGATTAAAGCCAATAAACATCAGAAGGAAATCCAGCAGCAGAGATAGAGATTGGATACTATTCTTCAGGTAGATTTTCTGTTTCTTTACCTATGAAATCTTTCTGTTTCTCCTCCAGTTTCCTACCTACTTATTGTTTAGTCTTCCTTTGTCAGCAACAGATGACCTTGGGTCTTACAGATAAATGCTCTTTCCACCACCAAATCCCAGTTCATCCCCAGAAAAGATTTATTCTGTAAAATTAAAAGAAAGGAAATTAGGTAGGTTACATCCAAGCAACTACTGCATGTGGAAACCCTGTGGGATGTGGGAAACTGCAGACATTTCAGGAACCACACCAGTTAGCACCTTTGAGACATTAAAATATAACCTTTAATATGAAATTTATTCTTTACTGACATACACACATATCTAAGCACATATCAGATGTGGCTTTGGCTTGCTCATCTTGAAGAATATTCAGAATACAATAGTAGCTTTTGCAGTTGGTTTGTTTGTTTTTTTTTTTGGCTCACCTTGTAATGAAATGGCATAGAACAATTTTGTTCATTTCCCTGTTATTGGACTGCAGAATCACAACTCAGCTGATTCTTTACCACTGTGAGCACAAGACTAGCCAAAACCACACACAGACACATGTAATGCTCTGAAACACTGCCATCTTTTGGTGTCTGGGAAATGTATTGTGTAATTTATTTTGGGTTTCTCATAGGCGTCTTGGAAGAGAGAGATGTATTATGTGCTCCAATGACTTTCATCCTACGCAGCAATACGTCGCATCGAGGAACCCGGAGAACTGCATCTCTGTATTTTGGTGTGAGCTTCAGTGTTAGGAAAGTGCTGCACTGTTTTCCTTCCTGCACTTGTCCAGGAAATGTGTGTACAGCTTTCTCTTAAGGCAAAAGGAAGAATGACCTACACATAGCAAAATTATTTGGTGTGCTGCAGAAAATATTTATACAGCCTTAATGAAGGCTTTATGAGACGGTGTATTGAGATCCTTTAGGAGATGAAGGATAGGAAATAAATAAGCCTGATGTGAACATCATACTTTACCTCGTATCTTTTTAGGAAATATGCATCTAATTCACTTTTTGAAGTTACTCATATCCTCATATCCAGTTAATGAGATTTACATCCTGTTTCTATTTACTGTACATTTGGGAAGAGTTTTGAGACTTGTCTAGATTTCTGATCCAAATGTTTGTCAGTTCTGCTAGGGACCTTTGGCTTTTGTGGTGGAATCCCCACCAAAGCCGCTCTGTCACTCCCCTCCTCTGCTGGACAGGGGACAGAAAATGCAATGAAAGGCTCATGGGTTGAGATAAAGGCAGGAAGAGATCACTCACCAATTACTGTCACAGGGAAAAGAGATTCATCTCTTCCTAGGATCAGTTTCACTCACAGTTTTCTCTACATCTTCCCCCACTGCACTAGGGGGACAGGGAATGGGGGTTGCAGTCAGTCCATGACACATTGTCTCTGCTGCTCCTTCCTCCTTAGGGGAAGGATCCTCATATTCTTCCCCTGCTCCAGTGTGGGCTTCCCATGTGGTCATAGCCTCATCTGGGAATTCACCTACTCCTGTGTGAAGTCCTCCAGGGGCTGCAGGTATCCGGACCTCTGCTCCATTGTGGACCCTCAGGGGCTGCAGGGGAATCTCTGCTCCAATGCCTGGAGCATCTCCTCCCTTTCCTTCCTCACTGACCTTGGTGTCTGCAGGGCTGTTTCTGTCACATTTTCTCACTCCTCTCTTTTCTAGCAGCAATTGCTTCTGCACAATACCTTTTTCCCCTTCTTAAATCTGTTATCCCAGAGGACCATCACTGGTGGGCTTGGCCTTGGCCTTGGCCAACAGTGGATCTGTTTTGGAGTCAATGGGACTTTGCTCTACTGGACATAGGGAAAGCTTCTGGCAGTTGCTCACAGAAGCTGCCCCTATAACCCCACAGCTACCAAAAGCACGATGTACAAACAGCTTTAGACTGGGCAATTTAGGAATAAAGCCTGGAAATAGGGAAAATGGAGGAAGGAACTGCAGATGTTCTCCAGGAACAAGTCCCTGCCGTGCTGAGGCTAGACAGATGAATCACAGGCTCTTCTCTCCAGGCTGAAGGTGAACACAATCAGGGAAGCTGCGAAGGTGATCTGAATCCTTCTCAAGTGCTCTGTTTTGTCCTTATCTGACTGCCTTCCCTAGTAAGTGTTGTATTTTGGGAGATGATTAAGGTGATTATAAATTAGCGCTGTAATCAGGAAAAAAAAGGGATATGGTATTGTATTTATATTGACTAGACTCAACTCTCGTTTCCCCTCTGCAGATTTTTATGGGGAGCTAACTCTGTTACTGAAGATTTACGTCAATGCAAGAAAAAGCAAAGTTAACCTCTCTGATGCAAATGTCACATGCCATGATAACACCTCTCTAAGAGCAGACTGAAATATGTGAGAGGAGAATTTGATGCCCAGACTTACTAATAGATGCTTACTGATATGTGACTGTTCAAGAATGCAAGTTGGTGTGATTTTTCTTGGCAGAGAACTAGAAGAAATTTTCACATTAAATTAGGAGGATCTATTTTAATTTTCTCCTTTTGACATCCTCCTATTGATTTGGTCCAACGCCTTTATTCAGTAATTCTACTGAAGGAATACAAAGCAGTCCAGTTGCTTAAATAGCATTTATATATCAATACAATTTTTAATATACAGAATTTCATTCTGTCAGGACCCCAAGTTATTTACCAAAGTGAAATGATGCCTGATGGTTTTTTAAGGTCTTTTTCTTTTATACCTTTTAAACCCTTTTTTATACCCTTAATACATTTTAAACCCCTTTGCCTTCCTTATACCCTTCACATATTCCTTGTACCCTTTACACATATCCCTTGTACCCTAGTCCCACATACCTATAATTCTTGTAGTCTGATTTGTAGCTTAGTCTGGGGGTCCTTCCAATCAAGAAGACGAAACATACCCAGTGAGACGTGAACAGCTCTACACTATCTCAGAGCTGTAGGCTCCAAGCTTGATGGTCCTCTTTTTCTCTGGAACATGTTTTTGTAAACCAGACTGGAATTTCATTGAGGGGGGCTGAGGGGGGTAGGGGGACTGTTACTCAATCTATCACATTTCTTATTGGGGATTTTAGATTGATATGCTAATTTGTGAAGCCCATAAAACTTGTATACTGGAGGGACTCAGGGGCTTAGCCTGTTCCTGCACCCGTGTGGACCCGTGCTCTGAGTTCACGGCACTTGGATGGGTGGGGGGCCTGGGTGCTTGCCGCCGTATTTCCATCTGTAACGGTCTTTGCTCCAAGGATCCTAGTAAAACCAAGGTAATTACCCTTTTCCCCTGCTACTGCTGTGTCTGCCTCAATTTTTTACCACTGGAAAAAAGGCATCAGCATAATTAAAAAAAAAAACAGAAGATCACCAATAAAAACATGTTTTAGGATGTAGTCTGTCTGGAAATTAGCTGTAGCATGAAAATGCCTTTTTCTCAGGAGCATCCAGATTGCACTTTTTCAGCAATAGTGCTATTAAATACATATTGTGTTTTAGAGAGGATCTACCTTCTTGATTATTTGCTCTAATCAAAATAAAGTAAATAGATATTACATGGCAGGAGGGGACTTTTACCCTATGACAACCTTCTAATATGGTGAGATTATCATTTATACACAGAAGTAATTGCAAATGAAGAGGTCATTTATGAAGTTGTTTGGAGGCACTGTATGAAAAAAAGGAATGATCTGAATATTTTCTGAATGGGATGAGATCATATATAAATATTTTCTGATGAAGAAAAGCTTTATGTAATATCTCTTCAGGAGAACTGATTACAATATTAGCAAAGCTTTACTGTATCTATTTTATTGCACTATGTACATTTTGAAAATGCAGTTCATGACCGTAATATCTTCTTTGGAAGAGAAACAAACGTGAAGCCTTGGTAGTTCGTGGGTTAAGTCAGAATGGGAAGCCTGTTCTCCCTCTAACACAGTCAATTTTATTTTGTGAAATAATATTGAGTTTACTCCAACACTTCCAGCAGAACCAGTTGTCAATGGCATTTTTGTTCACTTCCTTGTCTTTTCAGGTGTGTTCTTCTCCTACCATCCCTAATTCAGTGACAGCATTTCAGGAGTTGCTGTTTTTGCATGTGTAGGTGAATGTAATTATTGATAATATTTTAGGTGTTTGAAGAATTGATAAGAAATTCACTCAGGAGCTCACCGTATGTCACTTTTGCTGGCAGAGTTTCTCTACTATTGTAGAGAAGAACTGGTGTGAATAAGCACAGCTCATGTGCTAATGTGTAATGATTACTGTCACACCCTAAATTTGTGAGCTCTCATCCAGTTAATGAATGATTGTAATGGTTCAGTATTGATAACAACCAGAAGGTTGGCCATTAAATATTGATTGGTAGGCTGTCTAGTGTACAGAACTGTGTGCAAGGGACGGAATGTTTGGATGAAGACATGGAACAGTAAAGAGAAACTTTAGCAGAGTTCAAAGAAATGTGGTCTCTCGTGTAATCCACACACTTCCTCACATATGGATTATTGTGCCCAGTGAACTTCAGAAGGAAACATCCAGCCCAGCCTGTTAGACATCAGAAGACCCTATATGAAGAACTTAAGTACAAAGTTTAAGACTAATTAGCTCTCCTGTTACCTTACTAGTGCTAGTTCATTTAAATGGATTTGATGGAGCACAGTTTGATCAAACACGGATCAGAGAGAGACAGTCATTGACAGCTGCTGATGGGAGGAACAGACGTCAGGAGATTTATTCCTTTATTCCCCTGTCCTGTTGGGTCTCTGAGAATTAGTGTTTGTAATGATAGCAGGCTTCAGAAGAGGCTTGCTGCAGTAGCTAACTTATGATCCTGATTAATTTTCTATAACTCTGTAAACTGTAAATAAATGGATTAAAGAGCCATTTGATCTTCAAGAAGAGGTTTAAAGTGGCTTTGATGACTAGGTACCTAGGGGAATACAATGGATTATCATGGATAATTGATTAAAGAAGAGAGAACATTAAGTAGATGTATATGTGAACACATAAAATACACAAATTGTGCATGTGAGTTCTGTGTGTGCATAAATGCAGACACATATATGAGAGAGCAAAGTGGGTGTATAAAAATATATGTTAATATCTATTTACTTTCTCTCCTTTATAGTTAGGAAAAGAGAGATGAGACATTACTCTGTTAAACTATAACTGCATTTGGAATAGCAGCAGCATGCTACTAAACTCTAGGTGAAGTTTGGGCAACAGATAAATTTCTGTCAATCAGACAAGCTGTATCCATTAGTATAACCATCTGAATGTAAAGGGCAGTGCAATGGCTATAACCCTGTGTGAGCTGAAGTGCGCACTGATGATCGAGAAGGTTGATGGGTGGTGTAAATATTAATATACACTGGAAATCATGTGCCATAAATAAGAGTACATGAACGCATGGTTGTTCTTGCTGTATTCCCCAGTGTGTCTTAGCTGGGATACCAGCATCTCAATCTGCTATGGGTATGTGCTCAAAAAGAGAGCTCTGAGGAAAGCTTGAAAACATGTCGGGCAAATAATAAGGGCACAAAAAGATCAAGGAGCTACACCCTCCAGATTTCTTTGTGGAAGAATATAAAAACTTGCCTCACCTTTTAAAAGATCAAATTTTGAAGTCCCACATGACCAGAAATTAAAACAATGTATCATGACCTTGAGACTAGTTTTGTGACCTCATCAGAATAAAGAATTGGCTGTCCTGCTTTGTAAACAGGATTTCAGTTTGCAGTGTATTAAGTCAGCAGTGCTGTATAAACCTGCTAAAAATAAGAATTGAAATGGAAACAAGTCAATCTTGACCTTAGTCCTGTGAAGTCTAGCTTACAGGAACTGAAGGGAACCTATGTATTTTTTTGCTCTCAATTTCTTTCTTTCTCTTGGGTGAATTATGTTTGATTTTACAGATTCATTTTTCTTTCCCTTCATTGTGGTAAAGACTGTGGAGTGGAGAAGGTTGAATATAGCTTGGGGAGGGGAAGAGGGAAGTGATGTTTGTAACCTTATGGCAGTTACTTTCTTGCGTCCGTATTGGTACTTCCAGTTTTGTCAGCTGTGTAGTTTAAATGATAACTTTATAGATAATGCAAATGTTAAATGATATAAACCAACTCATTCCTTGCTTTTGCACCTCGCCTGCATATATTCCCTGCCCAGGCGTCGTTGCTCTTTAAAATTAAGTGGAGAGAGAAGGATTTATTTTGCACCAGGGCTTTGGGAAATCTAGAAAGCAGCTGTTCACTTCCACTAGAGCAACAAAGACGGCACAGACTCTCCTCTGGGAATTGACATTGAGTATAGTACTGCATTATAAATACCATTTCCTAAATACAGACTTGGCTCCCTGCAGCTGATGAATAGACCCATGCTGTCTTAGTACAGGGAGTTAAAGAACAACATTTTCCTCACTTTCAGAGCAGGGGAAGATGTCTCATAGCATTTTATTGGCTGACTGTGTATATGGCTGGATAGATCTTTAACAACCATTTACGGACTGACCTTGGTGCTGGCTGTGGCATCACCATCTCCCACCGAGGTGAGCTGCAATTAGGGGTGCAGATCCTGATGGGGAGTTGAGCAAGTTCCTACTTGTGGGTCAGGATGAGCGCTGGCACAAGTAGAAGCTGGGGGAGAATGGATTAAGAGCAGCCCTGAGGAGAAGGACTTGGGCTGTTGGTTGACAAGGAGCTCGACATGACCTGGCAACATGGACTTGCAGCCCAGAAAGCCAACTGTGTCCTGTCTGCAGCAAAAGAGTCATGGCCAACAGATCCAGGGAGGTGATTCTGCCCTGAAGAGCTGTGCTGAGCTCTGGAACCCCCAGGATAGGAAGTACATTGACCTGCTGGAGTGAGTCCATAGAAGGGCTGTGAAGATGGTCAGAGGATTGGAGCACTTCTATGCAAGACAGGCTGAGAGAGCTGGGACTGCTCAGCCCGGAGAAGAGCAGGCTCTGAGGAGATCTTATAGCACCTTCCAGTACCTAAAGATGACCCACAAAAAAGCCAGAAAGGGACTTTTATAAGGGCATGTAGTGATAGGACAAGGAGGAATGACTTCATACTGAAAGAGGGTAGGTTTAGATTAGATACTAAGAAGGAATTCTTTACTGTGAGATGCTGGAACAGGTTTGATGGGGCTTTGAGCAGCCTGTCTAGTGAAAGGTGTCCCTGCCAATGGCAGGGGGCTTGGAACTAGGTCAATTCCAACTCAAACAATTCTATGGTTCTATAATCCTTTCCAGCAGAGTGAGAAGACAGATGTGAGTTTGCACCCTTCTGAACTTCTGGGCTTAGGCACTGGTTTGATGCATAGCCCCTGATAAATGGCTTCACAGTGTCTCTGCATCACATTGCTGGTTTATGAACTGGAGCCTAAACATCCTGTTTAAACATCCTAAACTTACTGTGAGGATACAGTAAGTCACATTAAATGTTTGTTGGCTTCACAGAGTGCTTCTCTATTCTTACTCTTCTGAAATAACTTTCCAGTCCCATTTGGAGAGTTAAGTGCCTCTTGGATAATAGAAAGGAATTAACTTTGTTCAAAAAATACAAACTAAAATGGGCAGTAAGTAACTGGGTAAGCTCCCACTGACTGCTGAAAATGCTCCTCATTAGAGAACACTCGTCCCCTTGGGTGCTTTTCCCCCCTTTTGTGTTCCCTTTTCTGCAGGAAGACATAACTTTGTATTTCATATTCCCATGCACCTGTTCCCCACCAGACACTGTCTGAGGAGGTAAGGAAGTGAAGCAGACAACACCTTGCAGCACCCTGTGTCAGCTGTGACAAGCCTCCTGCGAATCACAGTCGAAGAGACATGTCCTTTCTTCTTTAGAGAAAGCAGCCTAAGACAAGACTGTGCTGTTAGGAGACAAGCCGCAGGAGGGAGTGTGATTTGTTTTTTTTTTCTTAATAATTCTTAAGTGAGTCTTTTTTACTCTGAGTGCTTCTTAATTAATCACCAGAGCACAAGTGATTGTCAGCATTCAATATGCACAGCTGCACAATCGTTTTATTCCTGAAGACTTGAAATTGCAGTAGCTGGCAATATCTTAGCCCCCATATGAGCAATATTGCAGTTGAAACTTTGGAACCTCCTATCCCTGTCAAGGTCACATCCATGCTGCGACACCAGCCCAAGATCTAGAGTTCTGCACACACAGCAGTAATACAAGTAGTAATGCAAGAAAACTAGAGAGAATCTGGATTGTACCCTCTGCATGAGGGAAAAAAGAAGTCACCACAGGTAAATACAATTTTTCACAGGATGGTGGGGTTAAGTTAGAACTTCAAAGAATACATAGTTCTTGGAATTGAAGAAGATTTTTATAATCTCTTGATATACCCCCTCAATGAAAACTTAATAAGTGAATTCCTGAAATTCATTCTTTCCATCTTATTTTTCAGTGGGTTTCCTGGTTATCAGGAATACAGCACCTACCAACTGCTACTGGAGTCAATAAAAGCAACCATAATGTTTGCCTTTTCTAAATTGCTACTGTGCAGGGGATTCTCTTGTGTGAATCTGTCCCCTTATTTTTATTAGGAGCAGTGCTATTTGCACATATCGTAAGACCCAGTCAACCAAATTAAACTTGTGTTTAAAAACTGATTCCCACCATTGAGGAAACTGTAGTGTAGATGGAACCTTAGGAGGAACCAGCTGGAAATTGGGTGGTTTTTCTTATGAAGAATTTAAATAATATTTAATAATTTCTCAAAATATTCAGCAGAAGATCTTGTTTTTTTCTTTGAAAAAGGGAGTAGTTAATTTTTTAACCTATCAAGACAGAGTAGTTCTCAAGAAAAGAATGCACTCTCTGGAATGATAACAATTTAAAAACAACAACAATAATAATAATAACAACAATGACACAACAGGTTTGAGCTGATGGAAAGGCTGTTGGGACAGGATGAGTGGGATGGAAAGGAGGCTAGAACAGGAGACAAAGCAAAACTGATGGGTACTTCTGTATTTTGAGGCTCCTAGGACCTGTGTCACCAAATAGCTTTGTAACAGCAATTACAATTACACCCCCCACCCCCAAATTTCACAGAACTCTTCTCACTCTTCTTTCGTTTGCAAATATTGCCCCTTCTCACTGTGTACAACTGGGTATCTTCTGCATACAAATTAGTAAAGAAGTTACTTTACAATATTGGTTCCCTCTTTTCCCTTTGGCTGTGGTCAGCTGAGCTGATGGGACACAGAACAGGATGCGTCTTTACATCCAGTAAAGTCACTTCAACTGGAGCTGAACATGAATTTTTCAGGTTACTGTACAATCCATGCTCCCTGTCTGAGTGTGCCGTTTAATGCATCATAGCCATTTCCCTTGGAAATAAAACCAAAAATGACGAATCAAGTTATGTTAAAAAGTGCTGATCTTGTGTTTGCAGCTTTGCTATTTCCCTTGAGTGTAGGCAGGACAGAGCTCTTAGTGGGAGCTGTGCCTTGCCCCAAGGCAAAATTAGGACAAGGAAGCCCATGTGCTGCTTTTTCTTTCCTTCTTTGAGTGTGTCCTGTCTCTTTGGAGCAAAAGCATTCCTGGTGTAATGCTGACATTAAATGAAAGTAAACAGGGCTGATGGGCAACTTGCAAAGAGTTTAGCTCAGCTAAGCATTCCAGTGTTATTTCTTATTAATTATTGAGAGTATCTTGGTGCTGGAAATGGTGGAATACACAGAGGATAATGTGAACTAGAGAGCACACAGTGTAACTGAGTCACAATACTGCTCTTCCACCAAAGGCAGTTTAGTGATGAAGGGCGAGAAGGGTTTTTAGCGTCATCATGCGAGTCAGGCACGTGCAGACACAGTGACTTTGTGCAGCTTCCAGAGCACACACTTGGGATGACTTTTTACACGGGAAAGCCTGTGCTTTCTTGATCCTGCTGATATCTGGCTGTCAGGTGGCATGAAGAATCACAGGCTCACACTTGCCTCTTCTGTGCTTGGCTCTCCTGGTGTTGGAACTGGTAGTGTCAATTTCCTTGAGGAAAAACTTGCTCTGGATTCTGTTTTTTCCAGTCTATTCTAGCATATAGGACCGTGAGAAATTATTTCAAAACTGAGCCATGCTGTCCTCTCAAACTGAGTTGAATTCAAACTGATGACTTAAAAGGGAAAAACATGTAGGTTATTGGCACTGTCATGTGACACCAAGCACTTTGAAGCAGTGAGAATGAGTCTTGTAAATTTTTCTCCCTGGAAAATCAGTGAATGAAGTTTTTAATTCTTTCATAGCAGAGTCAAAAGATCTTTTCACAGGACTGTTTCATCTGGAATAGAAATTGCTGTAGGACAAAATCAGGGCAGATATAAATTTTACAGTGAAAGTGTTGCAGTAAGAGCGTGCATGATGTGAGTCACACATACAAGCACCAAGAGAATGTGCTCTGAATAAGCTGTATTTGCAAGGAGGTTTAAAAGATGAGTAATGGGACCATTTTGAAAATAAAGGTATCATGGAGCCCTTTCAGGTGTCTTCCATCTCCTGTACTCCAGTTACTCTTCCAGAAGGTTGTGTCATGTGTGTCAGTCCCATGAGGTTATCTTGCATACTTAAGGACATCTCAAATGTCACTTCACACCTATGTTCAGGTAGCCAAAACCCTGTGAATGACAATTCCAGAAAGTGCTTGGGTGGAACTGTGGGGACCTATTCAACTTTTTGTTCGATATTAGTAATTCCTGCTAACATTTCTTTGTTCTGAATCCCTGAAGTAAAAGCAGCCTTTACCACAGGTTAGTGCACAGTTATGTCTGTCCCGCCGAGGGGCAGAGGTAGAAAGAGTAGCTTCTAACTAAGGTTTGAAAAGTGAATAAATCTTACTGCCACATTAGGAGAGGTGCTTTTAATCTCTGCTTGAATTACACTTTACAAGCTTTGACTGAGTAAAAGGATAACATCATCTATTGTGCTAAATTAGGTTTCAAAAGCTCCTAAAAGTGAGAGTTCCAGATTACAATAGTATTTTCTTGTCCAGACAGTTAAAAGAAGAGCTGCATTAACTGTGTACTAATCAGTGGCTACTTAAGACATTGGTTAACATTACCATAAATAATTCATAATTCTTGGACTTGAATTTGAATACTGAAATGTATTTATGTCATATTTATATGGTTTCATTCTCTCTTCTCATTTTTCTCTCTCTTTTTTTTTTCTTGTCAGGATAATAAATTCAGTTCTTCACAACTGTTCTGATTCTTTCCTTTTCAAGATACTCGGGTTCCTCTCTGTGAATAGTAATTGCTTTTTAAAGCGGTTGTGTGTGCAGCAGAGGGCAATGCACTGGTATTTGGAGAATCCAAAGTTTTCAAATAATTAGATGGAGATGGCGGGGGTCTGGTCTTGTTTGTATGTCTACAAAGTGCTGTTGTTCTATTCTGTACAGGGCCATAGATCATTCTAGCATCCGAGTGCCTTCTGACACTGCAATAAGCACTGTCCTTAGTGTTTTGAGGTCCCTGAATGTCTCTAGATCAAATGCAGAGTCAGAGGTTGCATTTCCTTTGTTTTTCCAGCTACACTAGAGACCAGTGAACACATTTTTGATTTAATTCTCCAAGCTGACCTTGGAAACTTTGGAGTTACAAAACCTTCTCTACACTGGCTTTATAATATGTTGCTGCATTTACAATACTTAGGCTGCTTTTAATTCAGCGATGCAGAACAACCAAATGTTAATGGGATTTACCAATACAGAGCAAATGTTTCCTTGGAGCGTATACAGTCCCAGGTTTGCAAATGATTTGGAAATCCTCTGAGGTTTTAATGCAATATAGCTTTCCTTAGAACAAATGAATGATCTGTTGGGGCATTTTAGGGACTGCTACTTCCAGCTAGATGAGTTAATCTGATAATAACGTCGTGCCTAGAATTTGGTGATCCAAAATTTGCAGGTTTACGTACAGAACTATTTTTTGCTGAGGAAGCAATGTATAATGAGCTCTGAGAGCTGCCAGCAAGTGTCTGCTGCTTTCACTCGTGCAGTTAAAAAGTGAATTTAGTCCTGTGAATTGTGAGCAGCTCCTTGGGAGTCTTTCTAATATGTGTAAAGCAGGGTGTGCATAGTAATAGCAAATGCACTGATACCACAGTGCAAACATTTTGGAGCAGGAAAACAATGTTTCTCACACTGTTTTATTTGTTTTAACTAACTCATGTGCAGCATCAAAAATGATATCCAAGACCAGCTCTGAATTCTTGAAAAGTCCCTGTACTGTGTTAAACTGCAGCTGTAGGGGGATAAATCAGTGTGAGCCTGAAGGAAATATGGTCCCATGCATTATGCTTTGCTGTGCTTAATGTGAGTTCAGTCATTGAGGCTTGGCGTGGGTTATTGACTATTTGGAGAGAACAAGGAGCTTCTGCAATGATTGCTTACACCAATAAGTTGTCGATCTGATGTTCTTACCAGACAAGTTGCCAGGACAGGAAGGCGCTTCAGGGACTGCTGGCTAACCAGTCACCATTCTGGATAGTAAATGACCCAGTTTTACTGGATTGTGATGCACCTGCTGGGGGGATTTGGGCTGCCTCCACTGGCTCAGTGCTCACAGGACCCTGCACATCCCAGTGAAAGCTGTTGGACGGAACCGCTGAGACTGGAACATGGCACTTCCCAAAAATGCTTGACTGCAAATATAGGTTTGATATCAATCACTGAGATACGTTTTGCAACCTTTCTTTTACAATTAAGCTTTGGGGAATGGTGACTCTTTAAAGCTTTTGGATGCTGAGGTTGAACAAAAGCCTGATGTTTCAATGACTCCTGTGTTGCCTCTTGGCACTTGTGGACTCAGTGCCTTCTTCATTTTGCTTACTCTATTTCTTCTGCTGTTTTCTCACAGAATTTGGTAGGCATACCCCATACTGGCTGAATAATATTTATATATGTGATGTCTCTTCTGTGATATCCTAGTTCTTCCAAAACATCCTTGCAAACTTTCAGCAGTTTCACTTCAGGTGTTCCTGCAGTGTGAGCAGTCTTAGATGCTTTTCAATATACTTATTTTCTTATTCCACCTACCTGTAGGACATAATTGCCTTCTGGCATGCTGATCTATCTTCGAGAAGAAACAGAGTAAAAGAGAAGGCAGTGTAACATCGAAGTTTTTGACTCTTTTTGTCCATTTGTTATTCTCTGCTACTAAGTGAAGCAGAGGTCTCTTAGTTTGTAGGCATAACATTGCCTCTATATAAAAGCTTATTTTGTCATCTGGATCACCTTAATTTTTCATCATCCTCTGAACATAAATTATGAAAATTGTCCCTTTTCTTCCACCCCTATCTTGTGAATCTCAATTATAAATTGTGAGAGGGTCATGAGCAAAATGTACAGAATACGAAATATTGCATTTTCAAGGTTTTATGGACACTCATTTGAGATGACCTGCATAAGTCACTGGTCATGTAATGCTTTAGTAAATTGGTAGTAATTAATTTTTAAATGAAATTAGTGGGAAAAATGACCATCAATTTTAGTAGAAGTGTAATATTTATAGGAATGGAACTTATTAAATTTCAAAATACGAGGCAGCCTCTTCATCTCCTAGACTCTGCAGCTGTGATTATAACAGATGGAGATTCAGAGGTACTAAATTGGCTTCATGAAGACTTTCTAGCTGGAAATGAATAGTGTAAGGGTAAAGGAGGGAGATAGTTGGAGGACAGACTGTCAAAGAAAATCAAGAGTGAGGACAAAAAATCCTGAGTTTATACCATGCCTATTCTCCAGTTTGTGGTGAGTTATAATGTTCATCACCTGCGCTATCCAGGGGTTTGCTTTCTTCAGTAAAATCTTTCCTGATTACTTTCCTGCCAGGCAATGCTGAGGTGTCCTATAAATACTTGATTAAAAATTTTCAGATATGTTCTCCTAAGGAAAACGCAGTCCTCTGTAGGCTGATGCTACTTGGGAAATGCAATGGAACTGTATGTCCGTCTGTTTTCTGTCTGCCTATGTTAGCCTGCCTGTGTTTATCCTATTTCTTCAAACTGAAATCTAAAGTTTGGTTCTTTTGTACTCATGTTTTTCTTCTATGTCTGGCCGGTGCTTAGTTCTGGTTCACTTAATATGCATTTATATGCCTTACTTTTCAATTGAACTTTTACCCGTCACGGGCTGAGAGGCAAGTTATATTGCCAAGCCTCACTTAATTACCAGTGCCATTATTTTTTTATTCGTGGTGCCTAAGCAATCAGGAGAACAGCAGGTTAAGTCACATTTGCAAAGAGATCACAACTCAATTAGTGCTTAAGAATATAAAATTTAAAAAGGAATAATTAGGGTATGGCAGTAACAACATTAAATGCCTCGTTTACTGCTAAGGAACCTGCTCTACATAGAAGCCCACTAAAAGAATGAAGGATTAGAAGGGATGTATATAATGCCTGAAAGCAACAGGGAATTTGTGTGAAAGACTCACAGAAAAATTGGAAGAGCTCGTTAGAACAGGGCACAGAATCTGGTTTTGCAAAATCAAATGTCTTTGGTTTGGAGGATTTGCTGCATGGCTCGTTTAATTTTGGTTGTGAAAACAAAACTAAAAAGCATCAGACATTCAAGATCATCCCTGTCCACTCCAGTCAAAAAGACCCAAAAGTGTCAAAGTTTTACTTATAAGCTTTTCTGTCTCTCACTACGGAAAACTGTTTTAACTTCTAGGTTCAGCCATGCTTCTTCGTTTAGCATGTTGTAGTTACACTAATTCCCATTATTTTTAACTACTTGCCCCCAAAAGTACTGAACTGCAAATTCAGTAACTGAATGGATCACTGCATGGGATTGGAAAGGCTGTCTCTAATTTTATTCTTCTACTTACAACCTGGTGGTGCTGACAGTGTGGAGAAGAGGTGTTGCTTCCCTTGAAGTAAAAGTGCTGAGCAGTTGGAGTCAGCTGAAGAGCCAGCTTTTTGGGTTATACATCCTTCCCTGGAAACGAATTAGTTTGAGAGACCTCACATGTGTGCTGTTTGTTAGCTGGGTGAAATAGTTCTGAATGAAGTGGCAGCTCAAAAATTTTTAAAGGAATTCTGGAGAGGAAGTTGCTGTACACAGGAGAAAAGATATGCCATGAAATGTGCTCTAGTTTTTAAACTATAAATTCCACAGTCCACACATACGCCCTTAAAAACGTGAGTGTAAAAAGCTCTCCATGGATCATTCAAACTCACAAAACTTGTAAGACTATAGCGTACAATAAACGCCCAAAAACCCACAAACAAATAAACCAACACCCCAAAAAAGCCCCAAAGCAAAACAAAAACCAAGTAATAATAAAAAACCCAAAACAAACAAAAACCCAAAAAACAACCAAAAAATTGTTCACTTCCTTTTCCATTGAAAAGATGGCTCCAGCTTGTCCTCCACCTCCAGGCTAAGAGGAAACAGCCCCTTGGCTGTGGCCTGCTCCTTCTCACACTGCAGATTTGTCTTCCAAGTTTGTCGTCTCTCTCGCTCACTCATCAGGGTAGTCTGTGTCTGAGCAATAGGCAACTGCTCGCCTTTTTGACAGGCTGCTGGCTGGGAAAATAAGACTTTCTGCATGAAGAAAATCTAGCCACTCTTAAATCCGGGTGCCTTCAGTTCATTTCTTCGTAGCACTGTTTTACTCTTCCTCAGTGTTTAAAATACTTGCACACAGCCCAGCCCTGTGATGTGAGTCGGGGTAATGGAACTGGAAGCAGTACACAGGAGTATAGGGAAGCTGAACTGCAGAATTAGCACAGTAAAAACAATACTGGCACCACAGCAGTCTGCAGCCGTGACTGGGTGTACAGATCATCACAGAAGGTGCAAGGGGTTGAATGGGCTTTTTTCACTGAGTTACAGATCCATTCAATGATGAGACCCTAGAGGAATTTGAATCTTCAGTGGAGAACAGCCACTTTCCTGCTGCCGCTTGAATATACAAGCGCCAAGATGTTTGTGCCCCACAGTGTTGTGTAGAATACATAGGGAGTCCACTTCTCCTACTGGGAAAAGTACAGTTTGGTACTGTGGCATTCTGCTTTAGCACTGCTATGAAGCAGGGGTTACTATTTTGAGAAAAATGAAATTTTTGTGCAGTCAAATTGGTATGTGAACTTTTTCTGTGGAACAGGGGTATGCAGTAACCCCATGGGGCCCCTGAAAGCTTGAGCAAGGGAAGGATTATTAAATATTTCTTTTTTACTTTGCAGGTGTGTGCATGTTTAAAATTTCACATCTTTAAATATCTGCAAATATTTTCTGAATCTGAAAAAAAGGTCAGGAAGCATGTTTCTTCACAGAGCCTGCAACTCTTCATTAGGTGAACTCAGTGCAACCTCAACCAGCTGAGGCTGCAGTGGCTGCACTTAGTGCAGACATTTCATGTGGACTTAAACAGACCTGAGGGTTTGATTACATTTTTCTTATAGAGGCATCAATATCTTTCCTTGACAGATGCAGTGGGTTGACCCTTGCTGGACATCAGATGTCCACCAAATCTGCTCTATCCTTCCCTTCCTCAACAGGACAAGGGAGAGAAAATATAATGAAAAGCTCCTGAGTCAAGGTAAGGACAGAGAGAGATCATTAACTGGTTACAGTCAAGAGCAAAACAGGCTTGACTTGGGAATGCTAGTTTAATTTGTTGCCAGTCAAATCAGAGTAATGAGAAGTAAACCCAAATCTTGAAACATCTTCCCTCCACTGCTCCCTTCTTCCCAGGTTCAATTTCACTCCCAATTTTATCTACCTCCTCCTCACCCAGCTGTGCAGGGGGACGGGGAATGGGGGTTGCGGTCAGTTCTTCACATATTTTCTCTGTCGCTCCTTCCTCCTCCGGGGGAGGGCTCCTTCCCCTGCTCCAGCATAGGGCCCCCCCCACAGGAGACAGAACTCCATGGACTTCTCCAACTTGACTCCTTCCCATGGGCTGCAGCTCTTCACGAACACTGACGGCAGCCCAGCAAAGAGGGAATATTGATGTGCCAAAGTCATGGTGCACAGGACAGCGAGCCCTGCCAGAAACAACTGTTAGCAGAAACCCAGGTAATGAGATGGGAGATGCTGCATTCCCACTGCTCCAGAAAATCAGGAGCCTGTTGCCTTTCAGGGCAGGCTGCTAAGCTACTCACTCTCCTTCTTTCTTGAGCTGCAGATTAAGAGCTGGAGATTAATGGCTTTGAGGGACTTGGTAGGTCAGGCTTTTGTTTCCTTTGCTGGGGCTTGTGCTAAGGGTATGTCCATGACCAGAGCATGAGGGGTTAATAGGGCACTAAGGGATGCTTTAGTATATGGATAATTAGTTGAGCAGGCTGATTGATTGCCTATCTATTAAATCTTCTGTTGATGGACTTATAAAATGTATTACTCATCTGTAAAATGGTTATAACAGCTATAAATCATTTAAGAAACCTTGTAATTCCTTTGTGAACCTATTCTTTAGAGTGAGGATCTTCATACCCTGGGTTTTAAAATTACACATATTATGACAGCACCTCATGTGAGCATATCTTCTGTACAGTACAATTCAATAGAAAGGATCTCCTGTGTTTCATAGTGGCTGCTTATTTTCCTCTCTAAGTTTTGGTCCTTGTCATTGTGAAAGTTAACACACTGCCTTTAAAGATGCTCTACAAGTTCTGTGGCAAAATCCTGCATAGCTCTTAGAGCCAAGGGAGCACAGCCATTTGCTCTGTCAGTGGGAAGTACTTGTTTTGGGCTGTTACACCACCGTGAGAGCCAAAATGTGCCTGCCAAATGCCAGGTGGTCCTTTCCAGTGGAACCTGATGGGGTTCTCAGTGGCTTATGAAGAATAATGTAAGTTCTTGGCCAACACTGTTTTAATTTGATTAAATCGTGGGTAGCCTGGTTTAACCTGGTTGTACCTGAGGGCATTTCTGATTGTGCTTACTCATGCTCGTTTGTGGCACTGAGGAATGATTCCAGGTACTGTGGAAACCTGGGAGTCAAGCATATTTCCAAACCCTCTTACTCCCAGTAAAACCCTCTCTGTCTGAAGAGCAAGGGCTGTTCTAGTTCTGTCACAAACCATCATTTCCCTGCTTTTAGGGAGACCCTGTGGAGGACTTGCTGACCCTTTTACTTGACCAGAGAGCTGTGTGGATGAGTTTGTGGCATAATTCTGGATATTTTTATGGCTACAGTTTTTGCTTATTTTTTTTATTGCTCCCTTGATTCACCTACATATGTATCATTCAGTCCCAGCGCTGTTGCTGGGAAGAGACTGCCAGGGCATTTTTTTAAATTAAATTTTCAAATGCTTCCTTCCTGCTACTATGCTTTTTATATTAGCCTTTTGGAAATCAGAAATTGAAATCTGTTTCCTCCCTCAGGTCTTCTCTCTCTTTTTTTTTTTTTTTCCCTTTTCTCCCTTGTATTACTTGAGTGTTTGATAACTGGTTTTAGAAGGCAGCCTGTAAGTTCATTAAATGAAACAAGCCAAGAAACAAATGGTGCTACTCTGAGATGGGGAGGGTGTTAATACATTTTGCAGAAAGGCACTGCAGACTTCAGACACAGGCAGAGATGCAGGGACACAATAGGTAATATTAGAATGGCGTGAATCCCATAAATATCTCTGTGCCACTCTAGCACAGATGTGCGTTGCCAATAGGCAGCTGGTACCAGACAATGAAGTCTGTAGATCCCAAGTGAAATGTTTCTCATTAGGGCACATCCTATGTTACACCTCAGGACATGTTGACATGAAGGCTGGACATTGGAACATTGGTCCAACAAACTGTGCCAGTTTCTCTCCACGTCCTCTTAGTGCAGTGGGGTGTGATGTGGTGCTGCTGTCTGGCAGTGATGCTGGCTCAGCCTGGGCTCCCTGACACCAATCTCCTCAAGGAATGCACCAGCACTCCAAAGTGGGACATGAGCCTGTGCCTGTCTTATTTCTCTTTCCTTGTGCCCTTCCCTCCTGTCAAGGGATTAACTTTAGGTGTGAGATAAGAAGAAAATCAGTCCCTTCTTTTATAATTAATACCTGACTCCAGGAGTCCTGGTCAGTGTTCCTGGCTTTGGGGGTTTCATCTCAAAAATTCTTGCAATACAAGTGTTTTCATTAAAAAACCAGCCACCTAAGAAAGCAGTTCAGCTTTTCAATTATTTAGAGAGATTTTATCATGACTGGAGGCCCTGGGACGTGACCTCCAAAGTTACTACTGTTAGTGGCAAATAGTTAAAAAAAAAATGCAATTATTTCTTAGAAGAAGAACTTATTATGATGAAGCAAAGAAAGTTTAATAATTTGGAGATAGCTGCCTTTTGGGTTTTTTTGAATACTTGTAACTGACATAACTGTTGCCCCCTGCAAAAGAAAACACAAGGGTACAGGAGGATTACCTATCCTCCATGTCTCCTAATTGCAGTATGATTTATACTTCATCTCTATACTTGGTATTAATGACACAGAAAAACATAAATCAATTTTTTTTTAATTGTTGTTGTGCAAATTTTGGCTTTGTTAGAAGACTTACCAGAGACAGGCTTCTGGAAAAGTTAAATTAATGAGCCCATACATAAGGAGAGGACATACCTTTCCTCTTAGCCTATGGTTTTGCATAATTGTATAACCTCCTCATCTGCATCAGAAATTCCATCATGGAGTAGCTGCAGAAGCCATTGTTTTCTGTTCGTCCTCACATCTTTGTTCAGGCATTGCTAACATGGTCCTTCACTGTCTGCCCCTTTTCCTCTTCAGCTAAAAGAATACAAAGTAGGATCAATATTTTCCTCTTATTGTTGTTCTGTCATCATGTTCTGAATGCTCTCTTTCCAGAGATAAACTGAGCATCCTCACGGCCACGAGCATCCTCACAACCAAATGTCTCCCTTTTCTCTCCACTGTCTGATTCCCTTGTGATAAGATCACAAAAATGGTACTTTTTTGTACAGTGTGCCCCAAGTCTCACAATCAGACAGCAGCTTCCCTCCTGCTTCCTGCTCCTCTTGGATCTGCACACATCAGAAATGAGATGCTATGTCCTCCCTTCTCTCATGAGCGGTGCTGCCCTTAGGTATGAGTCCACTTGCACATCTCAGTCCTGCTCCCTTGTGCTAGGCAGACATATTGTGTCAGGGTCTGTGATCTCACGGGCCTGGTGAAGTCTCAGGTAGAGGCTGGTTGCACATGGTGATGGTTTGGGATACGTGGAGTCTGTGTGGGGTCTCGGTCTGCAATTACATGCATCTTGACACCCTCTGATGCTGGTATTTCTGGATGGAACCTATTCACTCCAGAGCAAGCTGTTGGAGTTAATTAGCCTTTGCCAGGGCTATCATGAATGCAATGTAGTTATTATTTACTGTGAACTTGCCCATCCCCTGCACAGTGGATCCCCTTGTCAGTCATCTTTAATGCAGCTCAGGGAAATCCTGAGCACAGTTAAACAAATGAGTCCTGAAGGCAGGACCTTACAGCCACAAATGATTACAGTTATAAAACTCAGCTCATCCAAACACCTTCAAAATGTTGCCAGGCTCCTCAAACACTTCTGCAGTGTGTCAACCCCAATTACTTGTTGGAGGGAAGGCAAAGTTTTTCCTGTTTCCAGAGTGGTGCCATTGGAGCTGTTGTAGGGTTGGACTAGACTTCATCAGCTACATGGAGAATCAGGGAAGTCAAAAGGGCTGAGGGGTGGTGGGAGGCTGGCATGTGCAATGGTGCAGTTGGCTAGCAAGAAGTTGCACTGGAGCTCAACCACTGTGTGGCTCCTCATCCATTGCCACGTTTTCAGCAAAGGGAGACGCTCCAGCTTTTATAATGTATTGATTAGCAGGAGAAAATAGCGTGCGTGGCGATGCTGTCTGTAGGCTCTCTCAGTGAAACTTTTCAGCCAAAACTAGGTCAGGTTTGAAAACCTAACGTGTGCACTGAAGCACAAAGGCAGCGATAGAGAGGACTTGTTCCCAGTAATGATATTTTAAACAAAAGGAAAGAGCAGGCATTCTGTTTGTTTAATGGCTGCAAGCTGATCAGATGTTTCACTACAGCTGTGTTTTGCTTTTAGATGCTATCACAGTATTTACTTGCAGAGACAGCACAATGAGTTGCAGAGGCTCGCAGGGAGGATGCAACAGCAAAAGTAGCTAAATAGCATAATTTTTCTTGTTACAATGCTAATACATTGCAGTACCCATTATCCAGACACAAAATGAGAGGTGCTCCCCTGGCTTTACAGGCAGAGTAGCTAATGTGGAGGAGACCATTATGTCTGTGTTGTGGACAGGGATCTGATACTAATAGAACAAACAATTTGCTACAGGTCTAAAGAAAGCTTTTATCACAGTATGTATGAAACCAGTGCCACATTCTTGCATCTGGTCCTAGGCACAAATGTCTTTCAATCAAAAGCAAGGTTGTCCAGCTTCTTTTTGCCCTGTGTCAGGTTGAGCAGTGGGGCAGAGGGGTAGTAGTTGCTGCTGACACCAGGTATGCCCACCAGCAGTAGATGTGCCTGCTGGGCTGTACACCCTTGTGAGCCTTGTGAAGCAGCGTGTGCAGCACCACAGGCACCCAACCCAGCCAGCTGGGTTCCTCTGGGATGTTACTCTTCACTAGGGTCTCTTGCACTGATGTCTTAATGAGACTTCATCCCTTTAGGAGTTGTGCAGGATCATAAATGTCAGGATCATGAAATCATAGAATGGTTGGGTTGGAAGGGACTATTAAGATCACCTAGTTCCAATCCACCTTGGTGTGGACAGGGACACCCTCCCCTAGACCAGATTGCTCAAAACCCGATCCAGCCTGGCCTGGAACACTTCCAGAGATGGGACATCCACAGCTTCTCCGGGCAACCTGTTCCAGTGTCTCACCAACCTCACAGTGAAGAATTTCTTCTGAATATCTAACCTAAACCTACTTTTTCAGTTTGAAGCCTCAGCAGTCCCTTGGGCACCTCTGGTCCATGGGGACACCTCCTGTGTGGCTGGGGAGAGAGAAACACTGCTTTAGGGGTGAAATCTTCCTATCCTGAGAAGGGTGTCTAATTTCATGTGCCTGTTTTGCTGAGGATTCATCCTCTCTCTCTGCTGTCTATAGAAAGAGTTTAGACATTTAATTTTTACATCTGCTCTGCTGGGCTGCACCAAGACACTCAGCTGATTTTCTTTAGCAATAATATTACAATGTAATACTCTCCCAGGGCTACTGATAACAGAGCCACTGTACATATCAGGAATGCTGTGCTGCTTTAGTAATTCGTATTTATTGTGTGTTTTGATGTTTTTGGAGAGAAGGTCTGAAAAAGAAGCAAAATATTGTGACTATGGCTGATAAAGTGAGACAAAGGGAATGATCTAGGATCTGGCTTGCTGCAACATTTTGTTCAAATCTATTCTAGGTAGGCTTTAAGGGAGCCTGCATCTCTACAACCTCTGAGTGCTTTCCAGTAATGTGTTAAGAGATGCTACCAACATCTGCTGCTTGTGAGTCATCCTTCTTTTCCTCTTTTCCCAGAGCTAGAAGGGTATGTGCTTTTTGAAAAGAAATATGCAGCTTTATATCCTATCTACCATGTGCCTGGGGCTCTAAAATGCTTAGCAGTCTGTTTAGAAAAATAACAAAACTCTTCATGTTGCTATGTGACTTTAGAGTGGGTAGCAGAGACAGCCACCCCTGTGGTATGCTGGTTGGAAAGCCACAGCACACAAAGACCATGAAAATTTGTCTAACTTGCATGTAGCATCAACATCAGAGTCAAAACCACATCTCAAGTCCTGTAATCCCTCGGTGTTTCTTGTTAGTGATGAGCTGGGAAAGCACATTTGGCCCTGTGTGGCTTACACAGAATTATGGCTGTTCACCAAAGTGCTGTGGCAATGCCTTGCTTTCTGTGAGCCCAGATATGAAAACACATTACTGGGATCATAGGGAAGGTTTTCAGTCTTCTTTTCTCCTTCACCAAACATGTTTTTCGGGTGGCTGCTGCAGTGGTTTATACACTCTGACTCCACCCAGGGGATGGAGCTGTTGTCTTTACTGACACTGGTTTTTCCCGCACCAACCTGCAAATGAAGTCAGGGCTGGTGAGGCACTGAGACTACACCTTATCTGAAATTGCTGACAGAAAATGCTTATTTAATTTGGTGTTGTTCTAAGCAAAGCCAGCAGTTTACCACATCTTTGAATGTGCTGTTCATTTATCAAGCAGAACATGAGGTGGATGAAATTTGTCAGGGAAGATGAAGGAGGCACAGTGTCTTATAAATCGGTCAGTTTGGAACTCTCACTGTGAGTGATGTTTCGAAAATGCTAACATCATCTGTAATTACTCAAAATTACACATAATTTATGTTGTGCTTGTTTACTGCTCTAACGGTCTAGGAAAACACTTTACAATTAACTCTGGATGATAAGATTTAATAAGAGCTTTCAGACATTTTTATCCTACTCATCTGTTTTGAGTTGTAAATGCAACATTGACTTTTGATTTCTTTAGTGGTTGGGCTGCTGGCTGAATTGTAAATGATAGTTTCAAATATACAGAAATCATGAAATGAAATTCCCTTGGATTAGTAGCAGAGATAATTTTCTGTTGTGGGACTATATTTCTCATTTAACCCACAGATGTGTTTATGTTATCAGTAAAAGATAATTTTGCACCTGAGCTACAGCTCAAAATTCTATTGCCCACCTGCCAGCTATGCCATAGGCATAATTTACTAAATTGCAAGAGGAATTCTGTTTGGATCAGCAGACTGTTGGTTCAGGTTACCATTTCCACAATGATTTCTTTTGAAATCTTCAAATTTTTTTTTAACTTCTCTGTGTTCTCATTTATTTGTAAAAATCCAGACTATTCTGTAGCAGAACTTGCAAAATATTTTGCAATCTCAGGACATGAGTGTAATGTATACGCCAAATATGCACTCTGTTCCTTCCTTCTAGTACACCTTAAATGCAAGATCATGGTCAGTAGATACAAGATTGAGGCTGTTGAAAGTACATACCTCAACTAGTTAGTTTTCTTTTTGAGAATGTGTCTCTAAGCTGAAAGTAAACAGGAGTTTTTGTAACCACAAGGCTGCTCTGAGGTTGGAATAAGTCATATTCAGGCTGAGCTCTGTTTATGTTACCATTAAAAAGACACTTGTTTGCTTTGTACCTCATTTTTTCCTACTTTTTCCATCTGTGATCTTACAGAACATTTGGTTGAGCTTCAGAAAGAAATGACTTTGCTGGACAGGTTGTCTCCCTTTGACAAGCCCCAAGAATAATCTGTGCAAAAAAAGAAAACAAGTAATGCCAAATAACCCATCACATGTTAGCACTACTGCTTGAAAGAAAAGTTTTCCATATTTTTCTTTTCCTAGATATGGTAGAAAAGGCCAAATCTTCTATTTGACACTCATCATGGTACTGTGATGCTGAGGAGGATCATGTTGCACTTGATTTACCCACGTTTGTTTGGCAGGAAGAATTGTAGAATCATCACAGAATCATAGAATAGTCTGGGTTGGAAGGGAACTTAGAGATCATCTAATTCCAGTACCCTCCCATGGGCAGAGACACCTTTGACTGGTTGCTCAGAGCTCCATCCAGCTGGCTTTTAACACTTCCTAGAACATCTGGAACTATTAATCTTTTAATTAGGGATTCACCTTCCTAAGTTCCATTATGAGTCTGGTAACCTTCACCCTTCCCACAAAACAGAAACAAAATCTGACCTCATTATGACAGATGTTGCCATTATTATTGTGATTGGTTTTACGTGGCACGGCAAGAACTTCTGCCTCTTGTATTAAGTGCTGTAGCTCATGCACCTTTGGGAAAAAAATTATAGGATCAGTCATCATGGAACCAGGCTACAGATATTAAGATGTGTGTTTGAAAATTCATGTTTCCCAAGATGCCCATTCCCTAATGGTGAGCTTAATAATGAATTAGGTCTGAAAATGATGTTCAGACAGTGTACTGATTCCTAAGCTCTTAAAAAAAGTGCATGATTTTTAAAAGTCATTATGAAGTGACTCTCTTCTACCTCCTCCACCATATTACTCTAATGTCTCTTGGGAAATACAGTACCAACACTGCACTGCTGCTTCTGCTCAGAGTCAGTGATGCAGGTGGCTTGATGAGCCACTTCTGAGTCAACAGCAAAATATCTTGCATGTCAGTGTGGGCAAGGTCTTCAGAAGGCTGACAGAAGAAAGCAGAACAGAAAATCTGTCCTTAAAGTCTTGGTTTGACAGTGAGACTCCCCAGCTCCTACTGCTTTCCTTGGATCACAGCTCTGACTCCGCCTCAGTTTCACTGCCATCTGCTGATTTTCCTGTCTGTTTAAACAGGATGCACTGACACAGATTATTACTGCGTTACAGTCCCAATGAGAGGCGAATCACTGACCTTTATGCATGAGAACGAATCCCTTAGGTGATACAGCTGTTGTGCAGCAGTGGCTGTCTTGGAGCTCTCTGATGGCATATGTATCGCTGTGAGAGAGACAGGGCACAGCTGAATGAAATGAAGCTCCTCTTCTTCTGATTGCTGCACATCTCAGCAGGCACAAATTAGGATGTCTTGGACAGACCCACTACCTGTTCACACCAGCTTTGGGTGGAGACAATACATTAAAGGCTATTCCTTGAGCAGGATGAAATGAGCTGTCTCACATCCTGATGCACAGGAGGAGGGACAGAAGCAACACAATTAGCTTGCAACACTGGATTTCCTCACATGCCATCCTCACTTGTTCTTGAGCCCATCTTCTCTGCTGGGTTTGATCTAACTGATAGCTAAACTGGCATAAACCAAGGTGATCTTAGTTATAAGACCCCAGCAGCACAAACGCAAAAGCAACAGAATGTCCTCAACTTTGAATTTGTCCAGGTCAGATCTTTTCTGGAATCTGTAAGGTATCACCTGGGCCTTTGTTATAGGCCTCCTTTCTCTTACTCATTGCCAGGACAAGTAAGATGTGGTTCATATGCAGAACAGACCTTTGAGACATATCCTTCCCCCCAGTTTGGTGGTTCTGGGGACCTGTGCTCAAACAGCAGGTTCTAGCTTGTGCTATGTGGAAATTGCATCCAAAAAAACCACTGGCACAGGCTAATAAATCAGATTTCAAGGTGAACAAAATATAACTTCTGGGTCCCCCAAGGATTTGTGTCACTATTGGCTTTAATGAATGATCTGAAAGGGAATTTTAGGCAACAAATGTGATGGTAGCGTAACATGATTAAGAGCAATAAAAGCTGGAGGAGAAACTACAAAATCAAGAGGGGCCTAATAAAGCTGGATAAATGGGCAATACAGCAGCAAATGACAGGCAGTGTTGCAAGAGAATTTACACTAGAAAGAATGATGTTAACTCTTTTCATGCATTCTTGAGTTCTGTATTTTGCTCTGAAGAGATCTGGAGTCCTTGACAGAAGGCTAAAGAACACCGCTACTCTCGGAATGCAGAATAAGAGTGCCAGGTCATGCAATCTACCTAAACAAGACTGAGGTGGGTGGTAGGGAAAGGAAAGGAAAACATCAGAGACTGTAGTTTTTGCCTGTGGCCACTTGTAAAACCAAATGTAGAGCAGAGGGCTTGAGAAGGTCATGCCTAGGGCCAGACTCTGAGCAGCAGGGATGAATCCTTAGAGGCCAGGCCATTATCTGAGACAGATACAGCTCCACGGGGCCATAGCATCCTACAGACGGCCAAGATGGGGGCAATGAATCACTTTTTGTCTTACTCTGATAGTTAGAGAGAGAGTTTAGATGGATTGCTTAGCCCATATGCTCAATTTTTAAGTGGCTGAAATTAGTAAAATGACTTGCACGCTCTGTTATTTTTCCCTCTGAACCACTGATTTGCAGTCACAGCTGAGACTAGGGGATTGTTCCTGGATGGTAAGTCCTTTTGTTTTATCCTGAGAACTGGCAGCTGAGGTAAAAATGTCATCAGAGGAAGAAACTGAAATGAATAGTGGTAAAAGCTCTATGCATTCAGACCGACCTTGGAGAACAGGGCAACTGGGGACGTTCGTGAGGGCACTTTGGGACCTTGTCCTGGCCCTCTGACATTTCTGCCCTTACTCCAGGGCAGAGCAGTGGATAGAGTGTGGGTGCCATGCAGGACTGGGACTGTCACTTGGAGGTGTCTGGTGGTGTGGCAAAGCCCAGTCTCTCCATCACGGCAGGCAGAAATCCCTGGCTGTAAGCCATGAGCAGGTTTTCGGTAGTGCTGCGAATGTTCATGCACATGGCCAGGCCTTGAGCAGGAGGCTGAGGACCTGTGTGACCAGTGTGCTTGTTTTACTGACAGTCTGTGGCACATGCGTTTCCTTTGGGCTTGGAGACTTCTCTCCTCTTCTGCTCTGGACCTGCAGAGCCCTGATGTGTCTGGAAATGAGTCCATTTTAAATCTCATTAGCAAGACCAGAGGGTTCTTCAGTTTTGTTTGTGGCAGTGTGATATATGCAAGTGTTGGTTGTTGGCATAGAGATTTCACAGACTGCAGAAACACTGTCACCTGTTTCATAAAAGGGAAAAAAAAGTGCCAGGCTGCCAAGTGCCTACTAAACACCAGCTGGTAAGCGTCACAACATCAAGCTGTGCAGCTATTGACTGTGCTCACAAGTTGAGGCAAACCTGAGGACAGAGAGCCTAACAATGACATGCAGCTTAGGAAGGTGGGTTAAGAATTCTCCTGTGGCATGAGCACAAGCCCAAGCAAAAGGGCTGCTGGTATTTCCACACGGGGGGAATACACAGCTTGGGAAGCTGGTGCTGGCTGCTGCATAGCCTGTCTTGCAGAGACCACTTCTGGGGGCTTCTGTGAAGTCCAAACAGGCCATGAAGCAGCTTGTCCTGGGAAACCTCTCAGTAAATGCAGAAGGTTTAAGGCAGTATGATGCTGGACTGTACTTTTAAACCCCATCCTCCCACTCCGCCTGCAATAGGAGAATTAAACTATCATGGTATAAGGATATGAAGAACAATCTGGAGGCTTTTTTGTTGCTGTAGCTGTGATGACCAGGAGAGACAGTAAAGGTCTGAAAATCCCAAATGATAGCTCTGTGGAGGGACAAAGTCATCTGTGTGCATTGCAGAAGGGGTACATAGCTCATACTTCCCATGGAGGGTTTTCAGGACAAGTTGATTGATACAGTTGAAAACTGTCTAGGAAGGTTACAGAGCATTAACAGCTGGGGCTTTAAGAAGAAAGAGGCATCTGCTTAAAATATATAAAATTGACGTGTAAATCAGACAGGGAAGTGGTAGAATAGGTGTCCATCTGCCTGTGTTCTGGAGTATCTGTTGATGGCAGGAGGCAAAGAAGCTCTCAGAATTTCAACAGCGGCTTTGTGTCCATTACACCACTTTCTCGATCATGATGGCTGCAGTTCTAGTCTAGTGTTTTAAAATCAAAATGACATATGAGGGTGACTGCTAAGGTGTGAGTAAAAGAATCATTATCAAATAATTTTCAATGCTCTTTCTGCAATGGAGTAAAGCATGTTTAGGTGGTAAGCAGAACCCATGGCATATTATGTTTGCGAAGGCACAAATTTACATTATGTCAGATGAGCAAGCAAGAAGTCACTAAAAGCCTTTTTCCTTAGTGGGTGCATGGCTCTCCAGGGATGCATGACTTTGTATGAGTCTATGGAAACAAGGCTCCTGTCTTAAATTGGTACAACATAAGATTAGGCAAAGTAGAGACTGCAATGTTTTGTGCACATCTGCAACAGGAACTGAGCACGGCATGCCCATAGTAAAAGTGTGGTAACTGGGTGGGTATGTGTGCACATCTGTTTTCTGGGCAATTAGAGGAGTAGAGATTCCTTAGCTAGAAATAAACCTGCAAATTCCATTGCAGGCTGTTCTGCTTTCAAAGGCCTTTCACCGCGTTCCATGAAACTTGCAGTAGTGTAATTTCTCTAGCTCTTCTCATTTACACATGCAAACAGGAGATGATCCATGCGCAAAATTGATTGCAGAGTAAGAATATATCGATATTTCATCTTACACTCTGTCATGTCTTTGAAGTCATGAGACTGTCAGGGCTGTGTAACTGGTTTCCAAGCCTATCAATGCCCTAGCTTTAATGTTTCAAAAAAATCTGGCAGGACTTTCTTTTGACTTCAGCATGATTTGAATAGAAAAGTAACTAGGTCTGGTGGGCTGTACTTGGGCTGATTCACTGCTAAGGGCAATGTCCAAGTGAACAATGATAAAAGAAGCAGACAATCTGCTCGATTCTGCAAACTGAAGCCTTGTCTGCTTGACACAATGCTGATGAACCATTTTTTCTCGATGCTCAAGGCATGTAAAGCTGCAGATAAGCACTGACTGCTGCGTGCAAAGTAGTCAATAAATTGCCATCAGACTTTCCCTTCTGTTTAACTTTTATTAAAAGAGGTGCTAAGGTACTGTACTGTATGCAGTACATCATATTTATTACCAAAATTAACAAATATACAAAACTTATACATGTAATTTTCTTACATCCATTTATTGGTCTAGAATACTGCATTTGTTCAAGTAGGTTATCTACAGTATGTAAACATCCCTTGGATTGACCTCACACAGATTAGGAAAGCCCATCTAACCCATGTAGTTACCAAATATAGCTTTTTCTTATTTTAAAATTTATTTGGCTTTCATTGGTAGAATCTAATCTTCACATTTGGCACATGGAAGAGACATCTACAGTGCAAAAGAGGCAGATTTTCTGGTTTTGTTCTGAGCAGTTTAGCAGAGTCATAGTTTTAAAGAGTCAAGAATAAATTTACACAAACTTGATAGGAGATGGATTAGTGTTAACGCCAATGACTCACAGATCAGCCATTAAACTAGAGCAGAAATTCAAAGCCTCTTCCCCAGCCCTCTCAGTCACGTGGGAAAAATCCCCAACCTCAGCCTTGTTTCTAAAGGATTAAAAAAGTACTCTGTTAGCAACAGAGGGAGAAGTTTAGTTTACAAGGAGCCCTCTGAGATTCCAGTTTCAATTTTCTGCTTTGCGGATGTTTTTTTTTCTCTTGTTAGCAAGCAATTCTTTTCCTTTTTAATGGGGAAAAAAATTACCAATGGGGAACAACTCTTCTGTGGTGACAATTTCTCAGTGAGTTGGAGATTACAGTTGGAGTTTACAGATCTTTGAACCCTGATGTATAGAGCTCAGTAAGCTGCCGTGTACAAAGGGGAGAGAAAGGAACAGAGAGAGAGAGCAATGTCATTATATTCCAGGTGTGGAGCTCTCCAATTTTGCTGTAAAAACCAGGAAAAAACTTCCTTCCTTCTGTTTCTCATAGTTTCAAAAATGTGACTTAATTTATCGGAGTAAAGCTGATCCAGAGAGACCTTCATTCGCACCCTTCTTCCCATTCTCATCCAAGCACCGTATTGCTATTTTTTTATGAGGCCTCACCCATGTCCATGGAAGCATCTGATGAGAATGGACCGAACCGGACACCGTTTCACATGGAAAGCCCTCTGCCATTCCTTGTCTGTTACCACAGAACCCCGCTGCTGTCTGTGGCCCCGTACATCTCGGCCAGCTTCTTGAAGCGCGGCCCCCAGTCCGTCAGGTAGTCGTAGCTCTGGTCTGAGTCTGTCGTCACGGACTGTAAGGAGCTGAGCGACTCCGCCACCGAGCCATTCCCTTCAAACATGTACGTCTGCAGGGAGTCAAAGGGAGGCGCCCACAGGTCCATGTCAGCTTCGTACAGCTTGGCGAGCACGTAGTTGTGGACATTGTTGTCCATGACGCACGCCTGAGGCACGTATCGGGAGAGGCTCTCTATTTCAGGGAGCATGTCCTGCCGGTTCTTCACCACCAGCTGGGCCTCCCGCGGGTTCCACATGGCGGCGATGTCGAAGGCCTCCGTGTCCTCCTCCCCGCCACCCTCGTCATCATACCTGACGATGTTCTCGTGGATGTTCTCTTCCTCGTCGATGATGTACGGCTGCTTCCGCTGGCGCCGCATGGAGAGGATGAGGAGCACCAACACTGAGGGAGCCAAGCAAGATACGGGGCTGTCAGCAAGGAGGCAGATTTTGCCAGGGCTTCAGACTTTCCTCTGCCCTACTTTCCCTTGGATTTAAAGAGCTGCGGTGTTTGCAAGCTGAGTGGCATAAAAATCTCTCTCTCTCACTCCCCAGTCAAAATTAGTAGCTTGAGGTCCTGCTAATCTGTCCCTTTTCTCACCTTAATTCTTAACTCTTGGTGACACTTAGGGCATGTATGTCCAGCTGTGCTTGCCACTTTTAAGCTAGCCAGTTTAGAGGTCAGTAACAATTTATCTGCAGCAGCACAGTTCCATAGAGATACTTTATCTTCTGCTCTGTGAGTGGGTTTTGCAGGCTGCTTTGGGGATGCCTCTTGGGCTGGCCACTGCATGTGACAGAGATGGATGGTGCTAAGGCACCACAGTGATATGTCTGCCTACACAGCAAAATGCAGAGCTAGCCCCTTAGTCTGCTCCAAGGAATTTTTTGTTTATCTGCAAGCCTCCTGCAGTGCTGTAATGCTGGTACTCCTCACCCTCACCCTGCTTATTAGCATGGGGAGAAATGGTCATACAGGCACCAGACCCCTTTGCTAATGAAAATGTGCCATCCCTTGGTGACTATTGCCAGAGCTAGAACTCAACAAAGATTTTGGATACTGAAATTTTGAACTGAGGTATCTAGGCTCCTTCGAAGGGCCAGAATTGAGGCACTTTTAAAGAATCTTTCCTATATCTTACTACACTGCTTCTCAAACTGGGTCCCCTAAAATTTCAGGGAATGTGTGTTTTGAACTAGTATCTCATGATTTGAGAGCGTGAATAAAGGAACTGAAGTTCTTTTGATACCTACAGCTAATAGAGGACATAGAATGTCCAGGCAAGGAAAGCATGAAATTTAATTGTGAAGACAGAACTCATGCAAGATGCTCAGCTCCTTTACTGCAGCACAGACACCATTAAAATGCAGTGTCTCAAGGAAAAAGGATGGAGGTGGGGATATCCCTCTCCAAAAGACAAGAAATGGAACTGGGCTTACCGCTACTGTTTCCTGTGGGAGTAGGATAAGCAACTAACCTGGCCCCAGCCACAACTCTCAGTACTTCCCACTGCCATACCCTTGCAGGAAAGCATGGCAGTATCAGACACCCTAGCACTTTGGGCATCTGGCAGAAATATCTGCAGGCTGTAGTTTTCCCCCATTCCTACAGTCCAGAGTCTGAAGCCACATGCAGCTGACTACACCATCAGGTCCTTGATTTGGCCCTTTAGGTATGTGTATATCTGCATATACACATATACACAGATGTGTGTGTGTGTTTGAGTCCTACACCTCTGGTGGATCAGCAACACCCTAGCCAGAACCGAAAAGTCTGTCCCTCCCAAGAAGAAGTGGTGAAGGCTTTACCTAGCAGGACAAAGATGCAGGCGAGGATGGCAATGAGTGCCCCTCTGCTCAGGCTGACAGGGAGGACGTAGGCCTCAGCATTGCAGGACATCACCATGCCCTCCTCATCGCAGCTGCACACGTGCACGGTCAGCGTGCCCGTGCTGCTCAGCACCGGGCGCCCGTTGTCGCTGATCAGGATGGGCAGGTAAAAGGTGCTCTGCTCCTGTTGTCTGAAGCCAGAGCGCCTGGTCAAAATCCACGCTGTGTTGTCTAGGGGCAGAAAATAAACAGAGAGAACAGATTGTATGCAGAGCAAATACATTCAGCAGAGAAGGAATGTTAAAAAAATATCAGTCCTAGACCCACACCCATTTTTTCTTCTCTCTTCTTTTTTTCCTTTTTTTTAAAAAATTGGTTCATCACTAATCATTTTGCCTCTGCTTCCCCCATTCCAGTATCTTCTCAGACCATAGTTCCAAACCTGAGAGGCATACACACCTTTGGAGTTGCCTTTACCCCTTCTAATATAGGGTGCCCAGAGCAAACTCACAGTCTTCAGATTTAGCTAAGAGAGCTTTCAGAAGGCAGGACAGAAATGAGCAGTTGAAGGCAACTTGTTGTCCCTGTTTGCTTATGCTCAAAAGCTTTTCTAGACCTCAGACACTGCCACCATTTTGGATACACGGGCATATAACCCTTGTGGACACGTTACGGTACTCTGTGTTTTTTGATACATGGCATGGTCATCTGCTTGAGGCAACAAGGAGACAAAGAAAAAAAAACAGCTTGCTATCCTAAAGCAGCAGTGAGTTGAAAATTTGCAACTAAACTTTTTTTTTCTGAGAAATACATGCAATTTCATTAGTACTTCTGCCATTGAAAACAGTCAGAATGCTTTTTGTCATCATTGTCAGAATTATTCGGCTTTGATTTGACCATTCTGCTTCATTTAGTGTGACTGCCTGTTTTTTATAAGAACTTAAATCAAAAGGAATCAAAATGATGCTTCTGAAAAAAAATAGTAAAAGAGTGACCTAACAGCCAGTTGCTGTTAGCCATTTCAAGGGAAATTCCTGCCTTTGGGGCTTTTTCCTTCATAGTCAACATGTTTTTAAAAATGTCAAAATTTACCAGTGTCATTTGAATTCCTGTCTATCTCCTTCCTCAAATTCCTCAGACTGTGCACCAAGTTTCCTAATTAGAAAGTAAGTTTCCTAATTAGAAATAATTCAGGAAGTTGTTCTCAATTCTCATCTCACGATGCCAAGGCAAAACTCAAGGGAGATGAGTTTTGATTTTGTCAGTGCTGACTTTTAAGCCTTTTGAGACTTTTGGCCCCAGAGACTTTTGGAAAGTGCAAGACTGAATGTCTCCAATGTGATCTGGCTCACCAAGGTGTCTAAAGGAACTTGCATTAAAATTGTCCTTTCTTACAAACATGTCTGAAAGGCTTCAGCCAGCAAAGATACATGGGGAACACAGGTACTTTTTCTCTTTGGCAGACCTACAAGCCCTGATTCTGTGACATTTTTTGGGAGATGATCTTCATGTGGTTTCTTTTACTACTTAGTTTTGCTTCCTGTTCCCTTGGTTCAAAAGAAGTCACACATTCTGGCCATCTGTATCTCCGGGCTGTTACCAATATACATTTGCTATGCTTGAAAATGCAGGATGCTGATCAGCTGTTCCCAGGTGGATTGGCACAATTGGACTGCTGGCTAGAAATGGCAAGAAACCTTCTGATCACAAGTAGACTGTGAAAAAAACCTAAAATATGAACATAGAAGTGTTCTTTTACCTTATTATTTCTCTGTCCACTCAGTGCTACCATTTAAATCTTGGGTGATTTTTTTTCAGTGTAGAGACTCAGGTTACATGCAGATAAAATCAGCTGTATTATCTACTGTAATCTGGACACCAGAAATAATTTGATGGCTTTTAGAAGTGAAATCAGGAGTGTCATATATAGCCAGCTATGGAATACATGCAAACTCAAGCTAGACTCACTAGACTTGTCTCCTAGGCTTAAATTATGCTCCAAGTTACATACTCTGTGCTGCAAATCTTATGGCATCAGATAGTACAGGCACACCTAAGTATTGAGATGTCGGGTTCCATAGTTTGTGGAACTAACTGTGAGATTAGTGAGATTAATTTAAATTTGTGACATGTTTTTAAAAAGAATCTCAGGGTCTTTTTTCTAGCATGTCAATGACATTTCAAGCTTTTACTCTGAAAGCATAAAATTCTGAAGTGTGCTGCGTGTCTGCCCTGCAAATATATAGTGAAATTGTAGTCTCTTGTTAAATCATGTGGTTCCAAGAGCTGGAGCTTTGAGGAAAAACCACCAAGGGCAAGATGAAGTCCCAAAGTTGTTTAAAACTGGTTATGTGTCAATGTTTACTGATTTCACCTTTGATATGCCATGCAGGTCTGAGTATGTGCAGTGGGTATGGACAGACATAGATAGGTCTCTTCCTAATAACAAGCAACAGGACAAGAGGAAACAGCCTCAAGTTGTGCCAAGGGAAGTCGGGATATTAGGAAAAATTTCTTCACTGAATGGATGGTCAGGCATTGGAAAATGCTGTCCAGGGAAGTGGTTGAGTCACCACCCCTGGAGACATTCAAAAGACGTGGAGATGGGGCACTTAGGGCCATGGTTTAGTGGTGGATTTGGCAGTGTTAGATCAACAGCTCAATGATTTTGGAGGTCTTTTCCAACCTAAATGATTCTATGATTCAGGAATGTGTCCTAAAACCCCTCAGAGAGCAGTATCCTGTGCCTCCCATGGCTCCTGGGCAAGGGGAGTGCTGTGGACAGGAGCCCTTGCCTGCTGAAACCTTTCCCTTCTCTCTCCTGGGGGCACAGCCTTCTCTCCCTTGGGCTGTTTATGTGCCCTCTATATGTGCTCCCCAGCTATTAATACCACATCTTTCAATCACTGGACCAGTTTTAGAGTGAGGAAAAGCAGCCCAAAGGGCAGAAAGTGGCAAAGTGCCTGCATTTATGCTATGTCAATGAAAATACTTGAGTCATCCTAATTGTAGTAATTTGGTTGTTTTTCTCTTTCCTGTGTGAAAGATTTGCTCTCTTACAATAGACTCTCTTACAACTGACTTACAATAGAAGTCACAAATTCTGTTCAGGAGACAGCAAACCTTCATTTCAAGTAAAATTGCTCTTTGTGAGGAGAAAAAAGATTAATTATTCTGAGCTGGTCATATTTTGCCTGTAAAAGCCACAGGTAGTGAACTTGACAGAAGCTGTGCAAAATCAGCTAGCGAGAGATCTTGAGGCTTTTTAATCATTCTTTTTTCAGGCCAAAACCAAGTTTCTGTAATCTAATATTGAAAGATATATATATATACCTTCTGCTGTGATGCACTGACCATATCATCCAGGTCTTAAATGTTCTTGGTGACAAAATTCTTTTTCTAATTCTCAGCACCACATTTTGGGCCTTTTGTTTCATTTTTCTTTGTAGTAGGCAGGCATCCAAATCATCCCTAAAGAATTGTTCTACCTGTTACTCTGCGACTGAAATACATTGGTGCCAAAGCCTGTTGTGTGACTCATCAAAAGCCAATGTGATTTCATGTGCTAGTGCAGTGTGAAGGACATGCTGGAATGTGATGCAGCATGGCAGAAACTGGAATATACAATTTTCTTCCAAATTTGATATCTGCTAAGCCCCAGCCACCAAGAGAAGAGGGCTTATAAGGGCATGAAAGCCCCATTATATAAAAGAAATAAAACCAGGCATGATAAGAATGCACAATATTTCTCATCATAGCTCCCAACACAGCACCTTTGGCTCGTAGAGGGTGGATGGCAGCACTTAGCTACAACACTGAGCAGAGATGCTGAAGATTGCAGCATGGCTAATGGTCGCACATTTCCATGAAAACTGAACTTCCCATGGGCATGCAGGCTGGTGTCTTCATGTGGTTGTGAGAACATGCCATGGAGCACCATCTTCCTGCAGTTTTCTGCCTTACTGGAAGTGGTGTGCCTCTCTGGAGAAGTCAGGGGAATTAATCACCGTGTAGGTCCCAACCTTGAGATCAGAGCTAACTACTGCTCTTCTCAAATGAAAGGTTTGGTTTCTTTCTGTATGCATCTGCAGAAAAACTTGGGTTGATTCGCCTGAAAATTCTGTTAATCTTTAAAAACTCATTGTAATAATTATGAAGAGTTAGGAATAATATAAAGAAATATTTCACCAGGAGTAGGAGAAAGGACACAAGGAAGCAGGCAATCCAGACACCACTGGATTAGGGAAAGAGTCACACCTTTTCTTGAAGATTTTCAGCTCACTGCTTACATGTAGACCACAGCTTTAGGAAAGACAGAAATAGCTAAAAATTTTCCTAGGACAATTTAAATGCAATGCAGAGGACTGCCAGAGGCTTCCAGTGTCAAGCCTGGTGGGGGTATTACCAACCCTCATCCTGTACCCTTTAAAAAGGCTTCTCTCATCATCAGTTCCTGGTTCACAAAGATGGAGGGCAGTGATTAAGGTTCAACAGAAGATCAGCTCAGAGTTTAATCTGGAAATGCAGTAAACTTATTTTGTTGTTCATCCTATTCTAAAAACAAGCCTCTCTTTCTAACTTTTTCCCAGCAGAAAAAGTTAGAAGTGGACTTAGAAGTGGGGGAAGACGGCTTGCCAATGCCCTATAGCAGACACTGAAGAGATGGGAGGCTCCAGCTCAATTCCCTGCTTCATCACATATATCCTACAAAGCCTTGGGAAGCCATTTGTGTCTAGATAATTTCAGCTACTTAACAGGTCTATCTCTCACTGATTTTACTGAACTCAAAGAGAACAAGTGTGTAAGCAGCTTAATTTCTGCTTGCCCCAGATCCCCATCTATAAAGGAGAACAATAGGATTTCTCTGTCTGCTGAAGATATGCAGAGAATGAATACATTGAAGAAGTTCTCACAGACTACAATTACAAAGGCCAAAAAAATATGTAAAACAGCTCATCAGAATGCAAACTGTGATCTATCTGTTGCTCAGTATAAATCAAGGTTTTAATTGTTGCCAAGAAGGCTACACGTCTTGCAGTTTCTCTTACTGCTATATTGGACAACCAAGTAATCAGCACAATTGCTAATCTTAACAGCGCCTTCCCACAGCCTGGGAAGCATTCCTGTCTCGTGTTTATGGGCACAGGCTGTGACTAGCAAAGTGTGTTCTGTCTCTTGTCTAGCCACCCTGTGACAAACAGCATAGCTACCCCTCTGTGCCTAAGTTATATGATTTATATAGTTCTTACTGGCCCCGAGATGAAAATACAAGAATAAATTACTTTTACTGAAATGACTACTGCACTCCAAATTGCTGAGGCAGTAAATAAACCCTTAATCATAGAATCATTGAATGTGCTGATTTGTAGGGGACCCACCAGGATCACTGAGTCCAGTGATCATCCTGGCCCTGCACAGGACACCCCAAGAGTCACACCATGAGCCTGAGAGCATTGTCCAAATGTTCCTTGAACTGAGACAGGTTTGATGCTGTGACCACTTCCCTGGGGAGCCTTTCCAGTGCTCAGTCACCCTCTGGGTGAAAAACCTCTTCCTCATATCCAACTTAACCGCTCCCATCCCCAACTCATTTTCATGCTGTTTTGTCGAGTCCTGTCACTGATCACCAGAGAGAAAAGATCAGTACCGGCCCCTCTGCTTCCCCTCACAAGGAAATTATAGACTGCAATGAGGTCTCCCCTCAGTCTCCTCCAGGCTGAACAGATCAAGTGAATCCAGCTGCTCCTTGTATGGCTTCCTCTCAAACCCTTCACCATCCTTGTGGCCCTCCTTTGGACGGTCTCTAATAATTTAATGTGCTTCTTATACTGTGGTGACCAAAACACGGATAATTCAAATAGTCAGTGGTTTGATACTTAAAACCAGTATTTCAAATTGTTAACTATTTTTATTTCAAATCAGTAAGTAATAGTACCCTAAGTTTCCTGTGATTGATATATATATATACATATATATATATATGGAAAACTGGCATTTTATAGAGAGTGGGAGTCACAGCCATTCAGTTACTGCTGTCACTATAAATTATTGCAAGTATGGCCTTAGACAAAAAAAGTGCATCTGATGACGGGAATTTTATGAGTTTCTTTTTTTAGAACAATGCCTTGAGGATGAAATGAGCTTGGTTTGCCAAATGCTTTAGCAATAGTTGTGTTATATTTGTTCATTTATTTTGGCAATATATACTCAAAAATAAAAGAGACAAGGGGAGAAACGAGGGGATAAAAATGCAGGAAATTGTGTGAGGAGGCTTCAGGGACACTGTAGAAGAAATGCTTTTGGTATAAAAGAGTATTAGCATGCTGTATAGGAGGGCTCCAGAGACAGCAAGTAGCATGTTTTAAGACATGTTTGGTTAGTGAAGGCACAGGCTTCTTTATAAGCCTCTGTGCTGTCCTTTCATATGCCTGGAGAGGCCGAGATAGAGGCTTATGGAAGTAAGTGTGACAAGCAGGCATGTGTGGGAGCACGGGCGGGCTTGGAGGCTGGCCATGGATGCTGCAGGTGGCCAGGCCTTCTCCCCATTTATTCTGGAATCGCTTGCTGATTTGTGGTACTTTGCACGCTAAACTCCTACTGGAACCCAGCCCCTCAGTACTGACTTTCAAAGCTCTGCACCAGGTCACTCAAGGTCACCCCTCTTTCCTAATGAAGGCTGGTGTGGACCTGATTTTAGCACCCTTGTCTGCCCATGGAGATCATCTATCAACAGCAGTCATGCAAAGGCCTGCTATGGCAGGACTTTCCTGCAGGCTCCAAAGCCACCAAAGGTTTCCCAAAAGAATCAAATCCCACTGGTTAGAATGTTCAAATGCCAGTGATTTGCCATGAGTCTTCCCACTGGTGTTTCGGTTTCTACTTAGGTCATCTTACACAGACCTTCAGCTGTACACCAAGTTACTCCCCCAAGGCTCTGCAAGTCCTGCTGACTTCCCTCTCTTCTCTAGGGAAATGAGGACGTGCAAGGAGAAAGAAAAAAGTGCTTGGGGGAAAAGACTGGAACAGTACAAAAACCTTCCCTTTTTCTGTGCCTGGGAGAAAACACGAAGAGTACAAGAAAAGAGCAATGTAATTCCCTTCAGATTTGTCTCCTAGTTCCAGTTACTATCCTACCTTTAAGCATCTCCTTTAGAGCGAATGCAATTTCCACTCCGATAATCCGAGATGCCTGCAGCCTGACCAAAAGACCTGAATTTGCACAAAACACTGGCACATTTCCTTGAAAAAGAAAAAGGGGCCTATTGCTAGAGAATATTTATAGAGAAGAAAATATCATATAACCTTCAAGTGTATTAAGTAGTATGTCATTTTATTACTGCCTTTAAGGAGCAGGTGTCACTTGGTATTATTTGAAATGGCAGTCTTATCACCCACTGTAAGTCACAGCTTCTCAAGTCCAACTCAGGCATTAGAATTTAGAGCAGCTAACTGTCTGTGTCCACTCGGATTACCTTGATTGTCCCTTAGAGTAAAGTTGGGGTTGTTGGCTGCCTCTGGAGCCAGGCTGTAGTAGAAGTGCTGACCCTCCTGTGGGTCATCCCTGTCGATGGCGCTCACTGTCTGGATCAGCTACAGAACACAAGAGTAAAGTAGAAACAGGTGAGAAACAAAGTATTTATAATATAAACAAACAATCAAACAGGCAACATATTTTATATCTATAAATACAGGCAACAGAAGCATCTGAACAAAATTTTCTTCCAGAGGTACAATCTTCTCTCAAGAAGAGACTCAAAACCTTGCAGGCTTCATCTGTTTTGCTGTGGTCATGCACATCACTTTTAAACAAAGGAGATACTCAATTTGCTTGAAATAACAGGCACTTTGCTCTCATGCATCCCTATCTTCTGTTGCACATTTCTTTTTGTCTTTTGGGGGTCCAGGTTTTTCAGAAGATTCATTGTGCATTGGAGAGCTTGTAAGACAGCCCATACTTACTTTCAGCTTCATTATGCATGTAGAAAAGGATTTCAGGTTGATTATTTTACCACTCTTTTAATTTTAAATCAATAAAATTCTTCCCAAGATGTCAGTGGAAAAGAGATAAAAGCCAACCATGCAGAAACTCTGCATATGCAATAAATAACAGCAAACTAAAGAAACTAAGACAATGCTAAATCCAGAAAGAGATTTGTTGCTTCACCTATAGAGGCTTTGTAAAGTAGGTCTAACAGCTTGAAGCACAATGAGCTCTGTCCAAATAAACATTCCAGCATCTTTTTGGACAAGGAATAAATCTTCACCTGGATTTTTTAACTTGAAAGTTTGGGATTCTAAGGCAAATGTCAGACCCGTGAAGTCTTATTCACCACTTTAAAAGTGATTTCAGAACTTCTTAAAAGGTGGCAATAGAATTTAGTTTTCTCTGCTGAAGAAAGTAGTCCAAATTAGCATTCATAATAAGAATGAGCTCAGAAAGCTTATTACTTAGGACACTCACCCTTCAAAACCAGTAAAAAAGGTCTAGGCAATGATTTCTATTACCTATATTATTAAGAACCTCTGTAAATTAATAAGATGAAAATATCCTATATATGATAGTTGTAAGGACAGTTACCCCAGCAGTGAGTAGCTATTTCATTCTGCTTCACACAGCTGGGAGAAGTTTCAGCAAAACCACGTAATTTTTAATATTGCATAATTTTCCCTTCACAGATCATGAGAGGTCTGTCTATGTGTTTATAGTCAGCTTTGCATTTGGACCCTGGTGGTGGAGCAAGAGGCGGCTCCCCACAAACAATAGCAGTAGAGCTTGCACCAGGTGCAGTGATGGGGAGCTCATGTCCATCTCTGTCATTGGTGACCTTGTTCAAGGGCTTTGATGGGGTTTTAGAAGGGAGAGGAGCAGAGTCTTCGCCACTTGCTTGAAAGTGCTGGTTTAGAGTGTGTGGAACAGGAAGTCTTGGGTTGCTTTTGACTCTGTCATCTCCAGTTCACAGCAGAATATATTCTGCTTGGCACCCCTTTGAACCTGGTGTAGTAAATTATGTCCAGCTCTCGTAAGTCCAGGTGTGCTTAAGGCTCTTAAAACATTTAATAGTAAGTCTTGTCTGTCACACGTGGCCTGGGCTGAATCTGTGCCACTTCTCATAACACTCCTCCTTTCTTTGATGCTGCTACAGGACACGCTGGGTGTTTGCCTGCTGGTGCATGCCTGAGGGAAGGCATTATTTCAGCTATGAAATGTATTGTGCAGTGAGCCTGGAAACTACTGTGGGAGAATAAAAGAGATGTGGGAGAAGTAAAAGAGGTGCTATATATGATGCTCCTTCTGGTGTGATATGCTTGCCTCTGGAATGAAGTACAGACGGCTGCTGATGAGCGTTCAGATGAAACGTGTGGGTAGCTGAGCCCTCTTTCCAACATTCACCCTTTCTGGCATGTCCATGTAGGACAGCATTCCTTCCCCAGTCCCTGGTGTTACAAACATTTCTCACCTGGCCTGCTTTGGCATTTTCACAAACAAAAGCTTCATAAAATCTTGCAAACTCTGGTGCGTTATCGTTCACATCCAAGACTTTCACCGTCACAGAGACGCTGCCCACCTGGGAGGGGTTATCTGGAAGAAGAAGGTACAATGTAAAGAAAGGCAATATTTGGGAAGAGGCTGCTCCTTACTCTGCTCAAGAGGTAAAGCAGGTCTTCCACTACCCACTTGTGTTAAATCACATTTTCCCAATTGGGAATTGCGGTGACTTGGGTATTGTGTGACTCAGAGTGATGCTGCAAATGCTGCTCTCTGTCTAGCCTGGCTTCCCATCTAATCACATATTTTACAAACAAGCAAGTTCTATAAAAGACTTCAACCTGGTTCAGTCCAATGAACTATTTATACAACAAAAGTTTTAGACAATGCCCCTTATTTTTTTATTGTCCTTCAACTGGGCAATACTGTTTGTTGAACTTCCCTACTGGTGGTATGAATAAGAAGGTATTGTTTTAAAGATAGACTTGTTATTTAGAACTTGTTAAAAATGGCAATTCTCCAGTTCAGATACGCTTTTGCTCAGAATTTATGTTCCTTGAACTCAAAAATAGTGTCAAGCCTTTGATACTTTGCACAGAGGGGTTTAAAATGTAATAACACATGAAATTGTACAGAAAAGCTTTCAGTGAAGCTTAAAATTGCAATGAAAATTTTACATTCTGCATGACATCATTTGTGATGTTTCTGTCCCACTGGTTCATTAGCTTTCTTTGCCAGTAAATCCGTACATCATTTCACATATCTTCACAAATTCCAAACTAAGTGGCTACAGAATAGTTTGTTTTTCTTACTGTGCTTGTCTGCCCCAAATCACCTTTTCCCCCCCTTATTTAATGACAAAATGAAACTATAATCAGAAAGAAAAAAATATTTAGGGCTCAGAAAAGGTGCAAACATCCAGAAAATTCTTTTAAATTAGTATTTTCATCTTCTTTTTAGCTGTAGCACTTTGTACATTTATCTTCAAATATATCTCCCTTTATAGGGAAATGATATATTCATATAAACAATAGAGAGTTTTCATAAACTCTGGAATTTTCTTAAATGTTCAGTGTACTGTATTCCATAACGTGTCACATTGTGTCATTGAGATAATACTCAAACGATATTGTTTCTCCCTAATTTGTAATGTAATCCTTCAGCTTCCCACATATGTATACATACATCTTGCTAACACACCTATCATTGTGGCAGATGAATACCTGCATTTACAATCTTAGTAAGATTGATCTAACCTTAAGCATTAGGGGCTTTATTCAGGAATGCACAGCTATGACCTTTTTGAAACTATTCACTAAATTAAAATACTGTGCTGCACATGAACAGAGCAAAACTGGCAGAGGATTGATGGAAAGGGAACCAAAGGAAGACATGCATTCCTACTGCTCACACCCTCAAGTGCTGCTAGAGGGGCAGCTTTTACAGATTTATGGAATTGCAATGGCCATTGGTGGCTGAAAAGAAAAGTAGTGTCAAAATAGATGGGGGTGAAATCCTACTGTCTCACCAACCCCTCTCACTATTTAAAAAGACACAAAAGGCATCATGTGCTGGAATAGCCTGCAAATACATGGCAGCCACTCCAACTCTTGCAAAATATTCCCTCTGCTTTCAAGCTGGCTGATTGCATTTGGGCAAGCTTGTTGAAACTTTGTTCCTCTCAAAGTGCCCCATATCTCTGGCACAGCCTGGATGTGCAGGAAGCTCTCTGAGACATGAGGAATGACTCAGCTATTGGCACCAAGCTGCCAAAAACCTGCTGCCTCTCACAGATGAACTGAGATCCTGAGCAAAAGCTATGTGAACCAAAGAGATTTCAGGTGAAGACCAGGTGAACCTTTTATTTGCTTATATATCCCAAGCTCCTTTATGAAGCTCACATCTGTGAGTATTTCAAACTCAGCTAAATTTTTCATACTGACACTATGAAATGAGCATCTCCTTATTCTCATTGCCTTGAAAAATATCCGGCACAGATGAGTCCTGGGCTGAGTTTTAGCTCATTGTAAAACCCAAAAGCCTAACGAGTTCAGCATACCCAAAGATCCCAAAGCACTCTGGCCCAAATTATTTATGTAGCAAGCAGATGGCGATGTCATTTACTTACTGCTGAACCAGAGCAGATTTCAACTAGTGACCTAGCAGTGTGGGATCACTGCTGCCTACCAGTCCCTGCACCACTCAATCCTCCCAGGCAGGACTGGTAGCTCCAGCAGCTGCGCAGCCTTTGCAGTATCTGCTTTAGCTGCCTAGCTCTTCTGAAGTGAGAGGACTCTGCCAGAAACACATCAGGAAGAGTTTTAAATAAATCTATGGAATACTAATAAATTGAAAGAGAAGGACTCTGCATTTAATTGCCATCCTCTATGCCTCCCACCACCCTGTGAAAATGAGCATACAATATAAATAAAATGCAGTATTTGCTTGTTGATGTCAGAAGAGTAATTCACTTAATACTGCTTCCCACTTAGTGCATAGCAACATGTGAACTGCAGAATTCAGGGCTTTGTCTACTGTATCTCTTCAACCTATGTACAGTCTACATTCTCCTTACTCAGCTCCATGGCCAACACAGTGATGTTGTGCCAAGAAATGTCCTCCCGGTCAAGAGGTCTTGCAGTCATCAGTGCTCCTGATGTAATGTCCACATAAAAGAACCGTCCTGGATCACTGCTCCTGTCAATCGAGTATCTGCAAGAGTACATATTAAAAATATTATGTAACCCTTGTGAAAATTGTGTGTTACAGACAACAAAGTATCCCAGCAATGGGGATAGTGTCGTACACAGCAGACCCACATTCTTCCAGAGCCTAGTTATGTGCTCCTTTGACTTGTATAGGTCCAGAGTGAGATGTTAGAAAAAGTAGGAGTTCATGTGGCTAATGGCATTTAATGGTGAGTACTACTTGAATGGAGCTCGAAGACAGGAAGATTTAGAGGAAGAAACCTCAAAGTAAGGCACAGATCAGCACAGGAGCATATGCTTTACAGGGAAAATCTGCCAATGAGGAGTGTAATTTCTTTTTCTAAGAGAAATAATTATACCCTGTCCCTAGGCAAATTCAGACAGGATGAAAATGGCTTCAGATCAGCTCATTCTCTGAGCACCTAGGCTGATGAGGAGGAACCATTCCCTTCCTTGTTCTGTATTCTCTCCTCCTTCAGGGGAATAAACTCCACCTGCATCCCAGAGCATGCTACTGACTGAGCTGTATCAGCACAAGGGTGATCATGGGTGGCTTTCTCATAGCATCCAGTCAGAAAAACAGCTCCTACTGTGAGGTTGATTCATCTTAATTACCGAACCTGCCTGACCAATGTCATGTCAGTTTGGTGCTGGGAACCAGCTTCTTGCACTTGTGAATGAGGGACTGTGGTGGTGCCTTGCAGGCCAGAAGACCTGGGCAGGGAGGCAGCTGATTGACAGATGTCACTGCAGTACTCAGTCAGAGAGACAATTTAACAGGGTGCATAAAACAGGCATCACCTTGCTCTTAAGGGCACTTTGTGCAAGGTGCCTTCTCAGCTAACTGCTAGCAGGGTAAGGGATACTTCGGCCAAAGCCACACATAGGCCTAGGTAAATGTCACAGCCTAGAACAGAACCCAGACTTACTGTCCTTTTTGTTGGTTCTTTCGTCAAGAGTTTATGGGAATTGAAAGCATTAGTCACAACAGACACTGAATTCTTTCTTCTGAATTTTCTCCTTTCAGCATGAATGCATTCACTGGAACAAGCATGTCAGCCTTATCTTTATATAGGGATGGGACATATTAAACCAGGATATAAAACATTATTGAGATATGTTGTTGGGAAATTCTTTTACACTCTTTCTCAGAAAAATCAAAGAGGGAGGGATGGCAGGTTTGTATCCCTTCCCAGTCCTTCCTATCTCTTCTTAAATAAAGAGATTTCTCAGGCATTTAATTTATTTAGGAAATAAGTATGAGTGTTCCTATATTTTGGTATAATAATTATTCTTGTATGAGGACTATAAAAAGAATTTCTCTCTGACAGTTTAAGGCCAAGAAGTATCTGAAATTGAATATAGCCTTGTGATTAGTGGTGCAGAATTAATCACCAGTGTCAAGTGGCACAGGTGCATCTTTTTCTAGATTCTCCAACTAAGTTCCCTTGTTAATAGCACACACACTCCTGCACACTTTTTCCCACTGTACTATTTAGATAATCTTCCTGAATCATTTAACAACAATCATGGCATATTTCCAGCCATCAGAATTTCACAGTGTGGGAGCCAGGTACTGGATGCTGGGAAAATGAGGATTTGAGCCAGATCACAGTTTAAATTTCAGATGGATTTCAGCTTGTGCAACAAAGTATTTATCTGGGATTATTGTCTTTTTTATCTTTCCTTGCCGTGTGCAAAGGGAATGCAGTACACGCCTAAAACATTGCCAGACTGATACTGCACTGAATTGGCATGAATGCAGGAGACCGCAGGAGAGGCAAGAACTAATTCTTAGTATCTGCATCTCAGATATCATTACAAATGGTATTTATTCTTAGTTTTCCATCTGTTTCTTGGCCTCAATCATTTACATTTCTAAGTAAAAGTTATGGGGGAAAAGGAGGGAAGGAATGAGGGAAGAAAGGACAGTGGAAAAGGAGGAAGGTGGGGAAAAAAGAGGAAGCAAGCTGTCAAGGAACAGTTACAAAAGAGTCTATGCATAATCACAACTCCTTTTTAAATGTATCTTTGTTGATGAATTCTGTGCTTTACAGTGTTGTTTCATCAAGGGTAGTCAGTGTAAAGCTCTGAAAAAACTAAGAAAAACCTCATTAAAAATAACAATAAACAATTCTACCCTCTGATAGTCCTCAGAATTATTCTTATACTATTTTAAGCAGATTAGCAGAGAGCTGTTTGCATTACAGGGTTTGGATAATGCTAGACAGTAATCAGCAAAATAGGATGCGAGTGGAAAAAAGTTTAGGGTAATGGAATTGTGATGCAGACAGTATGATAGTTTTACTGAGGAATTTGAGACAATGTCATGAGAAGTATGATAACCTTATAATGTAGGCAGAAAAGATAGGTATATTAAGGCAGCAGAGATGAAAAAAATAATTAGACCAGCAACACAGAATGCAATACCATTAAGAAGAACAGGCTTTGTGTCTGCACAAATCTCCTAGCTGAAGGGCACAGAATTGCTCATTCAGATTTCACTTTCTTCAAAAACTCTCAATACTCAGTGTTTCAACTCCCTCCTGTATTTCCCAGGACTTTTCCTGAACACACAGGTATCTCAGAAGCTGAACTGATGCAAGGTTAGGCAAACAGCAGCTCAAGACCCAAAACTTTCAGATGAGAGAAGCAGCCAACCTGCTGGGATAATCAATGTGCAGTCACCAGTTGCTGCTGCAGGTCATGAAAACTACTGTGTGGGCTGGCCTCGGAGAAGAACTGCTCTGATTATCAGCCTGCTCTGATAAATGGGGCTGGCAGTGGCTGGCAGCCACTATGGAAAAGAGTGCTATGATCACACAAATCTGCTCCTTTGGCTCCTTGCTGAGTTGCAGCTATGAAGCTCCCATGGCTGTAAATACACCTTTACCTTTGTTACCACCTTATGGGAATATCTAGCTCTGCATCTTTGACCAGACACTAGATAATTTAGCAGTTCTTGCATATTTATTAGCATGCATTCAATCTACTCCAAAAGTAGCTGCCTGTTTGAGCTGTTGACAAGGGCAAGCTGTGAAACAGAAGGGGGAGAAAGGAGAAGCAAGCTGATCACCTTCCCATCGGGACGGCAGCAGGTTCTCGGCAATGCTGTCAGGTTTTGTGCCAGCAAAGGCAAGAGAGTCTGGGGTTTGTTTTTAACATACACTATCAGGACAAGCCTGGCTGGCTCATTGCAAGGCTTGATACTGACATCCTCCATACCACAGCACAGGGGGAGCTCCTGCATTGCTTTGACAGACCCCTCAGTGTGTGAGGTCTTGTTTGCTAAACCCACTGACGACTACTACTGCCTGGAAAGAGAGAGTCTTTCTCACCCATCCCTGTCCCACCCATCAGATGTACTAAGGAGTGCTTCTGGGGCGACACACAAAGAGTAAACAGACCTGATGGAGTTGTTGGTCACGTCTGGGTCCTTGGCAGAAATGATCTGTATGGTGGTTCCAATCTCCACATCCTCGGGCACTTCCACAAAGTAGATGCTGGGCTCGAACACAGGAGGCTCATCCACATCCTCCACACTGATGTGGACAGTGGTGGTGTCACGGAAGGGACCCAGGTTCAGGAACCGCATTTCCAGGTGAGGGTTGGCACCCTCTACTTTCAAGGTGTAGCTTTTCTTGCTCTCAAAACTTAAAGGCTGAGGAGAAAAAACATATCTAGCATTAGACACACTGAGCCATATCACTATTATTTTCAATTACAAGTGCAACAAAGATAAATTTTGCAGATGGAGACAAAGCATTGAAAGACAGTAGTATTAGAAATGGCACTGTATACTTTTTCTTTCTTTAATTTGATAGTTGAGCTGAAAAGGCCAGGAGAAATACTTGAGGATCACTGCAAAATACATATTCTTTCATTCTTCTTGCTAAAGTGAAAATATAAGCAGCTACCCCACCATTGCATTATGATTCACACAACCTGTTTCATGCCACTCTGATGAAAATATATGAAGAAACACACAGTAATGGGAGTACCTGAAAATAAGGTAAGATAGTTGGTTCCTCAAAAACGGGCCCAGTGGCAGGAACAAGGATGCTCCCACAGAAGGTGGAGGTCCCAGTTAGCATCCTCTTGTTTTTCCTGAGGGCACCAGAGTCTTGTCTCCAAAAGCCCTATCTACCAAGCTGATAAAGGGCTCCAGAGGGAGCAGGGAACATGGTCAGCCTCTCTTGCAAGTTCTTGTTCCAGTTTTTATCAGTAATCCATCCTTCCTAGAAGTGAGGTTTTTTCACCTCCTCGTTTCAGTAAGTATCCTAAACACGGGTTCACAGTCCAAGTATGATGAATGCTAGGATTTGAATCTGCTGCCTGCCTAGAGAACAGTTTAATTTCAAAGTATTATAAAGTATCCCACATATCCTCCTGTGAGAACTCTTCCACTTTGTATGAAACACAAAATATGAAATACTCAAGTATTATTTGAAGCAGTGAGAATGGTCTCCCTTCCCTTTTCTCTTTTTTCTCTTTTTTCATTTTCCCTTTTCCCTTTTCCCCTTTCCTTGCTGAGACAAAGGGGGCCAGCTTCCTCCATTAGTAGTTACATGAATTTGGTTTCCTATCTGGATAAAACTACGTATTTGCTGTACATGGATATAGAAGCAAGTAATGCTGACACTAAACCTCTCAATAAATAAATTTTTCATCTCCCTTCCATCTTCTTTCCACAGACCCTTGAAGAAAATAAGGTGTCTCCAAGACCTTCTTAGAACTAAATGGAAAATTCCATATTTAAGGCACTATTTTCCTGTCTTGGTAAGAGATAACTGAGAGGATTTGACAAACCAGAATAACAGTATGGAAGGATCAGTCTAAAATATAAAAAAAAAATTCACCAGATGAAGTACAGCTTACAGAGGATACAGTCACACTTCCCAAGTTGCAGTCAGAAGTTGCAAGCAACTGATCTGTGGTTAAATGATCACAACCCTTTACTCGAATAATCAGACTTTTGATGCTGAAAACCAGCACAGCTGAATTCCCTTAGCTTGCACAGATTCTGAGCAAGACAGGTTTTGTAGCAGGAAAGAACTGGCTAGTTTCAGGGTCACCCAGTGGGACATAGCCCTCTTTGTTACATGAATAACTTTCAAAAATAGTGGCTTTATTTGTACATAGGGATTTGAGCATCGTGTGTGGTATTCATTCAGACTACAGTAAGATGTCTGCTGTTCCCATCCAACACCTTTGCTTTTTCTATTCAGCTCTTTCTATCTGCGGACCAAGCACCAGACTGAGGCATGGAGATGGGTAGAAAAATAGAAGAGAAGGAGGATGCCAAAGCAATTGGAAGTCAAAGGTGCAAAGGTCATTACTGTAGCAGTAAAGTTCTCCTTCGCCACTCACAGCCCATTCCTTTCCTGCCATGCTCAATGGTGCAGCTGGCCAATTCTGCAGCCATGAGGTGTGTATTAGTTTAAGCAGCATCAGCAGAAGATTTCCATGCTCAGGCATGGCAGCAGTACATACTATGGGCCTCAAAACACCTCCTGAATTCAGTCAAGTCTTTAGCACTTGTCTGCTGCTGCAACAGCTTCCTTCTTCAGAAGTGGTAACGATGCAGTGACATATTAGAACTCATGCTTTCACAATAAAATTACCAGTACTGATGTCCTGCATCAGAATGCCTAACTAAAGATTGGGGTTCTTGAAATTATAAAACTGAAAATCACTCAGCATTTAGTGCGTGGGAGTGCAGAATGGAGACAGGAACGGGAGCTGGTTTCTTGTGGTGTGGACGCGATGGTCCAGTATTGCTGGAGATGCTGTACAGTGAGTGAGACAGTACAAACTGTGCAATCTGTGGCAGCATCTACAAACAAGTGGTCTGAAACTTGCTCCTCATGCCCTTAGTTCCACCTGGTGCATCAGCGACTACTGCAGGCACAGATCTTGTCAGCAAGGATTTGGTGAGGTCTACAAATGTAATATCCCTTGCTGCAGACAGAGTCATTATTGTCTACAAGTTGCATATTTATGCACCGTAAAAACAGCAGTAAAATATATTCACAAGACCAAGCAACACTTATTGTCCATCTGGTAAGGAATGTACAATGCAAAGGTGCTTAAACATATACTAAGAAAGAGGCCATTACATTTAATAATTTCCCACATGAAGAAAACTGCATGAGAAACATTGCATGTACTCTAAAAAGCTAAGTTATAAAAAAGGCAGTTAAATCATAGACACACTTAACAACTATAAAACCCAATTACATTATTAAAACACATAATCACCTAGATCAAGTTAGAAAAATGAGAAAAATCAGACAAGTGTGCTAGACCATCACATTTTCGATGCTTCTGTTTGCCTTGGATTCCTTCATTGTCAAAGACGACTTTCCCTCCTGTTTCTCTCCTGTGCTAATGCCTCAACACCACTGTCTCCCTCATCAGATTTGTCTCCCATGGGTGCCTTCAAACCTCTTCCCAATACCGGTCCCATGGGGAGCACAAGCAGGCTGCCTTCTCCTGTGAACTGGGCATGATGTAAAACACAGCCAAGAGGAGAGGCAGCCCATGGAAAGTGATCCTTGTCCTTGTCCTCCTTCTGCCAGTGCTGACACAGGCACTGAGAGGGGCACCATGCAGGCGGGAATTTAGCAAGACCCACTGTGAGAAAGTGATTGATCAGGCAGTGTCAGGGGAGGAAGGCAGGACAGGGCAGGACAGGGGAGGACAGGACAGGGTTCTCTTGGGTGCTGTGCTGGCTGGGTAACCCAACACCCTGCCTTCCGTGGGTAGTGCAAAAGGGAAGGCAGGGAGAAGAGGCAGGTAGGGTGAGCATCAGTCTCCCAGGCAGAGAGCTTGGAAGAAGCTGTAGCTCTTCAGGAGGTGCTCAACATTTTGTGGGATTAGTGGGCTGTGATAAGAAGCCACAACACCACAAGCAACAGTTTTACCACAACACAACTGTAAATTCTGGCTTTCTGATGCCCATGTTAGAGGTGTTAATTATTTTGTTTGGGAAATCTGTCAGGAAAAATTAAAGGGAAAGTTTTGCTTACTTTCAAATAAGATTTCATTCTGCATTTAGAAATTCTCTCTCCTCTCTCCCCCCATTCTGATACTGTTTTCTACCAACACCAGAATTTTTTTTCTTTCTTGAGTGGATCTTGAGTGGATCCAAAGGACAACTTTCCCAGAGTTTGGCTATTGATAATCACAGCATTACATAAAGCTGCAGACATACATGAAATATTACAAATGTTTATGTATAGTAGGTGGATTGAGCAATATGTTCCTGATGCTAGTACATATCTAGTATCATTGATACCATACATTTTATAACTCCTCCTCATATACATGAACATGTAGCAAAACTGTATTCATAATAACAAAAGTCAAGCTTATTGACACATTTACTCCAAAGAAACTATTTGCTTTCATTGATAAATGAGTGACAAATTACGTTAGAGTTTGAATTCTATTTCATTCCAGAAAATATGCTTAACTTTAGGGACTCACATGCATAAACAAGAGCTGGGGAAAGGTGACCATAAATACATTCTTAAATGCTTTGCCCTAGGGCATAGAGGCTTGCAAGGTCAAAACTCTCCCCTCCATTGTTCCATTTTAGTGCACAATTTAATCCCAGGCTATTTAAATGGAAACTATACTTCCTTATTAGTACACTAGATATGCTTAGGCAGAAATATGGTCACAATTTCATAACCTAGAAACAGAGTTGAACTTCTAACATTTATGTAAGATTATAGAATAAATATCCGATAGCAGGGAGCCTAAGCAAAATACTCGATGCCTTCCTGCATAGCTTCTTCATTTTAGTACCAGCAGTTTCTGGTACAGAGTACCAGCTGCCATTTTAGAGACAGCTTCTTCTAGCCTAATTAGCATTTATGGATCTTCAAGCAGCAATTAAAAAACAACCAACACTGCCTGGGTTTTATTGGTTTATAAATAATTCCAAGACAAGCTTTATTATTGTTTGTGGAACACCAGAGTGAAAAATATGTACAGTTCAAATGCAAATATTGATCTAATTTCTTGCATTGTAGGATAATTAAGCTACAGAGAATATTTAAATAGATAAATAGGGAATCAGAATGTTCCTTCGGTGGGAAAAGACATGTTTATGCTAATGCTGTCCCCACTTTATAAAAGTTGTTCCTAGGAACGCAGTCTGCTTTCATATTTTAGCAATAAATGTTAAAGAAATTGTGTTTTATAGCCGGAAAGGGACTACCATCATGTAACGGGAACCAAGTTACTGCAGGCGTAAGGGAATATTCCACACATAAAATGTAACCAGGACTGTTAGCCATATAAATTACTATAAAAAGGGAACTTTTTTACCTTTCTCACAGTGATGATGCCAACTTGATAATTAGGATCAGTGTTAATATCAAAGACATCCAGTCCATCTCCATCCACAAGGCTGTATTTCATCTCCGCGTTAATGCCTTCGTCCAGGTCTTTCGCAACCACACGGCCCACGGTGGAGCTGACGGGAGCAGATTCCAGCACGCTCATCTGATAATGCTCTGGCACAAGCAGCAGAGAGGGAGAGAGGAGAAAAAACCGCTGTGAAGAGGAACCAAAAAGTGCACAGCAATGCTAAGAGCGCATCAGGGCAGGACACAACTCTGCATGGCCTGGAGAGAGTCTGTAGCACCTCTCCCAAAGCTGAGACAGCCATGTGATTTCCTTTAAAATGCCACAGCCCTGATAAATTTCCTGGGAAAGTTTATTTAGGTATCTGTTATATCAACAAGTTTGTTGAATGGGTTCTTTTTAAAACAGCAATTTACCTGAAGATAGGAACTTCAACTAGAAAAATAGGGCAATTAACACCAGTGCTGTTGCAACCATGATATAAAGTAGGATATGTAACGGATTTAATAGGACAGGCATCTTTTTATCAGATCAGTTTGTACAGCAGGAATAAACACAAGTTTTGAGCACCACAAATTCTTTCTCAAGTCCCTACAAACTTCTTTTCAGCCCTGAGGAAAGCCTCAGAGCTTGCCTGTTTCTTTCATATTTACCAGTTACTCTGTTAAAATATATTGCCTCTCCTGACAAATACTGTCTTGAGCACATTTGTTGCATTGCTAATTTGCTTAGCATCAAGCCTGGAGAAAGAACAACCTACTGTTTTAAAAGTGTATTTTGTACCTAAAATACTTCTTTGGCATCATACTTTATTTTCAAACCTTCCTTGCTGCACCCTCTCCGTTGACTCCACCAGCTATTAGGCTTTACAAGGATGAAGTTTGATCAGTTGCCATTTTTCTTAATCAAGGGTTTGTTACCAGTTGCAGTTCATGCCCCTTTCAAAACACAATTGACAATGGTGTGCTCAACAAGTTGCTCTGACAGAAGAAAAGTGGAAGTTGAGATTTCTTGCTGATCTTAGTGGAACATTATGATTTAGCAGTGCAACATGAAAAAACAGATGGAGAAGAAGAATATCAACAAAAAGAACTGCATGAGTTTTCATTACTCAGCTAAATGAGAAAAACATCAAAACCAAAATGGACTGAGATTGATTTACACCACTAAAAGAATCAGTTTTCTTAAAAAAACCCCAAATTATATCCCTTGAAAAATTTAGTTCAATCAAAACTGAAAAGCTTCTTTCAAATTTTTAGCAGCAATATAAAATTATGTAAATAAATGTGATAAAAAAATCTTATTAACAAAGAACAAAATATCACAAATCTTGTTTTGAAGTTCACTTTCGTAAATACAAAGTAATGCTTCTGGTAAGAGTGGAGTTGCCTATTTTTGCATCCCATTAACTATGGCTGTTACATATCTTAGGGTTTAACTGCATCTTGCCAGGGTTTCGATGAACCTTTCCTGGAGAGCAGCCTGTATGACAACCCACTCCACACTGGCAGTACAGCTCCCAGATGCTCCCCTGCTGTGGTCTGGCTGGAGTGTTGAATGAATTATCTTTCAACTTTCAGCACCACCACATGTCCCTGATTTGAGAGACATCCTTCTGGAGATGGGATGAAAAGACAATCAGGGCAGCAATTAGTAGCCAAAGGCAATGGCCGGGAGCAGTCTAAACACAAGAGTTCTCCTTCCTGCCTTTTTCTGTAAATTAATTTCCCATCCTTTAAAAAAAGTGTTGCTATTGAAAATTTTGCAGGTCAGAAACCTTTTCCGAAAGTCAAGGTGTTCAAGAATTCCTTTTGACATTTTTCTGAAGGAGGGTTCTATATTGAATCTGAAATTCTGCCCATCTCTAGTTGTCACTATCCTGAGTTTGAAAATGGCTATCATGAGAGCAAACAGCAGACATATAACTCAGCCACCCCCTTTTGTCTATCCTGGTACCACAGGTACTCACTCTGTGGAAATCTGGGTGGATTGTCATTGACATCAGAGAGGGTGATGTTGACTGTGGTTGTTCCAGCTAATCCTCCCAGCTGTCCACCCATATCCTTGGCCTGGATAATCACTTCATAATATTCCTTTGCTTCTCGGTCCATGTTCATTAGAGCTGTTCTAATTAAGCCTGAGATTGAGGGTGAAAAGGGGTTTGGGGAACAAAAGAAAATCGCAGTTAGAGAGTACACAAAGACAGTGGAGGGCTCTTGCTCTTGCATCCTATTCCCTGTGTCAAGAATGAGACCAGGCTCTGCACTGAGTCCCACCTTTCCTGGCAGAGTAAAACTCACCCAGGTGGAATTTAGGTTGACAGAAGGTGTGAATTTTAAAGCAGCCCAGTTAAAATGCATCAGCTCTGGGACAGGCTGTCTGTTCAAAATTAAAATGTTGCCTTCCAAGGAAAAGCTTTTTGGGAACGGTGTGCTACGTCGAATTAAGGCCCTGCTCAGGATATCTCTGCACAAAAGCTGGAAGTGATATGCTTTGCTAAAAGATCCATTAAGATGCGTTTTCCAGAGTGCTCCTAAACACGCAGTCCTGGAGGCCACCTGGCATGAGCCCGCGGGCTTTGCTCGAGTCCTTCGGGAGCCAGGCTGGGGCTGCGAGCGCAGAATGTGGGGAGACGCCGCTGCGGAGGGGCCACCCTGCTCCGCCCAGACCGCAGGGCGTCCCTTCCCTTCGGGGTAACACTACTGCGACAGGACATGAGGTGGCAGCAACACTTCTCTAATGGAGCCTGCGAGGCGCCGGCCCGGGCAGCGCTGCCGGTGCCGCGGGACTGCCAGGCGGAACATGGGACCGCGGCTCCCGGCTGTCCATGCTGCAGCCCTCCCAGCCGCACCCATCCCTCACGCCTCCAGCACCTGCAGGGAACTCCAGCGAGCAGCCGCTAGTGCAGCCCGGGGATGCGCTGTCAGGGGACATTCCTTTCCTATGGGATGCCCTTCGGTGTGGGGTCAAGTGTGTGTGTCAGCCCTAGGCACCATCCCAGTCGCACGGCTCGACACGCAGCACTTGCACATCAGGACACTATTAACTTAATTGATCTGCATTTAGTCTTTATTTTTAGCAGAAAGACAATGTATGGGTTTAATAAAAAAGCAGTAAAAAGATATTGCCTTGCAATTATCACTGTGTGTGAAGGGAAGAAATAGTGACCAGTACAGAACAACTCGCCGTGCGCTATTTTAATCTTCCTGCATGGAGTCCTTCAGAGCCCCATCCTGCAAAGCTGAGTGCCTCCTGTGAAGTGCTGTAGCTCCTCAGATCCCATGGATATATAAATAAGATATGATATGAAAATACTTAGCATTTTGGGAAGTATTTTCTCCATATATGAACACTTTGTAGGGAATTTCCACTCTTGGCTTGACCTAAAAAAAGACATCGGTGCCTAAACCCCAGGCTCTGCCATGCCTGTCTTTGGGGCCTCTGGTCCCTAGAGGAGGGCTAGTCCAGGACACCAAGACTAAGAGCCAGAACAGATACCCAGAGGAGCAGCAATGCAGAGCAGGGAGCATCTGATGCTGCTGCACACAACCAGTCAGCAAAAAAATGCTAAGGATGGTGATGAACATTAAACCCATCCTTACGGCTATGGGAAAGGGTATGGGAGAGGTCAGACCTTCAGGTCTTCCAAATAAATGTGCTGGAATAGTTTCTTTCACTAAACTGAATGAGGTTTGTGCTCTTAAAGAAATAGTAAGGAGCAGAGGTGATGTCCTTTCTGTTCTATAACAGCCAGATGGTTTTTTAGGAAGTGGGAGATTTATCTTCTGGGGGAATATGATTGTGGTCAGGCTGCAAAAGTATTCTGGAAAAAAGGGAGGAGGAGGCTCTCAACTTTCCTTTGCAGTTGTGCTTTTCACATTGACTCTTGTTCAGCACCTGTGAGGACAGTGACAGAATAGGAGTAGGAGCACACCTCTGGAATCAAGAGGCTGAGTCGGGAGGTAAATGGTAAGGACTCCAAATGCTTCTAGAGAAGGACTGTACTGAAATGAGTTGTCCACTATTGGGTGTTTTAATCACCGTCTATCAATACAAAGGGGCTCTTGGTCATTTATGCTCTAGCTCTGTTTGAGAAGAATGTCAGAGCTGCAATTGCATTTTGTGGGCTACTGAATCTCACAGGTGAGTTTGTGCAGGGGAAGCTGATTACAGTCCTGTGCTTGTGATGGGGAAATTATTTCTGGCTCACAATAGTGAGCCACAACTAAATGGGAGTCCAGTTGCTGACTGAGGCAGCTAAAGGCTGAGGCATCTCTGAACCTGTCCAGAGATACAGGTCTAAGTGACTGGGAAATTAATAAGAGAGGAAAAAGACCTTTTCTGGGTTTCTTTATTATACCAATAGAGTACATGATCTTGGACTTAAGGGCTTATTGTCTGTGTAAGTTGCATTCTAGCGGTTAAATCTGTACTGGATCTGACCCTGAATATTGGTCCTTTGCTTTCTTAGAAATCCTTTGGTACTCAGCAAATCTATGATTACTCCTTTATTGTCTGTGGATAACCTGATTACAAAAGAACATTAGTAGTTTATTTATATTGTAAGTAGAAGCAAAGCTGAGAAAGTAACATGCCACATACAAGTTTGTCTTTGGCTAGAGCACCTACCCCGTAAACTGCTAACTTCAGAAGTAGATTATTCAGTGTTTTTCCTATGTTGTCCCTGAGGGCTCTGCAATGACTATCGTCTCATGAGTTTCTGACCTTAGCACTACAGATGCCCTTTAGAAACTGTCAAAATCTGTCAGATTCCACTTTTGAATATAAACCTTGGATATATACAGAAAAGAGAGAGAAAGCAAGCAAAACGGAGAGAGTGTCCCATAGATAAATGTAAGGTTATTAACAAGAGCACCCTTAGGTAAAACTACTCCAGATAACTGCATCCTTTAGCTCTCACTTTCCAGTCCTGGCTGGTTCATAGATTTTTTTTTCCCCTAAGCCTTGTTATCAACTAGATCTGTTGAAGTCATTTTTCAATGATAGGAGCCAGCAAGAGTATTTACAGCCATCCAGATCCTGAGTTGCAGAATATGGTCATTCAGAGGAATATATCACTGGAAAAAGCACGTTCTTCTTCTGGAGCTCACTACCACAGCATTACTTTATCCCTCGCACAATGCTGCTCTGTCTTGGCTCCAAGCCACAGAAACACATTTCTCTGACCGCAGCTATGATGCACTGCCCTTTCTTTCTGCTTGCAACTTTTTCTTTTGGTTTTCACACTGACTCATTCCCTGATGAAATAACATACCTGTCCGAGAGTCCACAGAGAAATATGGTTGTCCTTGGAGAATACTGTATACTACTCTCGCGCTGTTCCCATAGGTTGGGTCATCAGCATCTGTCGCTGTCACCTGGATAACAGAGGTGCCTGACAAAAAAACCATCAAAGTAAGACCTTGTGGGATAAAGAGCTGGCAGGAAAAGTACACAGTTCAAAGTAAATTGACATGCCTAACGAGAGATTTCCCACACTGAACTTTTTCATTTGATGCTTGCAATGCTTTTACTTATTGCTCATACTTGTAGCTCATTAGCACTAAAGAAATTAATAGGTATTAATTCATCATGCGTCTGTAAGAAGATATAAAAGAGCAAGTACTCTATGGACTATAGTTACAGAATTGCTGAACTAACAGTACTTTGTTATGGTTGGCAGAGAGATGATAATTATACAGTGCTTGCTTCTTTTCCCCTTGTCTCGAATTTAAATGTTATTAGGAGGCAGCTCAAAGAAGTTCCATAGCTCTGCTGACAGAAATCACGAACTCTTGTAGCAGGCCCATAGATGCTGCATGTTGACTGAGGGATGGAAATTGCACACAAACAGTGAGCATGAAGGGATGTATGTATGAGACAATCTCTCCGTGGGATTGCAGTTTACATTGCATGGCCTAGAGATTATGCACTGCTGAAGAGCCTTTTGGAACCCACACAGAGGCATATATATTTCTTTTTTCAATTGGTTTTCAAGGTCTGCTTCCTCTGAAGCTAGTAATGGCTTGCAGGTGATGTAATTTATCAAGAACAAGGAGAAGGTGAGGCACAACTGAAATATGTGTGGGTTTTGACTCCTTAAAATGTCAGACAAGGCCTTTATGAATGTATCTAGCCTTCTACATAATGTTTTGTGTTAGAAACAAATCCAGTGTTACTAGATAAGCACTTAAAGATAAATCTGAATTCAAGCTAGCCATTACCATTAAGAAACATTATTTCTGACTGGAACTTTTGCTTTTGATGCTTCTCTCTAGCTTTATGTCAACATAATATTGAAGAATGAGAAGCTGAAGCATATCTGTAACTTCAGAACATGAAATTTATATGGTATTATTATCTCTGCAGTGATGTCACAGAGCCAAAAAGCAATAAGCAAAAAAAACAACTCAAAAAGGAAGAAAAAAAGTCCAGAAAAAGAGTATTTTATGTGATTATTTGATTTCCTGTATGGAAATGATTTCTCCTGACTTATGTAGATAGGAAGGCTGCTGTTTGTCTTCTGCATTACAATAACAGGACTGTCTTCAACATGATCCCATTCTCTAAAAGTGGAGGGCAAATACTACCAGAGTCTCAGGATTCATGGAACTTTTTTTAGTGCAGGCTTGCATGGTTTAGAAGGAGCTAATGATTCTTTTCATGTCTCCATGTTTTCAAGGGCTCCTGGACAGTATTTGAACTCTCAGTATTAACTTGATTAGGTTACTAAGACTGTGTTATTTTTGGGATGGTGATGGCTGTCTAATGGTCATTACTATTTCTACCATCTGATGTCAGAGGAGAAGGGGCACTATGTTGCTACAAATTGTCTGAGCATGGCATGTTTGAATCACACCTTTTTTTCAGCTCTTGGGCTTCCCTTGGCACGTTTTCTTTCAGAGGGGCCCATGGATGCTGATGTAAAGCCTGCTGTTCCTTTTGTACAGCAGCCAGGAACCCCAGGGAAGCTCCTCCGTCCTGCAGCTCCTGCACAAGGGGCAGAAGCTGAGTTCAGGGAGTCAGGGAATTGGTGTTTTGGTAACCGTCTCCAATGTGTTTATAAGGGAAAGAGACTCCACAAAATCTGCCTTACCCACAGGTGACATTTCTGGAACAGAGGCTACGTAAGGTCCATCCAGGAACTTGGGTTCATTGTCATTGATGTCTTGGATTTTGATGATAAACTCTGACTCTGGTTCCATCGGCCGGCCCGTCCGCCTGTCCAGAGCCTGCGCTCTGAGCGTGTACTGTGACCTTTCTTCCCGGTCCAGCCGCTGAATGGCATGAATGTCCCCTGTCGTATCATCAATTGTGAACACAATGCCAGCTCCCTCTCCTGAGAGGATGTATTTGATCGAACCATCTCCCCTGTCCATGTCAGAGTGGAGCTGTGGAAAGGGACAGGATTCAATTAGACCATGAGCTGGGTAAGCAGCTTCTGGGAAACACAAAGCACGTGATCGTCCCAAGCATTCTGGTCTCACTGTTGGGACTCACAAGCTGGTTTTAATGAGCTCGCTTTGCTGAAAGAGGCAAATAGTGAAGTCTGTATCGCATAGTTGCAATTAAAACCCCTCTCCTGTCTTCCTGTTTCTGCACCCACAGCTGTGCCAAAAGAAAAGGCAGAGGTACCCAAACAGGAACAGGCTCTGTGCCTTTTTGGAATCTCCCTCAACACAATAATTATCTTTTGCCTGGTTGCAGTGGCCACTGAGAAGGCTTGGGAAAAAGCGAGGTCAGCAAAGCTGCAGACTGTGCTTGCTCACATGGCTTAAGAGGAGTCAAATATTACAGGGGTAGCATAATATTAGGGCAAATAAGTCAGATCTGTTTGGAATCAAGGGGAAAGCAGAATGGGAGGTAAGTGTTATGATTCAGAAATACTTTAATTTTTTCCATTAAATTTTAATAATAAAATTGGTCTGGATCCTTATATCTTCAGGAAGGAATATTGTCAAACAGGAGGTAAGGTAAGCGGCAAGAAACAGTTGCTTATGCTCATGGCAAGCTATAGAGATGAGAACTATCCCAGATTTTCTAGGAAATTAGCAAACGGATTTATTGCATGGCTGCTAATTAGTTCTGAGCAGCCAGAGATAGCTGTGAATACAAAAGAACAGAGCAAAAGTAAACGCAGTACTAATTATAATCTAAAACAGGGAAACAAATCATTCTGGGGACTACATTCTGTTAAACACCTGGTTCCCATGAAATACTGGAATGGCTATCACAAGCAATCAAATTGCTTAATTTCACTCACACTATGAAAATCCACAATGGTATGCTCATATTTCCATACTTCTGAGGAATAGAGTATAAAGACCAATGCCCAGAGATGGTATTCATTCAGTCCCAAAAGACAGGAAGGCAATGGACTTGAGGTGCAATAATCAAAATGGTTCAGATGTGAATATTGTTTTCCAGTGTGATTATCATTTTGGGAGATGAATAAAGTATAAACAATAATAAAAAAGAGTAGTGAAAGTGGGCTGGATTCAGTTAAGCACATTTTAAAATGCATATATGAGCAAATCATCTTAGACATATGGTCAGAATTAAGTGTGTGTTTAATGCTTTGATGAGCTTAAAGGACATATGGGAGTAATTTTGGAGGATGGGGCCAAACATAGGTAAATATTTGTACTGGAGAGAAAAATCTTGGAACAGTAAATGGAATATATGAACACAGGATTGGTGATATTTGAAGAAAGAGTCCAAACAGAAATTGATAATTTGTGTTGAAAAGCAGAAGTCAAACTTTGTACATTAGATTACAGGCTATTCTCCCAAGAAAGAAAGAAGAAATCTCACCTCTGAGCTGTTTAAAAACATAAAGAACCTATGTAATACATTCCTATTACACAGGAAGAAGTTTAATAGGGATGTGGAAAAAATGACTGATCTGACCTAAGTTTTTCCAGTGCCAGTGCAGCAGCTCCTCAGCTGTTTTTAGGGCACATGATCCTGTTGACTGGGGAGAGGAAACACCTTTTCTCCCAGCGAAGGGTCTGTTCGGAAGATGCTCATTCTCTGAAGGGTGTCTCCCTTCCTTGTCTCTCAGGTAGGTCACATGACCCATGCGAAACTTGGACTCACTCCTGGTTTTAGGGCAGGACTGCTTTCAGCTGAGGTGTGATCCCATGGTTTTCTATGGCATATCCCAGCCTGCAGACAAGTCTGCATGTTGGTGGCCCATGGACCCCAAGGGACTGCTGGGACAGTGAGCTTTAGGGGAGCAGCACTAGAGTGTTGCTGCAAGAGCTGAAGGTGCAGGTTGTGACAATGGCTGTGTTGGGTCACTGATATTTCACTTCCTCCACCTCTGGTCCCTGCAGTGGCTACTGCATCTGAGAAACATCGATCCTGTGGAGGAAAGCTGGCAGCTCTCAGGTGGTGTATTAACTGAATGGTGGAAGAACAAGCCCAGAAAAATTTGGCCGTGGTAAGCAGTTAAATTTAGATGGCTGCCACGTGTATTAATTCACATGCAGGCATAGGACTTCAAACTGGCATATCTTCAGGAAACACCATTGTGTGATTAATTTAAAAAAAGACAGTGGTTGTCATTACTTATCTTAAACACCCATAACTCAGAGATTATCACTGTAGGAGCTAGTAAACAGGACGCTTCCAGAAGGAAGACACTATTATAGCTTTTCAAATTGTTTCAGAATCACTAAGCTACATCTTGGGCATTTGTTTTAGTGCATTAGTGCACCACTGAAAGTATGCAGCTGCTGAGACAGATACAGATGTTGGACCTGATTAGGGAATTAGAGCTGGGCCTGATGGAAGAAAATGTGTTTTGGAACAACAACGAGTCCTCATTAAATAAGGAAAAGGGAAAAAAAGAGAGAAAGAAGAAGTCAAAGTCAAATTCAAAGTCAAAGAAAAGGCAAAGAAAAATGACACAGAAAAGAAAGAGAACAATTAAAAAGAAATGAAAAAAAATGAAAAAAAGAGAAAGGGAAAAGGAACAGGAAAAGAAAATGAAGAAGGAGAAAAAGAAGGAAAAGAGGAAGAAGGAAGAAAGCATTTTTTGAAATCGCAGTAGGTGTTCAGGAATTTTCAGAATTTTTAGAAGCAAATAATGAATCAAACTCCTGGGTTAAATTACACCTTCTGTCCAAAGCCCTGTTTGGAATAAATGCAGTTGTGAAGGGAGCAAACAAGGAGTGAACATGGCATGCTATTAAGAATTTGGGAGTACAAGAGGATCTCTGTCTAACTGTGATTTGTTAGAAACATTGGGTCTCAACCAAGGCTAGGCAGTAAGAAGTGCTAGCAGCACTTTTGCAGCTTCTCGTATAAACTTCTCTTTCTAGACAAAGCAAAAAAGAGTATAAAAGACATAATACTGCCAGACTGCAATAAATCTGAAAGAGTTTGGTGTCTGAAGGGACTGAAGCTCACACCAAATCTAATATCAGGATGCTGTAGTTTGGAGTGTAAAAGTCACTGTGTTGGAAAGGTGATCTGGTTTTAAGCTGGCTCTGTTTTATGGGTGGTGCAATAAATTGTGCTGCCATGTGGCTGATACAGAGTAGGAGGAATTAATTTGTACTTTCTCCTCCATATTAAGGAATGGATTGTTGGAGGAATAAAGCTGATAACTCCTGAGAAATTTTAAACTGTGTCAACCCGGGTTGCTTCTTTTGATGAGAATAGTACAAAAAAATAAGGATGTTACATCTGCATTGGAATGACACATTTTCTGGCAAAGGGCATGTGGAAGAGAGTAGTGCTGCAGTGAGCAGCTCAGGGGAGGACTCACACAGCTTTGCTAACCAGTCTGTGACTCCATCCTTGATGTGCTTTTCCATTCCCTGCTTCCAGGGAGGTAGCACTTACAGGGGATTTTTGTAAGGATGCATGAGTGAGTGTGGTTGATGTGCATTGAGAGTCTGTGGAGAGGTTGCATTTTATTCATTTATTCAGCTGCCGTGGTTCAAATGCTTCTTTCCTTTGAAACAGGGTAAGGGAGTCTCCAACACGGCAAAATGGTGAAGTTTGTCCCTAGTTCAATTACTGACACAGTGTAGGCTGCTCAGTGAATGTGGAAAATACCTGCTGTAGCAAATGAAGGGGCTTTGGTTTCTCTAGTTCATCCTATTAGCCAATAATGGCTACCTCTAGGAAAACGGAAGCCTTGCATTTATCTGTGACAGGACCAGGAACCCTCTGAAGCTGAAGTACTTTAAATCACTATCATGAACACTGGAGAAAAGCAAAAATTGTACTGACTTCACATCAGGAAATTTCTTTCATTTCCCTGTCCAGAAGATATTTTGCACCTTGCCTTAACAGTTGTCTCGGAAAGTTCATGGAATCGTAGCAGCCTTGGAAACCATATTAGGCAAGGCTGGACCTATGGTTCAAATCAAGGTGCTTTTTTGGCTGCTCCAGTCACACAGAACCAGCCAGAACCAGCTGTACAACCGGCTCTATGCTGTGCATTCTTTCTCCTTCTGACAGGGGCTTGGAGAGAATAGATGGATAAAAGCAAGGCCTGGCTATGAGGATGTTTCACGATGTTGTGGGTGGTATCTGTTAGAAGAGGCCCTGCCTGGCCTGGCCAGGGCTGTTTTGGAGGGCTGGTGTGAGCAGCCAGCTGCAGACTGGAAGCGCTGTTGCACCTTGGCCCCACTCTGTGCAAGCCTTTACAGAGCTATTTTTGAGTCAGCCTGGGGTGACTTGGGCTGAAAAATTTCTGGCCTGCCAGAACAATTAATTCACCCCACAGTCTATTCCCTGCCGACCCCTTTCCTAAGGATCCCTAAGACTCAGGCAGCATGAACGCAGGCGGGCGATGAATTGTGGGCGGCTGCTGCCTGTTGGGAGTGCCTGTGCCTCTGGCTGGGTGAGGCGAGGGGAAGCCTTTGCCTCACAGAGCCCCCATGGAGCTCATCCCAGCACTCAGCTGCCTGCTAAACACCCGGATGGGGATGGGAGAAGACGGAACGTGGGAGCCCCAGAGGCCCCTTTTGGCAGCAGAGCTCCCTGGTGCCGGGACTACACGGAGCGCTGCCGAGTTAGGAGGCCTTCGGAGCGATCCAGCCTTGTCAGCTCAGCAGTGCATGGGACTAATTGGCTCTGTTAGCCATGGGAGCTAATTGGCCTTTGTGCACCCCGGTGCGTGCACGGCCATCATGCAGGCAGCCTTGGAGAAGCTCCCTGATGGCAGCTTGGGCTTGGGAATGGCAGGCACAGGCCATGAAGAGCCATCTTGGTGTCCTTCCCTTGGGCAGAGGCGAGTGGCAGCGAGCTCAGGAGTGCTCCTGACTGTGCCAAGATCCTCTGCTCCTAATGACACTGTCAGATCTAAAAGATAAGCTGGATTCTTCCCGTACTTGTTTTCAGCTAAGACTCAGCTCACAAGTGGAAGCCTGAAGTCATTTCAGATATAACTGAGAATGTGAAATAATACGTCTGGCCCTTGTTCCGAAGCTGGGAATTGCATGAAAACAAATATTAATTTCTTTAATCAATAGAGATATCAAGACTGAAAAGCTAGGTGCACAGATGAATGAAGACTAATGAGGTCTCATCTGGAGACAATCACCAGTAATGCCATTGCTGTGGGAGGACGGAGAGCACATTTTGCTGTCAGTCATGCAGGGATAAATCAGGAGGTGGTCTTTTGAAGCCCATGGATTCATTTTGATTTATACTGGTGTGGCTGAGAGCACAGTTTACCTCTATGGGGTTGTAGAATGTTAAATATGAGTCCAAACTGGGCCTCGGGATATGTAAATTTTTTTTTTTCCCCTGCAGATGGATAGCTTGGAAGGAAAAATGGAGCCTATATCATGTGAAAAATTAGCAATGAAATGTGAAGGAATTGCTTTGTGACATCCTTTCTAGGTTCTTTATTTTCATATATACCTATATGTAATCTCCACTTGTCATAGCCCTATCTGATATTATAGGCATGTAAAATCTTGATTGTATTGTTCAAACACTTAAGCACATTAGCTCTCTCCCTCTATGGTTTTGTCCAGATTTGTCAACTTGGTGTGGAATAGAAACAAACTCGATGCTGAACATAAAACTTTCAATAACAGGGTCAATACAGGGTCAACAATTCAAGGTCTTTAAAAACAAAAAAGGTGGATGATTATAGTGAGGCAGATTGTGATGGCAGACATCACTGGTCTGATTTCCATCAGCTTCTTCCTCAAGGAGACACAGAAAAATAAAAGCAAAATGTTACCAAGTATATAGGATATGCTCAGGAATACATTATACACATATCTGTACAGCTGGGTAGATTTTTGGGGTATAAGGGATCAAAAAATAGGACCCTTCATAGTTGGATTTAATGAGCTGTCCCTTTACCCTTCTCGATCTGGAGCAAATTCTCTATAGTTCACAGAATTAACCTGCAGTCAAGATGTGGTAAGCCAGAAGATACTCTGACCCTGGAGATTTGCAGAAAACAAAAACTGAAATGTCAGTTTTCAAGGGAAACTGGCTATTTAATTTGATTTGGAATTACAGCTTCTAGCTGACTTGATCATGGAAAGAAGCATGATTACAAACTCTTCCTTTCTTTCCTAATCCTTATATGTCAATATAACCTTGCTTTGCCTTGACATTGGAGGAGTCCCTGGAAAGATCATTGCAGATTTTCTAACACTGCCTCAAATTACAGATGATGATTGATGCAGCAGATCTCTTTGAAATAGGCAAATATATTGACAGCCCTTCGAAACGGGAATTCTTCCCAAACAAAGGTGACATGGGGCTAAAGCTCTTGGGAGCAGAAGTGAAATTAATGCAGATAAATTCACTGTCAGAAAGAAGGCAAAGGCACTTGAGGAAACATCCCGCGTTTCACCACAATCTGCAGATGCACACATGGATACATTCTTCCAGACATCCTCCCGCTGTGGGTCTTACCTTCCCAACGTAGAGAGGGTCAGTTCCTGTGTATTCCTCCAGAACAAAAAACTGGTTCCACACCCAGCTCCTCTTCATACGCTGATGCAGCTTGTCTGACAGGTTGTCTTCTTGCCCTTCAGTGAGGGGCCTGGCACTTCCTGACAGCACAGTTGTAGTAAGGTCCATCAGTCCCCAAAAATACAAGGAGATGCCAAGTCCAAACAAGTTCTTTGCATTGCTCATTCTACCTGAAGTCCACATCCGTATACTAGGACTGACTTAAAAGTCCAAACACAGTAACCTGGGTCCCTTGAGAAAAAAATAGGTCTTTTGTGTAGTCCTTTGAAATGTTCTGGAGAGATCCTGGTTCTCAGAAATGCACTATCCTGTAAAGTTAAAGGCAATTCATAAGAGAATGCTCTTTTCCTCAAGGCAAACGCATTTCCTCGATAGGCAAATATGCTATAAAGTATTTAATCTTCTATATAAAAATGTAAGACCGGGATGCACACCTTTAGAAACCAGAAATACTAGTACCCTATAAGCTGCAGACCTGGAGCCTAAGGTACAAAGAAACATCAGGGTTTAGTCAATGAGTTTGCTCTACTTTGCTAATTTAGCTGTAGGGTTGCTTTATGATATTGATTGGCATGAGTTAAGTGCATTCTCTTTAGAAATATTTATGACCAGATGTCCTTAGAGAATATTTAAAAACAGTTCACTCTGGAAAATTATGATAGCTGGAGAACAATATTTGGCAACCATCCTTCTGTTTGGGAACTATGTCATTGTCATTACACACACGTCCATGCACACACGTCTACATAAATACAGATATTATTGCTATTTCAAACCTTGAATATAATTTCTAGCAGTTCCAAGTTATTTCTAGTTTTAATTATCCTTTCAGCCTCTCTGTTGGTTTCACACTCAGCTGCCTCCTCTCTGAGGAGCTGATTGCTGCTACAAATGCAACATTTCTAGAACTTGAATGGTCAGTTAATCATTTTCTAACCCACAAAAGGTTTCACAGTGCTGATGCCCACATACGATATGTCCAAGCAAGTCAAGCTAACACATTTTTTTTCTCCATGGGCCTGAAAGACCTGTTTAGGCAAAGGAATGCTGACATCTACCAAAGAACACTTTCTTTTCTTGTTATGAAGTCAGTTTAGTTGGTGACCCCACTCCAGGCTATGGATTATAGCAAACCTTTCTTTCCCCATTTTGCTGAATGTAATGATCTAGTGCTGCATGCAAGTTACTCTATCAAAACACTCCATACATCCTCTGTTGGCCCAGTATTTTTGCTGCTCTTTTAAAGAACACTTCCTTCTCTTTTCATGACAAACCGACTCGTTAGGAAAGGCATATGGAGCTCTGAAGCTTAAGCAAGTAGTTCACACTTCCTGTTACTGCTGTTCTATACTTAGGTCTTTATGCTTAATTAATTGTTTTATATGTGGAAATAAAATCTAGCAGGGGATGTCTCTCAAATATTTCCAACAGAAACCCTTGAAAGATTTCAAAATCATAAAAAGTATTTTAGACAGTTGCATGATTTTAAAGACTGAGACATTGCAATGTTTTTAACAGAGAAGAAGGGAGTGCTTGAGAATTCCCCAGCATCAAGGCAGATACAACTGAAGAATTCAGTACACTTGGAAACCTACTGAAACAGAAATTCAGAAATTAATCTGAAAGTTGGCTGAAATCTGAAAACAGCAGTGTAAGTCTGGTGTCCACAGGGGAAGCAGAGTCAAAGTGACCAAGACTAATTTCTATACAAAACAATGTTTCCAAGTATAAAGCCCAGAAGAAGTATGACTACAAAGTGCTGCTAGCCTATACAGTTGAGAAGTGTAGCAAACTAAAGAGTCCTTTACCTTGAAAAGTTAATGACCTAAGCCTGAATAGATACAACAAAGAACGACAAAACTATAAGCACAGAACATGGTAAAATTCTTCTAAGCAGAGCAACATACAGAACTTCCGGTTATTTAGACACTGGCTACATAATATGTTAGGATTTGTTGTTTGCAAATCCAGAGAATGGGGATTTACCTAGGCAGTACGAGCCCAGAATGACCACAGTAATCCCTGTGTGTCTGTTGCCTCATGAAGAAGTTGGCAGCTGTTTGTGAGAGGCAGGGACAAGGCTCACAGTCCCTGCTGAATGCCCACAGCCAAAGGAGTCCAAGAGCTATGGGTGCAGGGCTTGCCTCTCTTTCTGCGATGCCTTCCCTCCAAACAGCCAATACACATTTACACTGGGGAAAGAAGGCTGAAGCCCTCTGCACATAATAGGTATGCCCACCATGCTCTTGGCGTGTTCTAAACAGCAAGTTATTCTCAGCAAAGTCAGGGGGACATTATTCACAACCCATGTTTTTGCTGGTGAGTAAACGTGGGGAAAAGCCTCCTGCTTCTCCCCACCCCAATATAATTTGAGGGAACCCCCCAATGCCTCTGCCATGCAATACGAAGAGAAAGCAGGGGCAGGCTATGATCCAGCAGCTAAAGTCCTGCCTGGGGTTTTTGTTTTAAGAAATTACATCTACTGCACAGATCAGTTACATTTTTGTTTATGTGACAAAGAGGTGATACAACATGATGGTCCAATTCCTGTGGCAATGAGAATTGTGTTTGTAGGTGAATTCTCAAACCACAGATTCAAAACTAATGGTGCCAGACGTCTCCTGCAATTAAGTTCAGCCATCAAGGAGCAACAGTGCTTAGGCATAGTATCAAGACATTGTTCAATGAACTTGCAGAGTTATCAGTGTACCTGTAACGAGGCAATAGCAAAAGAAATCTGATCATCAGGATGCTTTTCATCCACATGTGCATTAAATCAGCAAGAAGCAAGGTAAGTAAAAGCAGTGAAGAAAAGGTCAGGAGTAGGGGCATAAATGCTTTAGGGTCTCTGTGATAACAGCTTTTGTCATCTGAATGTGCAGTTCCATGAGGAACTTTTCTTGAAAACGTTGTGCAACTCAGTGGTCCTCAGGAGCAACCTCCCTAAGAACATTTCTTATTCCCAATGCAATCTTATTCTGGGGTATGGTAACTGTCAGGAAACTTGCCATTAAGTAATGTAGCCTTGTAAAAGGATGTTCCTTCCCTGAGTATCAGCGATTTCCCCATTTAATGCCAGCCCATGGTGACATGGTCATATATTTTTGTAGAAATGGAAGAAAGCAGTAGTATTGAAGTGGAACAGACTGTTTCTTTTCTTTGTTAATAGCAGAGTTTCTGGCGTCTCATGCCTTTCCAAAACTAAGAGCAAGCAGGCTCAAACTCATTGCATTTTGCTCTTCTCCTAAAGGCAAATTGATACTATAAATAACAGTTTTTAGTCTACAATGGTGCCTCACTGAGACTGAAGGAAAATGACATTTTTCTCCTGTCTCAGGCCCTCAGCTGATGTTAAAGAGATGAAAAAGACCTCTTATTTTCTGGGCTGAGGTGCTGCTGATCTCTCTGGGTCTCTTCTCCTGCAGTGTTGCCAACCCCAGTGTGCTCTTGGTCTCTGCATCTGCAAGGCCTGCTGGCCAAGGAACGCATTTCTCAGCAGCGTAAAAGGGCACTCACGTACATTTAGGGTTTGAACTGTGCGGTAGCATGAGTGATGGCTGAGCTATGGTTAAGGCTAAGGGTGACCGAGTCTTTCAGAGGACTCATGCAGATGGCTTCTACGGGGTCACTTAGACTGTGGATGCAACAGTTGGTTAGGGTAAGAGCCAGATGCTTGGGGTATATTTTCTTGGTGGGATCTCTAGACTTAGGTGGACCATAGTGGTTTTTGCCACAGATGGATGGTGCAAGCTTTGAGGCAGAGTCTGTTCCTTGCAGGGCATCAAGGGGACCCATCATACAGGAACGGTTTCTTGGCATTACTGAGTGAGGCAGAACTGAATTTTTAATGTTCTCTTAATGCAAGTTGTTTCTTGGAGCCCTTCAAAATGCATTCTTAAGGAAATTGGCAAAGATGGAATTGATGAGCCTCTGCTTGCCATATGAAATATATTACAGAAACATTTCATGATTCAACGTGTGGATGTGCAGAGGATTTGAAGGCAGTAAAGAGAGGGAAGTCTTGTTTTCCTTGCTGAGACAAAAATTATTGAGCCTGGGAAGACATGACGAAAATCTGTGAGATTTCTGCAGAGGGTGCTTTATTTTAAAAGAACAACTTAAATGTTTCATTTTGTTTCTCACAGTTGAGTACTCCAGTGTAAAAACACTTAGGTGTATCTGTGCAGTTTATATCCCTGACCCAAAGTGAATGCCTTTCTTGCCCCTACTTTTGTGATGAATATTTGATTATCAGCTCAGTTGTTTCGGTTACTTTTTCTGTTCTTGCCTTGCAAACATTGCTGAAAATCCTTTTTCTTATCAGTAAGCAGTTACAAATAAGGCTTTTGGCTTCTTGAAGACCCATGAAGATCTGATTGAACTTTGTGCTACTTGTGGTCTATACATGGTACAAAAGAACTACCTAATTGTTCTGCACAGAAAAGAATACCAGTAATGCATTTTCCACTACTGAAAATACAAATTTCTCTTTTAGACCATATTGCAAATTAAAGTAGGCATATTCCAAGTGAACTGCTCTTCATGCTCCAATTTTACAGACACCCCCCTCTTCCCCTTCCCCCATATTTGTTCTGTAATTAAGCTATTCTTAATTGAATATCTAATTCTGGGCAAAGATGAAAAGGGAAATGAAATAACTGCCAGAACCAACTTCTGGCATTTCTTGCAAGTGACCCATTTATCTTGTTAATTCTGAAGAGAACGACACTTCCAACAAAAGGATAAAAACATTAATAGTTTGGATGACCATATGGGGACCCAGAGAGTTCCACTGGGATTGAAATGTATTGTGCTCAATACATATTTACATAAATGCCAAGGATTTTATAGTCAAAAAGCTCAGACTTAAAAAGCTTTACTGACACGCTTAGTGTACTTGTCACAATGAGCAAGTGGTCTCCAGAAAGTCAGTGGACTACTTGCATTCATAAAATTAATTACATCCTTGTATCTTTTGTGCCTGGTCCTTGCAATGGATTTTGCTGCATGGACTCAGCACTCTTGTAGAATGCTACAGACCTCAGTGGTTCCCATGCAGGCACATTGCTTGAGCGGAGGCAATTCATTTGGAGGGGATGTATTACACTGTGAAAATGGGGAAGAGAGGCAACCAGTTTTAAACTCCCCCTTCCATTTTCTCTGTACGTGGATACACAAATACATCTCATACTTCCTATGTTTTTAACATGTAAAGTTTCATAGCAGCACATACACTGCACTAGAAATATGCTAAGGAAAATGATTTCTGTGTTCAATGATACATTTGAAGATTTTCCCCCGGTATTTTGCTGAAAGAAACTAAACAAGTGTAATGGTAATGACCACAGTTAGAAGTAATTAAACTCGACTGAAAAGAATTCTCCAAGTGAGCTATTTACTTTGTTCCTTGAAATTCTTGTGATATTTTGAACCAAGGTGGGGATGTTAGCATTGTGCAGTTTTTTACTCACCATGAAATGTATTATTCTTTCATGTTTTCAAAGATTGCTTTTAGGTTTTCTGTACTCTCATTTGCTAGCTGCTTTGTCATAAGACACCTTTGCAATAAGCCCACAGGAGCACCAGTCAGTAAGAAGCTGTAGGCTGTGTTCTGCACCAGACAGACCACAATAGGTGCTAACACCATCTGCCAGGGATGGAAGCGCCACTGATCCAGGAACTAAAATTTCTTAAGAAATTAATGCAGTACTTGTCTCATTTTCAGCCCTAGTGAGGTTATATCTTGGAGTGCTGTGCCTGGTTCTGGGCTCCTCAGTGCAAGAGAGACATGGAGCTCCTGGAGCAGGTCCAGCGGAGGGCAATGAAGATGATTAAGGAACAAGTGTCTGTCTTACAAGGAAAGGCTGAGTGAGCTGGGCCTGCTCAGTCTCAAGAAGGACTGAGAGAGGACCTCATCAATCTCTATGAGTGTCTGAAGGGAGGGTGTCAAGAGCATAGGGCCGGGTTCTGCTCAGTGGGTGCCAAGCAATAGGACAAGAGGCAATGGGCACAAACTGATGCACAGGAGGTTCCACCTGAACATGAAGAAAAACTTCTTTACTGTGCAGGTGACTGAGTACCGGAACAAATTATCCAGAGAGATTGTGGAGTTTCCCTCACTGGAGGTATTAAAAAAATGTCTGGTGACAGTCCTGTGCCACATGCTCTGGCATGACCCCGATGAAGCAGGGAGATTGGACCAGATGACCCACTGTGGTCCCTTCAAACCTGACCCATTCTGTAATTTTGTGATTCTGTGATTTTAGAAATCCTAATGCTTGCAGTACCTAATTTAGATATCTCTAAACAGGCTGCCTGATTGTAGTCCTAAATATTTCTGTACTACTTCCAGAACTTCCTAAGTTTCCTATGTTTTATCTCTGGCCCAGAACAGTCCTACTGTTATTATTACCTGTTGTTATACTTTCTGGACAAGTTTAAATTAAAAGGGAAAATCTAGAGGCAGTTGTTACTTTTGTTGAAAACAGACTGGGCCTGAACATGTATTTTTATTTTTACTTCACTTTATTGAGATCTTCATAAATACAATGAGACTTGACAATGTACCATATGGTGCATAAACATTAACTCAAAATACAATTCATTGTCATAAAATTACATCTACAGACTAGTCAACAATCTCTTCTGGGACACATCAGTGAACTCATTTTGCTCAAGATCTGAAGTCCTTCAAAGCTAAGGAGTGTCGGCAGAGTGAAAAATCCCACAGAACGACAGAGGGAGTCCCATTGTATAAATCCCAGCCCTATGGTTATGGATGCATAAAAAGATCAAAAAGAATGAAAGACACACACAATCACAAAGTAAACATTTCCAAATAGAATTATGCTGATAACTTGCATCAGGGGAAGATCCGATCCCCAGCTTTTAATCAGTGTGAGGCACTTTAAATACTACTGTAAAGAGCTGTACAGAAGTACAGACAGTTTGAAAAGCTCCGTGGTAATCTAAGTAACTCTGCTGAAGTCAACCTCAACAGGAACTAAGTGTAGCATTGCAAATACACTGGAAAATTCAAATAAATTTCAGATAAAACAAGCCCTCTTCCATCAGGGATGTGCAAAAATACACAAAACATATGGAAATCATTATTAAGCAAAAATTCCTTTTACTTCTCACATCCTGACTATTTTTGGCATGCTATCAAAAACCCTGTACAAATTAATAAATTGTGAATTGATGTTCATGTAAACTAGCGTATTGGATTTTTAAAAAAAACGTAAAGTCCTTCCACTCCCCAAAGTATGACCTTTCTTTGCAGCTTTACCAGCAGCCTTTGCTCAGACTTGTCTAAAGGCCCTGTTCCTGTTGCACACCTGGAATGCATTTTGAAACTGATGTGTCTCTGTCTGTGCTGCATGTCAGCTACAGTAGCAAATCATGTTCTTTAGCTACAAAACATTGCATTTTGTGCATGCTAGTCCTCACAACATGACACATTTCCATGTAGCAGTGAAAAAGGGCTGCTGGATAGATGATAAGGCTCTCCGATAACTCCAAATGCCAAAGACAGAAAAGGTGTTATCTCCTATCTGGTGACAGATATGAGAAGCAGCTGTCTGCTTGCACCAGGTAGAGGTAATATTTCTTCCCATGCATGAAGATCAAAACCAATGATTGATAAGGGCCTATGTGTTGTTGCTGGTGAAGACAACTTCCTAGTTTCATTATGACTGTATTCCTTGTTAACTTGGCATTTCATAGAGCATTTTGTCATATTAGAAATGGACCCTAACCAACCCATTTCCAAAAGCAGCTGTTCAAGATGAAGAAGTGAATGGGTAATTTCTTTTGCCAACCAGAAATCACTATTTTGCCAAGTCTCATAATTACTGTATGCACCCACGGGCACATAGTGGGTAGTGGGTTCTTCTGTTGTTCTGATTTGTCTGTTTGTGGGGTTTTTAGGTTTGATTTTTTTGTTTGTTTGTTTGTTTTTGGTTTTGTTTTTTTTCTTTTTTATTGTGTCTATTCATAGAGAAATGACATTCTTTAAATTAACTTAGAAAATAACTTTAGGTGCTCTAAGAGGTGAAAATCTTTCCTCTACTTCGTATTTCTTGAGTCCGACATTGTTCAGCAGTACAACACTGGCATCTGCACCTCTCTTGATCTGACTGATTGCCTTGTCTGAGCATGAAGACATCTGCTGCTAACCAACAGGATCAACATTTTCAAGTCAACTCCAAGCTATTGTAATAGAAACCAAACCAGCAAAAGAAACAGAGTCTTACAGCCAGCCTCCTTCTCTATCGGCACTATTAGAGTCTACCTTGTTTTTATCACCTAGCTTCAAAGGGTTTTGAGAAATACAGAATAGCCTAGCCTTCACAGGACACTTTCAAGCTGAAAGAATAAAGTAAGAAGGAATAAATATGAGGTGCTGACCTCATTTGTCCCAGTTCTAATACAGCAAGCACAAGTTTCATAAAGCCTGAAAAACAACCTCAGATGCTTTGCATGCCAGCCTCTAGATTTTGGTCTTTAAACTCCATTGTTGCAGTTTCCACAGAGTGTATGTGAGGTATTATCTAATTGTCGTCTATAAATGTGACATGCTCTAACAACACCTACCCCTCACAAAGAGGTATGTATTATCTATTTTCCATCTTCTTCATAATCCACTGCTGGGATATGTTTCCAGCTTTCCCAGTGCCTCCCATTTCATAAGATATGCATCCTAGATGAAGCCATTCCTCTGCCTGGATTACTTAATGGCTAAGAAGAGCTAGCATTTACTAGAATATAAAAGAATTTTTGTCTTGCTGGCAAACTCCTTGCTTGTCAGTTTGTTACAGGTGAATCTTTCAGAGGAGAGTCCAAAACCCTGTGCTCCATCTGTCTTGGTATTCAATTTGTAACGGTGATGTAATAGTAGCTTTTGTAAGAGCTGAGATATTCTTGGCCAAAATTCCCATCCTTCCATTATCTGCTGTGAACCATCTGGTTACTGTCCTTCAGAGGGGAGAATCTTCTGCAGCTGTTTTGAGTCTGTTTTCCCAAAGAAATGAGTTTATGCAGTGATATAATTGCACTGATATTCCATTAGTGTTTTGAAAGACAGATAGAGATCCCAAGAATTACTCTATTTCATAGAATCAGAATCATTAAGGTTGGAAAAGACCTCTAAGATCATCGAATCCAACTGTTTGCACAGTGTTTCTATCTGCTCCCTGGGGATTAGCAGGTACATTAGAGAAGGCAGACCCAGGTTAACGTCCCCACTGGAGAAAGGAACGGGCAGTTATACAATTTCTTTGACCAAGGGATCATCTTGCATGTAGCTCTGGAAGAGTAACTGAGGTATTTCAGCTGTTGTGACAAGGGAGCTGGAAGGAGCTGAAATTATTGTGTATGAATGAAGAGTTATGAGGGAAAGACATAACCACAATAGACCAGGCTTTGTAATTCTACTCCTCTTCACTTGTTTGTTAAAAGTCTTACAGAAAAGTTTTATTCACGTATGAATTCTGGGGGCCTCCCCATTTCCTTAAAGCCTTTTCAGAGACCCAGTAGCGCACATCAGGACAAACTTTTGAGTATGGACTTGAACGTAAGGTATGGCTTCTGTTCACTGTTACTGGTGGTCACTAAAAGGTCATTGGGTGCCTCTTTAATATCTAGGCTCACCTCCTCTTTAGGCAGGGAGACATCAGCGGTTAACAAAGAACTGATGACCCTGAACACAGAACATGAGTACAGAGAAACCCTACAAGCAGCAGCTGTAGGGTCATCAAGGCCCGTTTCTCCCACTGTTGGTAGCCACTTCATGTAACCCCTCAAATGGTTTGAAGATCCTTTCTTAGATACGTATGTGTATTTCAGCAAAAAGATTCTTCTTACACACCTTCTATTCTTTCTTACTTATGGATCTACATTTTTATTAGCAAGCTCTGCGCTGCAACCTTTTGAGATACCAGGACTGGCTTGTCAAACTAGGTATCTGCTCTAATGTTGAGATTTTTGCCTTTGGAAATTGCCAGTAACTGGTACTTCCAAATAGTCAACTCCCTCTCCACGTACTTTGGAAATGAAAGTTCAGAAATGAAAGAAATTCTGACAAAAGAAACTTGACATCAGAACAGCTGTGACTAATAGCAGCAAAGAGGATTACACCAGGAAACTGGAAAGATGGTACATCCCACGTGTTTCAAAATGGAGTGGTCTTCTAGTCTGACACAAGTGAAATCCTAATGAGAGAAAGTATAAGAAAAGAAGAAAAAGCCATATTTTTCTGAGATATTGAACTACAGATTGCTGGGAAAATGTATGAGATGTGAAAGACATGCATGCATACTTAAATAATTGGCCTGAAAGATGGTTACACAAGAAAATTTTGCTTCAAGTTAAAGCTGAAAACTCCAGCCTTGATGTAATTTTGTTTCTTTCTCCTTGTTGGTGAAGTTTGTTTAATTAAATACTTTGTATTTGAAGCTTCAGAGAAGGGAAGAAGAAGTGAAAAAAAAAGAACGATGGGAATAAGCACCAGTGCTCAATGTTGAGGTCAAGAATGTAAAACTGCTTGATACATAATCTTTAGTTAACCATAAAAAATAAGACTGTACTGTTGTGGGACGACAGAAATGGTGAGAACAATTCCTTGCTGACCCTTGTAATCAGTTTATGCACTGGAGCGTAAGTTTTGATTTCTTCCTTTTGACTGAAGAATCGTTTTTTCTTTTTAAAAAAGTGTAGCAATATAAATATTACCTTCAGTTTCTCCCATATTTTCAACCTTTTTCTGAAGCTTTTCAGCTTCTTTTTTAAATTTGGGGGAAGCATGAAGAAATAGATAGATCCATTTTTACTTCATCAATTTCACTTCATCTTAGCCAAAAGCCAGATACAGTGCCCAGTGAAAATTGATGGGATATTACATATTTTGTTCTGTCTTCTCTCAAGTCACATAACCTACATTTTTGAAATCTCTTGCAAAATTAATCAGTCCACACCAAATTTTCCCTCAGGTACTTCAGTAAACAGCTAAAGCAATGGACAAAATTAGTGAATGCCTTCATGTGATTACAGAAGATAAGTGAGTTCCTAGAGGACTGGCAGAGAAAAAACATAGCTATTTTTCAGGGGAAGGGGGCAGTGGGGAAGAAGAACCAGTGAATTACAGAGCCTTCATAATAACTTTAATATGTGGAAAGTTACTGGAACAACCAAATTTTCAGCTTCTAGAGGATAATAAGGTGCTAGGGAATTGCAAACATGTATATGTGAAGAAAAAGTTGACAACAAAACCAGCCTGATTTTCCTCTCTGGTTGAGATAACTGGCCTAACCTATGTGAAATGAGAGAAATACACTACATCCTGACCTTCGTAAAGTGTTTCACACAACTCCACAACTCATTGTCAAAAGCAGCATAGGGCAATATGACCCAGGGGAAATGGCAGTGACAGACTGGAAAACAACTCAAAGAACCACTGTCAGCAGCTCAGTGTTAATCTGGGAATCAGCATCGAGTGGTCCTGCAGGATTTTGGTTCATGGCCAGTACCACTGAACAGTTACAAAACGTGAGAAGGACATCAGGCTGGGAGATTTTGTAGGCACTTGGGAAGATGGGGGTAGAATTCAAAATGATCTTGGTAAACTGGAGAAATGTTTGGAAATCAATACCAGAAAATTCAATAAGGACAAGTGGAAAACACAAGCCTTGGAACAGCAAAATTAAATGCCCAGGCATAAGAGGTGAGTAAAAGCCTATGAGTCAGCATTGTAGGAAAGGAGATGACCACAAAATAACAGGAGCCAATACTTTACTGCATGGGTTGTTCCAAAGGAGGAATATGCCACTCTGTGCTGTGTCCATAGGATATTGGGCAAGCTGCTTGTGTAGCGTCTGTGGAGCACTTTTACTGGCAACCTCAGCATAAAAAGGCAGCACATCACAGCTGGAAAGGAGATATGGACAGACTCCCAAACTGCTGCCAGGAAAACAACAAGAAGTTTTAGCAGAGGTCTGGGAAAACAGGACTTGTGAAAAGGTTAAAGATTTGTATTTTCTGAGTTTGGAAAAATAAGATTTGGGTGAGGGCATAAAAGCAGATTTTAAAAAAAGTGTAATGCATACTAATGGGCATAATAAGAAGAGTGCTGATCTACATCTTGGTTTGCAGGACAGGTGAAAGTGAAATAAATTGAATTTGAACCTAGACGAATTCAGGTTACTAGCAAACCAAACCTCTAAGAATAAGATGGCTGGAATATTGGAACAGATGACTGATAGAAACTGTGAAATCTCATTTTTTTAGATTTTAAGAAAAAGCTTGAGAGTAGTTTTGAAAGTTGTTCAGGTGATCTTTGATCTTGCATCAGAAACAAAAGACAGAAATAATTTAGAAAAGCCCTACATTTCTGTAACCCTGAAATGCAAATAAAAATCACATCTTCTAATGTAAAATAAAAGGTCTGAGGACTCATTATGTCTAGTCTACTTTATAATTTCTTTGGGTCTTTCCACCTCTTTGTCTCCTCCTCTGTTAGGCTGAATCCACACGTTCTAATTGCATTTACGCAATAAATACTCAAATAAACCAGCTGGTTGTACTATGTAGTAGAGAGAAACCTTATCAGGCATGGATAATATGGTTAGGCTTGTGTGAACATACCAAATGAATCCTGGAATGATCAATATTTCTCATGATAATTTGGAAAAAAGATGAAGAAAAAGCCCCTCATGCTTTTCTTGATCATCATAAGAAATTGGTCTTTCCAGGAAAGAGATGATCAGAAGGTGTTTGTCCAGGATTGCCATACTGTGGGGCTAATGGGGAATAAAGCATTCACTCCAGCTGTACTGCGCTTGCTCTCAAGGGTCCCCCCTTCGTAACAGCAGTAATTTCATGACAGGTAAATCAGATCCAGAGCTTTGTATGCTTAAATGGTGTTTCTTTTAGAGTATCCATCAAGCAGGAGGTTGTACCCTTGATCCCAGTATAGGGACTTTTGTGTTGCAAGCCACTCTGTAATCTCCCTAACCACATTGAAGTGCTGCCTTACTTCATAAAATGACCATCAAACGATGTTCTATTGATTCAGAAGGGGCCTCTCATTCTGCATGTGCTAATTGATACTTTATTAAAGTCTAAGTTAGCATACAAAAGTGTTAACTAGGCCAAACTCCCTGCAGCTTTGTAAAAGACCATTATTCCCCATTGCCTTTCAAATCCCTATATGAGAAGATAAGGACTATCTACTCATTTTTCTCATTGATTCCTACCTCTGAGAATAGGTTCACAGTCCATGTATCCAAGCAAAAATAATTAAATGACCCCTCCTATTAAGTACAACGTATTTTCAATAAAACAAAGTTTGAACACCAGTGACTCCATCCTAGCTTGCTGTACAGCATCACGGGGCACAGCAAGAAATGCTTCTTTGCATTAGGCAGTTAACATATAAAAGAGACCCTAGGTATCTGTGCCTTTTAAAAATTGATTGACACTTTCTGTAAGAGTACAAGTGTTCTTTTTCACCTCTTATAAACTCACTTTTCTGTTTATCTAAATCCACCTAAAGCTGGCATTGATTGTCTCACTTTTGGCCTATGTCTTACAGTGATGCTCTCTACATTCCTACATTTGATCTTGCACTTGCCATGTTTCAATGTGAAGTGTTTCAATATACATAAGAACCAAATTGTCTCCCCAACCAACTTTTTCCCAAAAAAGCTTCTGTTCAAGTCTCTAGATTTCTACAGACTTTGCTCAGGGTAAATCTTACTTGCCTGGCTCATTTGCACCTCCCAGTGCACTTCAGAAAGAATATTCAGGTGAGCAGAGCCATGAAGATATGACCCACAGCTCTGCAGAGGCATTTAGAAGACATAAAAGAATTACCACGTCTAACTATATACTTTGTAGGTACAACTGTAGGTTTGGCATTCAGATGGCTGAATTAAATGCCCATATTATATCATTTGTGCCCATTAGCCTATTAATTGTCTCATTATCAACAATGAATAACGGCAGGCACAAAATGTCTGAAGAAACTAAAATTTTATTCAGATACTATTTATACTACTGTGACATTCCTGGGGATGGAAAGGCAATATAAATTCATAGTATTACCTGTCAAAAATCTATCACCTCTTCTCCAGCCACTAGAATATCTTTTCTTCAAGAAATATTTTTCTTGCCAATCACATGATAATAAGCAAAATGCAGCCTAAATTAAATTTTCTACTTTTTAATGCCAGAATGATCTCCACTTGCATAATATAAGGGGACTGGGTTTCTTAATATTTCATTCAGGTAAAATAAAATAGTAGAACATAATGTGATATAATATACTATAAAGTGATATAATATAATTCAATATAATATGACACATATGGAAAGCACGGTGTCCATTTTACCTAGGAGATATGGCATGCTTATGAAAATGCATGATTTGACAATCCCAGGAAGGGCAGACCCAACATGCATGCAGCTCACGTCCCTAGGTGCTTGGACAGCTCTAAGGCAGGGGAATATGAGACACCTTTAAATCCACAATTTGTGATGCACTGAAGAAATAATCAGATTTGATTAAGTCAGTTGCTGATAATTTCTAGTTAAATATTGAAGGTAGAGTAATAAACCAGTGAATATGATTGACTTGGGAAGCCTCGGCAAACAGCTTTTAGAGGATTTAAACAGAGAAGTGGTATCTTGCAAAACTGATCTCTGGGAGCATTGCAGTCTGCTGGAGTGACACAAAGATGTTGAGGACTGGGTCACCCCAGTGCTGCACACAGGCAGCCTCAAGCACCACCAGCCAAGGCTGAAGCCAAGTCCTTCTTGCATTGCTTCTTGTGCTGTGGTTTGTCCACTACACCTGCTCTGCCTGTCTGCACTTCCCACCTGCTCCAGCTGGCAGGAACCGTACCTGGGATCCCATCCTTTGCAAGAACCTACAAACGGCTGTGGGTACTCTGAAATTGAGATGAAAGACCACATTGTGGTTGTCCTGGATTGGAAGCTGGGCACCCTGCAGAGTTTGTACACTCAAAAATCAGGCAGAGGAAAGTCTCTGCCCCAAGGACTGCAGAGGCTCTGCTTGCTCTTGTCTAGAGACATCTCAGAGGCCCCCTGATACAGTGCCACCCCACTATGTGGGGAGTGTAGCTGGCTGGGAAGCTGGAGGGATGGTCCCAGTGGAGCAGCAAAATAATCACTGCTTCTCATGTAGTGTCAGAGGCAGGAGGCAGAAAGTGAGGATTTCCCCATGCATGGGAGCCAGACTGCTTTGCTTGCAGAGGATTTCAACAGGCATTTACCTGTCTTTGCAAGCTTTT
>VZRN01004860.1:46309-148389 GCA_013397935.1 Dasyornis broadbenti | reverse complement strand
TTTTTTTTTTTTTAAATGCAGTAGCTTATTCTTTGATGATAATCCCCACACACCATCAATTTCAGAGTGGACTCTGTAGCAGTAGTTCCTGGTCATTTTGCTATGAAGAAAAACTGAATAAACTAGAAAAATGTGAACAATGCTACTTGGAAAAAAATATGTCAAGGACAATAAAACTTTTGATTTCTGGTTTAATATTTATTCAGTATTTCAAGAAAGGATATAGCGTCTGTCCAACATTATTAATTAGCATGAGCTTCATTCACTGTAACTCTTCTTTCTCTTCAAAGAAACACATATATTGTTATATATCCCCCATTTTGTTTTCCCACAAGGCCCATTTCAAAACAGCTTGTGCTGTTTCTGATGCAATACTATATCAATCTGATTATATTGTACATAGTAAGATATGCCCTAAGATAGAGCAGTGCATGGATTTTCATTTAGAAGGACACCTTTGATGTCGTGTGAACTAAGAAATCTTAAAATTCTGCTGAAATAAAAATGAAATTCTGTGTCACTGTAATCAATCTTGATCCACTGTGGAAGTCTGGGCTCTGCATAAGTGCCATAAGTGCATAATCTACTTCCAAATTTAAGCTTCCAGCTAGGCAGTCAAGACACACAGATTAGCTCTTTCAACAGGAATTTTCTGAAAGCATCAATAGAAATGTATGCGCCTAATGCCTGTTTTATGATTCAACTTTTCAATTAGAAGAATTTTACAACTTGTTTAAAAATAGTTTGTCCATGTCACTGTCACTCTCCAGTAATGCACAGGTTTAAACTTCCACTCTCCTTGAACAGACTATGAGGAGCAAATAATGGAATTATTCCTGAGCCTCTTATATGGATACCAATGAATGCAACAGACAACTACTGAGTATTTCTGAAGCACTGTCTCAGACAGCTTGTCCACATATTAGAGAACATAGGATATTCATTGTTTCTTACCAACACGTAAATGCAATACTTTCAAAATCTTTCCCGCTTTTGAGCAATCCACTGTATTCAGCAGGAAGCAATAGAGAAATTGTACTTTATGCCACTGAGAAAAATAAATAGTAATGTTACAACATACCTTTCAGTACATTTGCATTTCTCTGTTCTGTCATTGGCTACAGCAGCTCAGTTTATAGACTGCATTTCTCTTGCGCTCTTCTGGGCAGTGTGTGCAACAGGTGCTTCATCAGCTCTGCCCTCTTTTTAACACAATCCACTCCAAAGAACAAGAAAAGACATCATCATAAACCAATCAGACACTCTTTGTCTGATGATCTAGCCTCCTTCTCAACTGATGCACCAGTATATGAATGGGACCAGTAATCCAGGAGGTGAGGTATACAGACACCATTCACTGGAAAGGATGCCGGGAGAATATAAGCTACATGAGTGGACAGTGGAAACAATAGCAAACGTTTCATGTTGAGGTGGCTGGGAATGAATAATGCATGTGTTGGGGAAACAGTTGCCCCATTCTGGTGTGGAGGGCGTGGAAAGAGTGAGTGTGAGAGATACTTCCCTCATCATGTTAGCATTTCGAATTAAAATCATCATCTGCACAGACCCAGAAGACACCGTAGGATGAGAAAACAATGTGCAAACTTCCAAGGGGGGACAAGCTACTGTTACATGAACCCACAGAAAAAGTAGCTCAGATGCAAATATGGTATTTTATGTAGGCAAGCAGGCACTCACAAGTGTAACCAAAGGACCAAAAGAAATCTTAGCAGGTGACATGTTTTGATCTGGTATTGTTCAGACATGCCATATAAATGAATGCTTCATCTCAGAAGAACCACCCTTTCAAATTATTGTTAATTAAGTAGTAATCCCTGAGAAATGTGTCATTACCAACAGTTAGGAGCAACTTTATTATGTTTTCCCCAGGCTATTAATGCTCAAACACAATGGCCACTAATTGCAGTAAGAACTAATTTCCCTGGAATTACATATGCACTTTCTAACTATCTCGTGGCACAGTTTTTGCTTTTAAACTTTGTTTTTTCAACTTGTTTAACTAGAGCATTGGTCAGTCAGAAAAATTATTCTCTAATCATCCTGCACAGAAATCACCATTAACAAAAAGAAAGCTGATCTTTGCTACCTTTGTGCATTATTAATTTTTTGTTGCAGACAACAACAGCAAAGGTTATAATCCCTATAAACAATGCATCAGCTCGAAGTTCAGCAAAGCTAGCAAAAGCATTTTCAATCAGTGCAGTGAGCTTTGGATCAGTCTCAACAGTTTCTTTAAAAACAAGCGGGAGGTCTGATGTTTTCTAAGTTTACATTACAGCTCTTCTTCTGTAATATGTTATTAACGCAATAAGAAATAAGTTCTGGGATGTCAATGACTAAACTTTGACATTTCTTCCTGTCAGCTGTTTTCAGTGTAGACAAATTTGGTGGCTATAAGAATGATTATTATTATTATTAAGCATTGTTACAGGGATAAATTGAGAAAGCTAATCCAGAGGTACAGAGAAAAAAAATTCTACCTGGAATTTAGAGTGATTTTCTCCGCAAACACTTTTACCCTCGGCTCAGGAGCAGAGTATAAGGAAAAAGCCTTAAAGAATAGCTGCCATTGTCATTACATTTTAAAAGCATTCACATGACAATTTAAAAAGAACTGCCATTTCAGCTATTTCTTAAATAACCTCTTTCTTCCTCTATAATCATGGAATATATTTCTTTCACCTTTTGACTAGCACTTTGGTTTTTTAAATAAACTTACACACTCATTTTGCAGGAAATTATATTTTAAAATGCTTCTCAGAGGTGTTTTATCATAACACTTTCATTTGGGTTGAATTAATATCGAATCCTGATTTTCAGAAATAGAGGGAGAAGAAGAGAGGGAGAGAAAAGAAAAAAGCTTCTACCCCACCTCCAAAACACACTTATCTTCTATTCGCATTTCTAAATCCATCCTAGTGTAACCTTTATCTGTAATAACAGAATTATTCTGATACTTCTGAAACACAGACAGCAGCAGCATAGTTATCTGCTGGACTGGACAGGCAAGAGCTTTTTCCCACTCTCTTCACCAGTGCACAGTTTGTTTTCAAGCCTTCAGTGCCACAATGCCAGTCCTCGCTTCACAGTTTTAATTCCTTTTTTTTTTTTTAGGTCCTCGTCTCTCTTTTTTCCCCATTAAGATGCGAATGAGCTGGTACCTCAGCCAATATGTCTATACATGCCTGAATAGACTTGCAGAAAAGCAGAGTCTCCTTTTGTCTGGGCCCGTAAGGCTGTATGTCATTCCGCACCGATAGGCAAGGGCTCCTCTCTCTGTGGGAGATTTCCAATAATTGCCAGAACAAATTAAACTGGGGTTTATCTGTTCCTCTCCCTTTTCAGCTTGAAAATGGAGGAACAAGACCAATTTTAGCTGGTGACAATGTAGCATAGAAATAGATTGGATACAGCTTATGTGAAGTCGCGCTGTAGATAGCAAGGGCAGGACACTGCTTTGAGGAGTGAGGTGATGTTGTTCTACATGGACTCAGTGGATCCTTCTGATCTGACAAATAGGAAATGAGTTGGGAGGTTAAGAACAGTCTATCTAGTTACCATTGCCACAGGTGAAGATGAATGAAGGAATATTTCTGACAACACATCTAGTTGTGGTGCTCAGGGACATGGTTTACTGGTGGACTCAGCAGTGTAGGCTAATGGTTGGACTTGATGACCTTGGAGGTCTTTTCCAACATAACCATTCTATGTTTCTATACTGGAGTGGACTGGGAAGCCCAGAAACACAGAATGGACTGCACTGTGTAGGCATATTTTGAAAAATAGAAATGAAGTGTACAATAAATTCTGAATATTGCCCCACACAGCTCCTTCCCCATCTTTGCCCCCCACCACTTACATCTTGTGCCTTAGTCTGCATTCAAGCATCACAAAGTACAGCTTTAACCTGTGACAGATCAACGGGGAGAGTTCTGCCTTGTCTCTGCAGTGAGTATGTGGAAGTCTTGGGCTGAAAAGACTGTATTAAGAGATAGTATAGTTATCAGACACAAATTTTCTATAGAAAAGAGCTGTCATCTTCCTTTGGAGATGAGATAAAGTGAGTTCAAAGTGCTTTCTCCAGGCAAAGCCACACTTGAAACCACAGAAAGGAATGAATTCTTTGACAGTGTCTGACAGATGGAAATCTGAGCTATCAGATTTGAAAGGAACCCTTAATTCTTGGGGCTGTTGAATGCCAATGAGAAATATTAGGATCTTCTCTTGACCAACATGATTACTGCTATCAAATGAGAATATGTCAAACACCTTTCAACACAGAGTTGTCAGTCAAGCTCTAAAAAGCCATCATTCACTGTAAACCATCTTCTCAACTACCACTCTGTCTCATTCAGACTCCTCCAGCCACAAAGTCAGTGAGAAATTAATAGTGATAAAAACTTCAGCAGTTCTTAGTGCTGTCAGCTTTCCAGCTCTTTTTCTCTCAAGCCCTCATGTTCCTGACCCATGTCAGAAAACCAAGAAGGAAGCTGTGACACAGTAATTAATGGAGACCAGTGGAGGTAACTTCAGGTTACTGGAACAGGATGAAACATCTCTTATTAAGGTCACCCTCACGTCCTATCACAGGACACCAGAAAGAAGAGATCACCACCTCCCTCTCCGCCTCGCTGTCGTGAGGAAGGTGTAGACAGCAATGAGGTCACACCCCAGTCTCCCCTCCTCTAAGCTGAACAAACCCAGTATTCTCAGCCACTTCTCCTAAGTCATGCCCTTTAGTACTTTCACCATCTTTGTTGCCCTCCTTTGAACACATGCTAATATTTTAATAGTCTTATATTGTGGAGCCCAAATTTGCACACGGTACCAGAGGTGAAGTCATGCCGATGTTGAGCTGTAGAATATTTTCTATAAAATTTGGGACAAATGTTTGTCTAACATGATTAAGTGCTAGGGTCTTGCTTTTGACTTCTATACAGAAAAGTTCATTTTAGCATGACACCCAAAAAGCAAAAACCTAGTAAAAGAAGTGGAAACATTGGGGAAAAAACAGACAGACTGAAAAAAAAAGTAAAATGTAAAGTCATGTTTTCAATGTATAATATCAATCCCAAAAGTGCCCCTTTGACCTTAGTAACTTCGGTAACCTGTGGATATTAAATAAGCAATTTTGTTTCTTAAACAGCCCATATCTAAAATAATTATTTAAAGATATGGTATAATTTTATGTAAGTTTTAAGTGTCTCCGGAGGAAGTTATGCAAAATTCAAACCAGGTTCATTCTCTATTAGGTATGCGAGAAAAAAAAAAATAGTAAAGTGTAAGTTTTACAGTGTGATCTTTAGTTCTAAAAACTGCGAACAGTCAGCAGAACTGGAACAGCAAATCCATTCTGAATTGACTTTTTTATAGTCATAAGCACGAGAATTCACCTTTTTCATGAGCACAGACTTCAGAGAGTCTTCAGTATTTTAGTCCCATGCATTCTTATTACCACCTACTCTTTTTGGTCGGGTCACGTATGGGCGACTCACCATCTAATGGACAAATGCTCACGTTTGAAAAGGGTGTTTTTAGGGTGAAGACAGAACTCAGCTTTTTCTGTTTTGGACTTGAAGCCACAGCAAAGTCAATAAAACCTACATTGCTGCCAAGAAAATATGATCCATTTCAATCATTATTTATTGTCTAGAAACCTTTCTTACTTAGCAGGAGTCAGTAAAGGGTATTCCATGCCTAAGATGTGGGCTAGATTGCCATCAGCCTTAATTACAGCCATCCTGGAGAAAACTGAATATGGAATAAAACTGTTCTTTCTTTTTATAAACAGACAAATGAAAAAATGAAAATAAACTTATGCAGAAAGATCAACATAGAAGAGTAATTGAATGTCAGGAACCTCTAAAGTGGTTGCCAGTGCGAAGTGAAGAAGAGACAGCACTCATTGGAGGAATTAGCACCCATCTGCCTGCCCACTGGTGACACCTCTTCAGAGCCTTTGGAAGTGAGGGCTGACTTTGCTGGTTGTGCCACTGAATCTGCCTGGTCCGATACTTTAAACAGGAACAAAACCAACCACTTCAAAAGGTGCAGGGTGCCTTGCCAATCAGCCACGAGGCTGAGCAGGGAGCAGAATTTTCCCAAACCAGTCACAGGGGGATTGACATCTGCTGGACCATTATTGTCTCACTGTGGCTGTCGCTAAAGGCTTAAAAAGCCTTGCTGCATTCACAGTAAATGAAGAGAGGCCATAAGCAGGTTTGTGTGGGTGGGCTGGTGGCTGCCCTGCTGCTCTCCATTCTTGGAGGTAGACAGTCCTACCCGAGGGTTGCCTGGCTAGGGGCTTTCCTCCATTCCAGTAGTCCTGGGAGGAGACGCAGGGTGCCCCTGCACAAAGGCAGCACCTCCAGCCATGCCAGAGGACAAGTGGGACAGGAATCAGTGCCTGACTCATCCCTTTTCTACTTCCCCTTATTACTGATGGCCCAGATAATTTCTTACAGTCATTCCCTTCAAAAACTGTAGACAATACTCAAGTAAAGGAGCTTCCATTTGGATTGAAACAGGGGATCCTGACTTTATGGAGAGCAGCAGCCTTTAGTGCAACAGTGGGTGGTGCTGAAGGGTTGGAGCTCTCCTGCTTTTATGACTGAGCTGGATGTCTCACTCAGCTGCTCCATGCAACTACTTAATTTATCAGCAATTTGGCCTGGCAATTACTGTTGAGTATCAGGCCAAAGAGGCTTGGCTTTTCCCTTGACAGGACAAGCTAATCCCCCGACCCCTCTGTTGAGGACCGCCTGTTGTGCTGCTTGATGTCTTGAGGCAGAAATGATACCAGGTTGATCTCGACTGCCTTTGCGCTGCCAGCCTTGTGGTCAGAGCACAGAGGTCTCCAAAGGCCATTGCAGCTGCTCAGGTTTTCTCTTCATACACCCGTCTCAGCTTTTTCCTGATTCAACAAACCTACGGTGCCCAAATACAAATAGACCGCTTCCTAGTTTCATCGTGCAGTAGCTTTTGAGTACTCATGTCACTCTGCATTATGACTCCCCATGTTTTGAGAAGCTAGGGAAGGGCTGGAAAATGTAGTGAATGGGAGATTCCTGAGGAACGTCCACTTGCCACAGATACTTCTTGCTAATTCTGCAGATGGTGTTCTTTCTTCTGAACAGGACATTAAAATAAGCTCTTGCTTATGTGAAGCTATTAAAAGATGCAGTAGTCCTTTCAACAAGGGCAGTAGTGCAGTCTTCCGTCTCCTTTCCAAATTCCAAATCAATTAACAAAATGTGCAAGGCTCTGTGCAAAGACCCATCAGTGGACACTTGATTCCTGCTAATACTTTCTGTCTAAGTAAATTCCCTTTCTTATTTCATCTGTGTGTAGCACTCATCTTCAGTGCCTACCCTGGACTATTTGAGAGTGTACATCCTCTTTCACCGCTGCTCTGCTTTATTCCAAATGTCATCTGGGGAAAAATGAAATGATTCTTGCACACGTAAAATCTATAAAGATGAAAGATTTTATAATTGTATGTTAATTATTCATCACTAGTACTATTACACATACTAATGTTTTCCTCAAATTATAGTGCACCCCATTGAGCCATAAACATGTTAAAGAGCTGTAGCTCCTTAAACAAATTTGGCACAGAACTCAAATGAATTTCACCAAAGAGGTAGGACCAAAATCAGGTTTTGTGAATATAGAATCACTTCATCACCTAGGGAAAAGTTTAGAGAAGGAAACAACAAAGAGTTCAGAGATGTGCATTGTTGATAGCTTATAGTGTGCCATGAAGCCTTTGCATGAGACAGAGCACAGTTCAGAGCCAGCCACTAAAGCACATCAACATATGCACAGCAAAGACACTGAGATCTCTGCTGAGCACAGGACTGCTTAACACCAGCTTCATGGTTACCCTATGGGCCGTCCAGCCTGATTAACTACTGACATCCACAAAAACAGTGACTGGAAATTCCTGCAGCCAAACATACCCTTGCTCTTTAAAGCTGTTTTGGGTCTAAATACAAAGGTGTCTGCACAACTGTGTGTAACAATCAACTGCCAGCAGCAACCCTTAATGGCTCTGTTCAATGGAAACTGTGCACTTAGGAGTGATTGTGGGGTAATTATAGAAAAATACATTAACAAGTAAAGCTTTAAAGAAAAAAAGCACCCAAAATCAAATAGTAAGTTGGAAATGATGTTATGAATCTCAGGTAAAGTCAATACAAACTGCAGTCATTTTAAATAGGGATAGCAATAAAAAAGCACTGGTAGTAGGTTATTATGAACGTGTTTGTGAATGTTTTGCTGTTTTGTTGCTTTTTCTAAGTTCTACCAGCAGATGCAATTAAAAGAAAACAGGACAAAGTTCTAAAAAGGAATCTTCTGCGGTGGTAATCACAATAGACTAAATGACTGCCAGTTTTCAATTTCCAATAGTAGGCAGCTAGGAGCTTTCCACTCAGTACAGGGGTATTAATGCTGAAATTTTCCTTTCCTCTCGAGCCTGACAGAGCTCAGGGTTGCAGTGAAACAATGGACCACAGGCAGTGAGCAGCAAGGTGAGAAAGGATGTTGGATGTGGTCCTGTTGCTAGATGGAAATGTGTGTATGAGTACTTACTTGTGTACTTACATGTACACGGATATATTTTTTAGTTACCCTTAGTATCTTTATATCCAAAAGGAAACAGCAATGTCTCAAACACGTGGCAGAAAAGGCTGAGCAGGAAGCTGCTGCTGGCCAGTGGGGGAGTCCTACCTATAGGACCTTGCATGAACCCAGGACCTTGCTGGCCTTTTCACTAATGGTGACTTGCTGCAAGTGGAAGAAGAGTGCAGTCAGTTCAAAACCATTCCATGTTTTTTGGCTGTGGCACTGCACTAACATGGAGAAAATCGGAGGAGTTCATACTCAATTATTTTGATTTGTCTCATCTGTCCACACTGAGGAACTATGCAGGGTCACAGAACTGTTATTTCGCGTCTCTTATGTCAACAGATGACAGGATTTTTGTTACGCAGAAAAATTGTAGATATGTACATCTTCTGTGATTTGATACTACACATCCTGCCTGCACTCTCTAGCAGTACATGAAATATGCAACCCATGTCAGCTTCTTAAAAGACACGTCCCTGGCACTTCTTGTGAGCTCCAGTCTCATCAGGAAATAAGATGCTATAAATCATTAAATCAGCACCAATCAGCCACCTATTACTGGTGCAGAAGAAAAGCTCACTCAACAAACATTCCCAGTAGGAAATAACCACTAATAATAAGCACTGCACTAATTTCTACATTATCTAACACAGACTAGAGTACCAAAAAACCCCCCATCTCCACTGCTACTGAAACTGAATAGTGAACAAGCATTAGAATAACATACAAAAAGCTGTTTGTAATTGTATGCTTGGATCAATAATTGTGCACTCATTTAAAGGCCCTCAGAACTGGCAGCTCCCAGAGACATGAAATACCAAGACACACACACATTCACTGACCATGTTTCATGTGAAATGCTTGGGATTGTACAGTGGCAAACAACTTTGTTGTGAACGAGCTAGCATCTTAGAGCATTTTACTCTCCACTTTATATGCTTGGAAAACATAATTTCCCCATAGTATAACATATTTGCAGGAGCAATTTTCAGTTGAAACAAGCACTTTCCTCCAGGCTTCCCATAATAAGTGAAGTCTCTGATTTTTTTTTTCTCTCTTTCCTTTACTGTTGGCTATTGGAGAGGTCAAGGACAAACAAAGGTAAAAGAATTTCAGGTTTCTCAGGCTATCTTGTAAAACACTAGATACAGCCTACTCTAGTTTGTACACAAAGTTGCTGCTCTGAAAAGCTAGCCATATGGAAAATGTCTCTCTTTGACCAAGGAAAGAAGGAAGCTGTGCTCATCTTCCACTTCTGAGTCCTCTTCTGCCTCATCTGTCATCTCACTAAGGTGGATTCTTCCATCTCCGCTGCATTCTCAGTCTGAGGGAGATGAGGGGTTTATGAAGCTCTTTTTTGCATCTTTCTCTGAACTCCCAAATCTTTACCACCTCTTTGGTGCAGTCACAAATGTTCCTTTCCTTTGCCTTTTGTGAGTCTCAGAGTTTATTTGACTTACAATGTAATGGGGGCAGTGACCTATTTCTATAAGGATGGCATGAAAATTTTGCTAGCATTCATTTTGCTCACAAGCAACCTCCCTCGGCTCTGCAGATGTTTAAAGGGCTCAGGGATGCCCAGGACTCAGCAGAAGAGTTGACTCTGACACACAGCATCTGTATAGCCTGCCGTGTTTTGAAGACTCAAAATTCAGCTGCGTATCACATTGCTGGGAGTAATACCACTTGTATTGTCTACCTAGAGAATAAAGAATTTTTAGCTGGATTTCCCAAAGAAATGGGTGTATAGTAGTTTCTTTCTGCCTGTCATTCCTCATCTAATAAAACTGGAATCCATTTAGCCCATTTCAACCCTATTTGACAGAAAAGATGTTATAGCGTATAGGGAAGAGGATTATCTACAGTATACCCAAAGGATTTGTTTTTCCACAGAAACTTTGTATATGCATGCATTTGGGCTGAGAGCAAGCTCTTCAAGTATATCTGCTTCTTTAATGTGCTACATATATGCTGCTTGCATGGTTGTCTAATGGATGTCATCTTTTTAATGTGTATTTACAGACAGTTTAAAATATGCACTGGGATCTTAATTTGGAATGAGAATGATAGTATGCAATTAAAATCTGAAATGAAATACAGCAAGAACATTGTAGGTTGTAATTGCAATTATTACCACTAAAAGATGACATGCCTGAGATACGGTCTGTCTATCATTTTGTGAGTGAAAGTTCCTCAAGGAAAGAACTGCTATTTGTTATAAGGTTGTACACTGTCAGTAACAGCGGTCACCTTGATCCTCTCTACTAACATAATAAAGCTAAGCTGAATTGAGTTGAGTCGAGTTAAGGGAAGATAAAACCCGGCAGTATCACAGATGACCATGAGTGACACTAGAGTACTTTCCCAAGTTTTAGAAGATGGTGCCAGCACTGCATCTTTAGCAATCCCTGTGTGGTAAAAGTTAGTGACCTTTTAATGGTGACAGTTATATGAAGTAGTTTGAATAATTACCCATGAAAAGATCCTTTTATATATCTTTACAGACATCCTGCAATGAGATGCTCTTTTGTGGCATTTTCATTTCCATTCTAAACCATATTAACGATTCACTGAGTTGGAGAATCAGATAGGGAAGAAAAAAAATCCAAAACAATTTGCTGCTTCCGTGCTATTGCCTGGAGGCTCTGCCTCAGAAGCAGCCGAGCACTCTCTGCAGCCATGATGGGTGAGGGCTCCTCACCATAAGCAGGAAATTTGGGGCACTCTTCTGTCACAGTACCTTCTCCATTAGAACTGCTCCCAGGCAGATAATGGGGAAAGAGCATTGGAAACAGCTGCAAAGAGCAGTAAACAAGCTGCAAACAAAACTACTTAGGGAAATTATCATTTGGTGTTGCTGGCTTTATTACCTGCATCTGTAAGTTTGCAAATAATTGCTTTTACTTAAATCAGTGTATAGCGTACTGCAAAAGAAAAACAAAATGTCGGAGGAAGGAGGTGATGAAAATTGGAGAGAAGGAGACTGTGTAACAAATAAAAGGAGACACCTTAAAATTATAATGCAATTTAAAACATCAGAGGTGGGGTTTTTTTTGTTTTTTTTTTGTTTTTTTTTTTGGTTACAACTGTATTCTTTTTTCTAACAGATGTTCAAGGAAATATCTACAGACTAAGAAATATCCTGGCCATATAGGAGAGGAATAGAAACTTCATTTTATCTGTATTCTTTTGCAAGAAATCACTGAGGTGATGGACTCACTCATACTAATTTCATCAAACTCTTCCGCATTATTAGCCTGCAGGAAAGTTGAGCCTATATAGATCTAAACCTGCTGCACTCAAAAGACAGATCTCAGATCACTACTTCTTTTCTGTTCTGCATTTTTCACATGGTAGACAGAATATAAAATATATTTCGAGAATGGAAACAGGCTCCACAATACCTATACAGACCTGTACGGGATATGAAATGGACTTTAAAAGTGTTTGATGCCATGTTCTTTTAGCCTGTTGGTGACACTTAAAGCAATGGTGATGACAACTGATAACAAACAGTCATCTTCTCTGGGAAAAGTACCCTTGGATCATTATGCAGCTGATGCTGAAACTTAGTTTTGTGAGATTCAGAGGCAGCATCCTCAGAAGTCTTAGGGAGTCTCAATCAACCTTTATTTTTCTCTCAAGTTTGTTCGGGGCTAAAAATCATCATTCAATTCTCTAAGACCTGTTGCAGGTGGAGACAGTTCCACTGCTTTGAGAATCCTGACATAAAGTGGTGTGGGGCATCAAAAATACAAACTTAAGGAGCAATCAGGCAGTCATAGCTTTCCCTAGAGTTGAAATAATCTGTAAAAAACACCCTGAGCAACAACAGTACTTCACCATCAATTTTCCTTGTATTTCAATGGGCCAATTCTTGTGAGAAACAAAGAAGTGTGGTAGAAGGAGAGAAGGCAGAGGTTTTTCCAAGGTCTAAGCAGCTGTTGCAGAGAACATGAGAAACACAGAGCCTGAGACCTCATAAGGAAATGAACACCTTAGGTTCTTTCTTGACTTTTTTCCCCCCACCCAGTGAATATTTTCACAAATTGACGTGATCCGATACCTTCTGTCTCTAATTAAGATGCTGACAGGTATGGTTTGCTTGAATTCATGCCAGAGGATTTGTTCTAATCTTCTTCTTTAAGGATATGCTCATCTTGAGAAGTAGAAAAAATGATTCACCAGAAAAATGATTCCTGTGTCCTGTGAAGGGGACATGTATGCTCCCTTAATTGTGTTAGGAATCCATGTGAACCTGGGCAGAAGAGAAACATTCAGAAGAAAAAACACCCCTAAAATAATCAGTGTCTGTTGTGGCCTCTGACCCCCTGACTTGCAGTGGGCAGGAGTGAAGTCACTGAGTGGTCCCATGGAAGTCTGTGTTGCTGCAATAGCTGGAGCTGAGGGAGATCACTCTGGAAAATCTGAGGCAAGACAGCAGAACCAATCTATAAGTCATGGGCCATATTCATCAGGAAGTCAGAAGTGGAAAGAAAGCATCAGTCTAGACTATTCCTAACACAGCTACTCAGCCAGGGCCAAATTTGCTGTTGATGCATACTGAGAAAGTATTTATGAATAGCTCACAGAAGAAGGTATCCCTCAGCATGAATACATGTATTGCAAACTGGCCACAAGCAGGGAAAAGTGCTGCTTGAACAATATCCAGTGAATATGCTATTCAGCTGATCTGCATGGGTTTTGTTTAAAAAAAAAATCAACAAAAACTCCCCCTCTCTTCCCACTATTCAGATTGCTCTCCAGAAATGGTACAATATGTTCCTGCCATTGTAAGCAACCAGCAGCCCAGCCCACGCTGACAGTACATCTGGGGCACAGCACATCCTACAGTGAAGGGCTCCCAGTGTCCATGAACTCACTCTCAATGCACTCTGTACCTGCTATTGATAGAAAGGGCTGAGAGGAGATGCCCCCTCTGCCTCACCCACCTCTTTTCCCTTCATACCCTGCTCCACACCGGCTCTTTGATGAGATCACATAGTAGTACTGATTTTTATTTCCACATTTTGACTGCTGCAGCACTTTTCTGCCCCCCTCTCCTTGGCTCCAGCTCAATAGGGCATTTGTTAACAGCCTGGTTTACCTTTGCAAGCTAAATGGAAGGCAGTGATGGTGCAGTCAGCTGGCGATGGGCAGAAACAGCCAGACATAGCCCAGCAGCACCAACATTGTGCTCAAAGCCCCCAGACTGTCTTAGGAATGAAATACCTGCCTTTATCAGAAGCTGTGGAAGTTAGTCTTTAATTAATTCCAGCAAAGATACGCTGGGGCTCAGTAGCCTTGTGCTTTATATGCTAAGGTAAGAAGGTAAGGCATCACTCAATTCTGTTGGTTAAAATGAGGATTCAGCATGAACTGTGTAATTAAGGGCTGAAAGGAGAAAAAAATGAAATTGAATTAAACCTGACAGCATAACGCAAAGAATCAATAGCTTTATTTGCTGCTTAATGATGATGATACTGTTCTCATTTCATTATATGTGAGTCACAACCAGCTTTGGCTTAATTGTATTCTTTAGCCAGTAAACTGAGGCATGCAATTTACAGCAGCAACATCTGTTAAAGAAAGCTTAAGACTGTCATCAATTGGTCCTGAGCAGTGAAATAAATTTGCTTACAATTCAGCACACTAGATTATTAAAACATAACATTCTTCTTCTTTTTCTCCCTTTTTTTTTTTTTTTTTAATTAGCAATAACATGATAAAGATTTATTTTGTCTGACAGGACAGAAAACCCAAAAATCCCCTAGCATCTTGTCATCTGAGCCCTACAATTACCTGTTTCAGTTTTCACATGTTTGGGATTATAGAGTAAATCCTAGATCACTCTGTCTCTGTGAAGTGACTCCAGCTTTTGGCAATGGTTGAACAACACTGCATTTTTTGCTTTTCCTTTTCATGGCCTCTCCACCAAAAATATCATGTAAAAGAAGCAGAAAGAGGGACAGAAGTGGGTGAGAAAAGAACTCAAAGGAGACAGCTGAGGAAGGAATGACTGTCACAAGACTGAAGGCACTGTAGGTGTTTTTTTAAGCAAAGTGGCAATGGGAAACACTCTACCCATTCATTCCGTTCTGAGGTCTTACAGAGTGGTTCAGCCTCAAAGGGGTTTAGTTATGGTGAATATGGCAGGGACATGCAAATGAGTTCCAGCAGACTGCAGATGTGAGCAGACACTGGCAAAATGAGAAACACATATGGCGTAGCCAGTGACCGGCTTCTTTGTCTTTATTTCTCCTCTCCTGATCTGTTTTGCTCATGGTTCCTCTTTCTCCTCTCTGTTGGTCTGGGTCTTTTTAGCAGCCTCCCTTTTCCCCCAGCATCCTGGTGAGGCCCCTGGGAGTTGTTCTTACAATCCCAGTGTACAAGTTCAGTGGTGTGGAGGCCTCTGGGTATTTGGGGTGCCCTGAGACTCCTCCAGGACTCATCTGAATGCCCAGAGCGGGGTGAAGGTGCAGACATAGTCACACCCATCCTGGGCTGACCTGCTACAACAGGCAGGTGCCAGGGGTCGTTCTGGCACACAACCTACAGCAGGGACAGGGGATGTCAAGTGTGACTTCTGCTCCTCAGCTTTGGCCTGAAGTGGCAGATCTTCCTGATTGAAATAGATTAGGTTACTTTTGCCCAAAAGCTCTCTTTTGTGCATCCTGCAGTGCCTGTGCCACCACTGGACATTCATGTTTCAGGGAAGCAGGGGAACTCATAATTATTCCGGCCATTCTCCAGTTGCCTTTGCTTTACAGGTCTGCCCTTAGCTCCGGTCTCAGTTACCAGGAATTGCATATTTTAATATCACTCTGAACAGCAGAAGTGAGGAGTTTCAAACAGTTCAAGCCACATCACAGATAAGGCCTAGTATTGTTCTCCTCTAATCACAAGATCTTTGCTGTAGAGAGGTGTTGAGGTGGGCCTGACAATGGGGTGCCTGCACAGAACAGACAGATTTTCATAGCTTTTGTAGAACCTGCAGATTTCCTTGGGGACTTAATGAATTAAACATTAAGTCAACGTATGTTGCAGTAGATACAATTCCATGATTAAATTCAGGAAAAAAAGTAAAAAGGCATCTACATGTGAAGACCTCCAAGACCTCTACCCACAGCATAACTGGGAGTGTTAGAATGCAATCTTCTCCTAGGAAGTTCTGCTACAGCAAAAATCACATTGTGCATGTCTATATTTATTATTTCATGTGTGATTTTCTGCATAACGTACATTCAGCTTAAAAGTGAAATGGATATTTTTTTTCCTGAGTGCAGACCGTGCAAACCATGTGTACACCTGGACCGGCAAAGTCTTTTACACAGCTATGAAGCATGAATGGCTAATTGGCAAAGCTGCACTGCTGCTGGACCTCGTGCAGTTCTGTTGGCCTCCCTGCAATTAGTCAGGTTGTGACTAATTAGATCTCTGTAAACACTTCTGAGGATGATGCATATGATAGAATAGAAACCTCAGCTCCTGTCTGCCTATCTGCATCAAGTCTGCAGGACAAAATAAAGTGAAAAGCAACAGAAGAAATTCAGGGTTTTGTTAGACCCCCTGAGCAAGAGGATGCTCTTTTTATGTGCTAATTTTTCACAGTAAAGTTACATATAAATGGAACAAAATCCTCCTCCTGCCCTGTCTTTAGGCTGTGGAATGCCTTAGTAGATGCTTTTCTCCTAGAGACAAGGAATCTCTGACAGAGGACTGTCAGCCTCTTGGAATGATAATTCAGGATATTCCCTCCAAGTTCATGTGCCCTTTTCTCATACACAAGGCCAGGAAGAATTTTAATGGCAAATTGAAATATGTTGCCCGGTTCTTTCCATGATAGCTTCTGGGAATGAAAAAGGAAAGTCCTTTGTGAGCAATTGGTGCCCATTCTCTTCCATTCCCATGCATTCATTGTCTTCATGTTGCTCATGGCTAATATTTGCTATTTTCCTTACATGAAAGCAGAAAATGGGAGTAAGGACATCATCCATATTCCTAAGGAGGCTGTGAAGATAAATACACCTAAAGCTTGTCAACAGCTTGGGTAACTGGAGACCAGAGAGGTGGAGACCACAGACCTCTGTGCTGTGTACCCAGAAGCTGGTATTTCAGTCTGGCACATGCCAGTCTTTTCCCACCTAAAGGAGAGTCTGACTCTTAAACAGCCAGGATGGATTACTTCTCAAGGTCTATCTAGCCCTTCAAATCAAGATATTTTAAGTGGAGGCCCAGTGTCTGATTAAATAATATGCCAGGACTGGTTTTGTAGGGATTTCTGTTTTGTGAACTGTATTGCTTTAAGTACAATGGAAAGTAAAGGCTACTTTTGTTTTGTTTTTCTTCTCTGAAACCTTAAATAAATGAAGAAGGAATTGCAGAATTACAAAGAACCTTTACATTCAAAACAAGAGGCTTGACTAATTTTGAATAAATAATAACACTTTCCTGTGCTTAAAGATCCATTAAGTAAAATCAAGTTGCAAGGTCCTGACTGTGATGAGATAGCTGCGGTATGTTAATAGCCTTTGTCTGTACGTGAGTGGGAGTACGGAGAGGGAAAATGCTTTCATAGAAAATAAAGCAAACAGCCCTTGTGTTTGCAAGGATGTTAGGAGTCTGCAGATGAGGGAGATAAACAATCGCTTTTATTAATAGCAGCAGATCAATGCCACTAGATGAGCAGAAACTTGGAATAAAGCAAAAAACCAAACATTTTTTTCTAGTCACACCCCTTCACCTCCATTGCTGAGCACAATCCCTAGGTATGAACGGAAATAGTAACATACCCTGCCAAGTATGGGCTCAGATTTTGAGACCAAATAAAGCATTTCCCCAGATTTAAAAACTAAATGGAATGTAGCCATGTGCATACACTGAGGATGCTGTATGTACTGATGGAACAGCAGATGAATGACTGAATGGCTCAGAAAGTGCTCCTCTTTGTTTCTCCACTTTCGTTCTGGGAAGAATAAACCATTCCCCACCAAGAGAGGTTTGCTTACTGTCTTTTATTGTCTAGGAAACAGCTCCAACTCCAGCTGCTTCACCCATACTCATGGTGGGAGGCAGGAGGTGAGAAGCAGGAGCTCGTGAAATGTTTCAGGCTGGTGCCCAAGTGGCCAAGAAGGACAATGGCATCCTGGCTTGTATCAAAAGTAGTGGGGCCAGCAGCGTGAGGGAAGTGATTGTACCTCTGTACACTGGGGTTTTATGAGGAGCAGCTGAGGGAGCTGGGGTTGTTTCGCCTGGAGGAAAGAAGGCTCAAGGGAGACCTTATCACTGTCTACAACTGCCCGAAAGGAAGGTGGAGCCACGTGGGGATCAGCCTCTTCTCTGAGGTAGTAAGTGACAGGACAAGAGCAAATGACCTCAAGTTGCACCAAGGGAGGTTTGGATTGGATATAAGGAAAAATACCTTCATGAAAAGAGTTGTCAAGCATTGGAGCAGGCTGCCCAGGGAAGTGGTAGAGTGACCATTTAAAAGGTATTTAAAAGATGTGCAGATATGGCACTTACAGACATGCCTTAGTGGCAGACTTGGTAGTGCTGGGTTAATGCTTAGACTTGATGATCTTAGAGGTCTTTTCCAACTGAATCAATTCTCTGATTCACCAGGGTTGGAGAGCTGTAACCCTCACAGGCTACAAAAGGCTGTATGAACCCCTGTACCGCCAGCATGTCAGTATAAAAGCTTCCACATAAAAGGGAAAACCAGAGTTATTTACACAGGCATTTTAATGTGAATACAGCCATGGCTATACTTTTGCCCATGTATTTACCTTAAAAAGTCTCATACTTCTCACGGCTTACACAATATTGTCATCTGGAAAGCAAAGGTACAATTTAGTATCCTTTCTTTACAAATATTTAAAAAGTTGTCTCTATAAAATTAACAATATGAATCAAATTTGGAATTTATGTAAAAAAGAAATGAATGGTGTAAGTTCTGAAATATTTAGTTCAAGATATTAAACTAATAATTACCAAATTATTCTCTTGACCGTTCCTTCATTATGTATTGAATATTTGTTTTTTAATCTCAGCATCTAAATGAGATTAACATATCTGAGCATTTCCATTTATTGTTGTATCACTGCAATATCAGTGACAAAACCTTAGCTCCTATCTGGGTCAAAACACTCACTTAATGATTTGATACATTTCTGTAGTTTATCTTTCCTAGAAGATCAATAGTCATCAGCTCCTGAGGGAAGTTAACTAGTCAGATCACACATTTCCACAAGACTGTTGCTGACTTCTGTGAAAATTCAGAAAGGGTTTCTGTTTTGCAAATCCACACACAACCAAATTTTTCAATACTGCTAAATGTTGTCATGCGGTTCTCAGTCACAGAGAATTCAGACTTCAGCATGGGATGATACAACTAGATGATTTGCTATTGTAAGAAATAATGAAAGCTAAATTACACTTAACAAATGAATAACAAGAGCTCTTTCCCATTATCCTCTTTATATTATCCTGGTCATGTGGTATATTACAAAATTCAGTCATTCAAAATGGGTATCCCATTTCTTATTTCACACTGAATGTGATCTGAGAGAGGAAAAGTAAGGTACACACTTTTTTTGGGCTAATCACCTGTATATGTCTTGGGGGAAATAATTTGCAAACTGCAGTTCTTGGAAAAATACTCAGAGGTGGTAATGGAATACACACACCAAACAAGATTCAAAAATTCAACAAGAAAAGGAAACACTATAGTGGGATGTGTGAACAGGAAAAAAACAAAACATCTGAAACAGCCCTTCTCATTGCACTTGGCACTGAGAAGGCTTCATGGGGGGCTGTATTCAGATTTGGGCACCATGCCTCAACCAGTGTGTGGCTCAGCTGGAGGGAGGGCAGAGGCGAGCACCGAGGCAGATTAGAGGTCTGGAAAACGTGACTTCAGAGGAAAGTCTGCAGTTAATTAGCCTGAAGAAGAAAGCACTAAGGAGGCAACATCGCAACAGTCATCAAACACATAAAAGTATGTTGTGAAGCGGAAAGGCAAAGTGCACAGTCCGTGCCCACAGTGGATGCCTGACACAGGGGGCTTCCCTGCCTGCAAGGGAGGATCAGACCAGACGTGACCTTGCAAGGACAAGGCATTGCAGGAGGTTCCATGGGGAGGCTCTTGCACCTCCATTCCTGACCATGTTTAAATCCAGGCTAAACTGGAGGTGTAATTTATCGTGTGTTCAGGCAGGAGCAGCCACTTGACCTGCAGCCCTGATTTATTTGCATTACAGAGCTGTACAAATGCTGCTAGGCCAGCGCAGGGCACTGACATTCCTCTCCCAGGCTCTCACCTCTGCCAGTGGCTGGGCAAGGAGGTTTAAAAGGATGTGCAAAAACTATGGAAGACAATAGTGGAACAAACTGGATGTCGAAAACATGTTAGTATTTAGCTTCCTCTTAGAAGAATATGGCTTTATGACACATTGTCTAAGCTGACCCAGGGTAACAATACACATTCCCAATGTACATATACTTTTCTAACCTTTTAACGTTTTTTACTAGACGATTTGCCTCAGTGATAGCTAATGGCAGTGAATTCCATATTTAACTGTGCTTTTGGGTAAAAATATATCCCATCTTAGCAGTTAGTTATGAGTTATAAAGAAAAGGTAATTAGGAGTTCCCAAGTTGCCTCCTCTACATTATTCATTTCTGGGTATACCTCTATCATGCTCCATGTTATTTATTTAATCTCTGGGCTGAGGAGGTTCAAGATTTTCAATATCTTTTCATATGGAAGTCTTTTTGTGTCTGTAGTAATTTTCATCACTGGTCCCTGAATCATCTCTGCTGAGCAGCATATGCAAATCTCTTTTTTTCTGACAGAAGCAAGGGAACAAAATGCATGGGTGTTCTTGGGTTTTTTGCAGGGGGAAGGGAGGGAAAATTTTATGTTCATATTTGTTTTCAGAACATTTTTTGCATGGCTGATTTTCCAGAGATTTCAAAATATATGTCTACAGTGGAGGAATTACAGACAGTTCTGCAAGTTTGTTCTGAACTTGGGAAACAGTGCATGCCAGGCATATTGATTTCTTCGTCTGTATTGATCCTTCTTCATTACTTAACTCTCAAGCCATAAAATCTGATGGTTAGAAAAAATTCTGATAACCTATATTTAGCTTATTAGAATTTCTGTTACAGGTGGTACGTGTTCTTCCATTTTAAAAGAGCAGCAAAAAACTGAATTCAAGATTATTCTTTTCTCTAGTAAAATTAAAAGTTAATCCAATTAAATATAAAGAAATACAGAACAACATGCAAAGTACTGTATGCTCTGTTCTGATTGTCCACTATGTATGAATGGGATCCTTGTATTTCTTGCCCTTGCTCTGCCTTTTAAGAGCTGTGCGAATTTTTCAACCACTCTGTGGTGCATGATGATAATTTGCACTTTTGCTTCAATGCTGCACTTCTGCTCCAAAGCAAATTGCTAGCACAAGTACAGTCTTGACTCCTAACAAGCAGACAGAGGCTGAGAAGACGTGGCTGTACCCTAAACTCAATGCCAGCCCCATGCCCTTGCTAGAGGAGCTGACAGACAATGCAAGGAGTACAAAACTGACCCCATCAGCAGAAGTAATAGTGACAGGGGGTTTGATAACATCAAGGAGGTGAGGAAGGTTCCCCCCGGCAGAACATTGTAAGGGCATCTTCAGGGAGAAAGTGAATCTCAAGCTTCCTCAGAGCACAGTTATCTCTCTGAGGGGTATCAAACCCTGCCTCACGAGGTAACAAATCAAGGCATTTAAAAAATGACAACGTTACTGTTGTGAAAAGTGATCAGCTGGGCATACTCACTTTGTCTGCCTTCAGGTCTTCCTGTCACAGAATTCTAGCATAAAAGATGACATTTTGTTCGAACTTTTTACTGATTTGCATTACGGTTAGAGGTAGACACGGAATTCTAATATCATCTATGGGTTGCCTGCCATTTGAGGGCTTATGTCAGATCTTTTGGGTTATATGAATATTTTCTTTGATGTAATGATATTCTCTATTCTTACAAGAGCTATTTAAAAGACAAAGAAAAATCTCTTTTCAAAATGGGTAGTTAATGAAATAGCAGTCTGTGTCACCTAATGCATTGTGCATTTCATAAATATATATTACAAGTTAGGACAGCCAGCTTTCCTATGCTCATCTCAATCTAATTATTTGAGATCTTCTGGGTCACAGTAGTTTTATTTGAGAAATACAGACATAGTGTCGCAGCTGATCTGCCTTTTGGATATTACAGTAATGCAGATAACCCATAAAGAGAGCAGATGGACTCAGAGCTCCCAGCCTTGGAGGACTGGAAGTATACAAGTATTAATTTTATTTATTTGATAATTCATGCATCAAACTACAGTTTAGAACAGATTCATGTATTACTAGCTGCTCCTTCTAAGTCTCTTTAGACCCATTATGACTTGGACTGCAACTTTTGAATATTCAGATCTGGTAGGGCTGTTTTTCTTCACTTTATGGTGTTTTATACAGTAATAGAGCAAGAAACTACTTATTTGTTTTTGCCCCTTAAGGTAACATGAATCCAGTTCAGTCTGTTGCACAAAATTTACCATAAGAGTTAGCAAAAATCATGGAGAACACAAGGTGTCCGACAGGTAAGGCCAGCAACTCTGCTGAAGTCTGAGCAGCAGGCAAAAGAACATAAGACCTTGGGAAATCACAGGTATAGAACCAGTGTGCTGAGAAATAAGCTAACAAAATAGAGGGTGGACATGCTACTCCACCTACCATTTCCAGTGGGAGAGCTGTATTTGGAAAGCTGATTGGAAGAATGTATAATTAGTATAATACAAGTGAGCAGATAGTAGTGTGTGATGGGGACACCTCCTCTGATCACACAATGCACCCAACACTGTGGGACTTTTCTTTTCCTGATGCTGGAAAATTACAAGATTGAACCAAGCAAGCATCAGGGGGATAGAGGACATAAGCAGTTTTTTTGCCTCAGAACTACTTCTGTCCAAGATCTACTGCGCAATGAATGAATGCCTAGTTCTCTCTCTTTTTTTTTTATGCCATTTTCCATCTCTATCCCTATTTGTTTCTTTTCTACACTATTTGTTCTTTTTCCACACCTTTTTATTTTTCTTGCTTTGTGTGTGATTGGGATGTTCTTATACACATTTGTGTGCTTTTTGATGCGTCTGTGGCTTTTTTGTGTGAGTCTGATCTGCTCGACTGAGGTGGCAGCTTTTGTTGCTACATTGAGCATACCATCAAAAAGAGAGCTACCAGCAAGTCAGCCCAACACCAGTCCAAAGACTGAATGGGCTAAGAAGAGTGGATGTGGTGCCTGCTGTTCTCTAGAAGCACTGTTACAAGTAGGAGACACTCTCAGAGTCTAAAGCCTATTTTTTCTGTCTTTGATGCTCTTTGCTTCTTATTTGGTGCACATTTTGTCCTTCAGGGAACCAGCATGTGACAAACCAGCTGCAACCCAGCTCAGATGACATTTTATCTTTTCTTTAACAAGAGCAATTACTATAATCTCTAATATCAGTCAAATGGTTGCCAAATGGTCTCTCCCCATCTAAAGTCTAAGGAAATATGGCATATTGCTAAAAAGAAGTTACTTCACTGTTTATATGTCAGAGGCATTAATCTTCTTCTTTTCTCATTCTGCATCTTTAATAAAGCATGATAGATTTTTAAGCTAGTTGTTTACCATGGTATTAAGCAGTTTGAGATTTCTCTGTCAAAACCATAAACGTATTTAACTGTCTAATGTTCTGAAGTGACAAGGTTGTGTTAACACCCCTAAACCCACTGGAACCAACACAGAATTCAGCTGTTCTTCCCCTCATGCCATGTGTCCCAGGAAGCACAGAGGATACTTCCATGCCTAATTTACCACCATGCTCACACCCAGATAATTTTCCTCATCTCCCTTCAGACGGCCTCTAAGTTACGTTTTCCCACTGCTAGACTGAGTATCCCTATCCTCTCCCACAAAGCAGGCTTTGGGCATGATACTAAGACTACTCCTCCTCACCAGCTCCCAGGCAGAGCTTCCAGTGGCTGCCTGCTCTTCCAGAGGGCTGAAGGTCCTGTCTTGAGAAGCCCAGCCTATAGGCTCCTTCCTGGACCACATTCTTCTTGTTTTTCTGGCTTCACCAGGGAGGCCTGCCTTTGATGCTGTAAAGCCAACTCCTCATCAGCCTCCAAAAGAGGGAACTGAAACTCAAAAACAAGGCCATGCCTGCACCCTGGAGGATGTGAGCTGCTCCTGTGTGATGATGCACCTAGCTGGGGTGCAGGACAGTGCAGTGCAGGAACTCTGGGCACAGCACAGATGCATACAGGGGCTGCACTGCCGCATCCACTGGGAAGAGAGCTGCATGGGAACAGCAGCTACTAATCCAAGAGCCTTTGTATTGATTCTGAAACCATGCAGCCTGTGCTACCATTGGAGTTTTGAGTATCCCCTGAGAAAGCCGGCTCTGGATTTGAACTGTTAGGCTGTCTTAACCTTTAGTAAATTAAATAATGGTGCCTGGGCAGTGGATAGTGGCAATCTGTCTTTCAAGACTGCCAGAATAGTCCCCAGTTTCATGGAATGTTTCATGCCTACTGGTCTCAGTGCCACGCAGCAGTCCTGGGCATGTTTAATTAACTAGGATAGATGCAACCTCAGGCTGCTTTTATCATCTGCTCAGATGCTGACTGGCTGCATTTCTCACTCTCAGACCTGATTCCGCTACTGCTGAGCACCCGAGTATTTTCATTGTCATACAGCTGCTGTCCCTCATAGGACAAAAAACAGTCAGCAGCACCTAAACTGACTGTAATTTACAAACTGATAGAAATAAATATGCAAATATGACACAGAAACTTACTCATTCTGTAGTAATCTGTGTGTGACTGTCTGTGTCTGTCTATGTGTGTCTTCTGAAACTCCCTGAACTCTCAGTAAAGCCATGCAATCACCTTCTGTTACCTATGGTTTGGTTAAAGTACAACTTTAAATAAAATGTGTCAGATATTGTAAACCTGAGCTTATGCAGATGTAAAGCCTACTTGTTTTTTACCTGTGGTGTTGGCAGGTACATATAGCCTGTCAGTTCTTAATGTGAAGTGATAATACTTCCGTGTGCATTTAATGGTTCTGAAATGAAAGCAGCTAATATGTGTGCTCTAGCCAACACTCAGATGTTTACAACTTAGAAATTTTAATTTGAAGAGAACAACGAAAAGAGCTCATTTATGTCATTAACTAATGTTACACAACATTTCATTTTGAAGAACAAAACAATTTTTAAATTATAGGAATCTTGAAAAATAGCCAAAGCTAACTAATTCCTACTTCCACACATTATAACCAACCTGAGAAGTTATTTACCTGAGCTTTCTTTTTATCTTTGGATTGTAATGTATTAACAGCATGTGCAAAATTAGCACTCTCTGAAGGGCAGGAAATAACTGCTGCAAGGACAGGTTCTACTACAAATCATCAACAACATTGCAAGCAGTTGTCTGACAATAACTTAACCTTTTTTTCTTTTAACACTCATTAAAAATACCAGATCAATAGTAACAGAAGAAGAGCGCTTCTGGCTCTATCGAGACAACAAACCCAAAGGCTCTCCCCATCTACCATAAAAACACATCACCTGTGCATCCAATTGCAAAGGTGTTTGCAATCATTCAGTACTTTTCCTCTAAGATTAAAAAGAAGGTCATGCCAGCTGAAAAACTGGAGTTTTTGTTCTACTGTGATATAAAAAAAACAGCTACAAAACATTAAGTCTTCCTGAGAGGGTTTTTTCAACAGCCAAAACAAAACAAAACAAAAGAGAACCACTTCAAGCCACATTTGTTTTCCTGCTCCTTATCACCGAAACAGACAAAAATTAATCAAAACAACCCTATTTCACTCTTCCTCCCATTCTTCTCACTTTCACTGAAGAGAGATTTCAGTGCCTTGTCAACTTTTTGGGTGAAAAAAAATGTAATCAATAAAAATTAAACTTTAAAAACAAACTTTGGGGCATTCTACATGTACTTGAAGAAGTAGGAAAACACACTTCAAATCTCTGCTTTGAAACAGGAAAAGAGGCATTTCAGATTTCCAAAGCTAGAGGGTCATAAGAAATTTGGTTATGCATTGCTTTTAATCTCTTATGCTTATTTTATGCCACTTTGCATAAATAATTAAGTGTCCATGAGAATAAAAGAGAAAGGAGAAGGACTTTATAGCTCTACAGTTAGAATACTCACCTGAGAATATGGGAACCTTCTTTCAATTTCCACTCAAAAAATATTTGTCTGTTTCACACAGTGGACCAACTGGGATGCAGAGCAAAGACTGCTTTTCAGGATTCAGAGATTGCAGGCTTTCACATGGAGGAGGGAATTGACTGAGATTGCTGGGATCCTCTTAGTGGGCATCAGCTACAGACCCCCGTCCCTTTTAGCTAACACAGAGCCACATCTCATTTCTGTCTGGCCAAGCTCTTCCACAGATTCAGTTATGTCTGGAAATGGCATATTTCAGAAAAGCATTATTTTATATATTTAAATATACAGACAGGCAGATAGATAGATTTTCACCCTAATTTTCAAAAATCATTTTTGAAGACAGGCAAAAATACATTTGTGAGGTTGGCTGGTTCTATATACTATATTCAGCACATGCTAATCATTTGCCATTTTCTAAGTCATACAGGAGACTTGGTTAAACTTTAGGGAGCAGTTGTATGTGCAGAGACTTACTTTAAAACTGCTGACACACTGTGAACTGCAGAAGCACCATTAAAAAAAATAAATTAGCATTTCTCAATATAGGTCTCTAAAACACACACATAGTTTAAAATAAATTGACTGAACATTTAAACCTGCTTAATTTTGGAATCAATTCCACGTTTGAAATAATCTACAAGTTGAAACAGCTGAAGCATAAAATGTATTTGAAACCGAACAAGTTTAAATATTGAATCAATTTTGACATAAATGTGTTTGCATATTAAGGCATTAAAAATGAATCCAGTTTAAATACTAAGCTGATGAGAGAAAAAGCTGTGCTAGGGAAAAAAGATTAAGGATGACCACTAAAATTACAACACGTTCAAATATTAGAAAATCCTGCAGTTTGTTATTTAATCTTAGTGAAACAGCTACAGTTAAAGGAAAAAGGAAAATCTAAGCACTGGTATGTAAAAGAGTGAGTAAGGAATTTGAGAGCACTGAGTGGTGATGGGTGAAGAGTTTCTTGCTCAGATTTTACTCAGTGTTTACCTGATTTCAAGGGCAACCCTACAAAATCCTCTTCCACTTGCATCTCTACTTTGTTTTTTCAGCTTTTTGCTTCCTGAAGGAGCCAAGGAAGAGCCCATAAACCTCTCCCTTCTACTTGGTAATACCACTGTACTCATAAGCTCTTGACATGAGTTAACTGTAATGGACTGGGACTCAAAATGTGCCTTTCTTCATGTGATCAAAGACACATCACTCTCTCCGCAGCCTGCTGCAGACTGAGGGGAAATTGCCTGCACCTTGCACCCTGCTTTCCAAGTAAAGAATAAACTCCAGGTCATGGCATGGTCTTAGTCCTCCCTTGGCTATACCTGTGTGTGCAGGATGCACTCTGGGGCATGTGGGGAGGAGGCAAAAAGGGAAGCAACAGTAGGGTAGAAAGTTCTGCAGGTGAAAGGAAAATAAAGACAGTAGGGCAAATGTGCTCAGGCAAAAAAACCCCAGCTTACATGCTACCATAAGCAATTTCCTTAGTTCAGAAGTCAGGCTACATTAGGGCCCCTGCCTTGGCCCCAACCAGCTGCAGGAGGCTGGTAAGGCTGGCACCAGGGAACATGTCTTATGGATTGCCAGCTTCGTGCTGCTGCTAGAAACAGCAGCAGGTTCAGTAGCTCAGCCCACATTTTTCACCTGAATTCAGATGACTAAATATTGCCAGATTTCATGCTATTTAGTCAATTACTCACTTGGGCTGCTCATCCTCCATTGGGAAAGCTGCACCCACCTTGCTCTGCGTGTTGCTCTTTACATTCTGCCTCCAGTATGAATTCCACAGCCAGAGGGAGATGACTATTGCTTAACCTTTTCACCTCTGAAACTGCCCCTCTCTCCATGTCACTGCCCAGTGCTGTTCCTAGTGTAGAGAAGAGCAGAGCTTAAATAGGTGTTCTGGGTGAGGAGTATGCTCAACAGGCAGCAACACAGTCCCTGGAAAAACACCCTGGAACCATGAGCTAACAGTACTAAACCCTCAATGGGGCAAATTTTGGTGCTCACCAGGTCTCTCGGGACCTGCTGGTCATTCCTGCTCGAGTTCACAGTGCTGACTTCTACTAAGCTCAGCAGCACAGCCCACACACCACCACATCTCTCCTTGCCCTAGATACAAGAAGGCAGCATTTTTGTAAGGATGAGTGAATCAAGGGTTTGAAGCCTTGCACATCTGGAATGCGCAGGTCCATACCAAAATAATTATTACTGCAAATGCTAACAGTTCTGTGGGCTAAATCATTCCTTGAGGAGAAGGAACGGAGTCTGCTTGCTACTGAAGTTTCAAAGAGGATGGCAGTTTTAGTTCTTTGTGTGGAAATCTCTCAAAGAAGTTATTTTTTTACCAGAATTTTATTTTAATAATATAAAAGTTTATGCATGACAAGAATGATTGTCTGACAATGTTAATTCGAAGACCATTAAACTGTGATTATCAAAAGATAATGCTAAGGAGGTGTAGCCTGTATTTGTGCAATGCACATCAAAAAATGTAGTCTTCAGAGAAAAGAAAACAATGATTGATGGTAGGAGGTATAGAAACAGCCTCCTGCCCCACAACTATGGAATTTCTCACTGTAAGAGCAAGGCACAACCCTCCTATCACTGTATTTTAGGTATTTGTCTGAATATTTTAAATAACAAATATTAGAACCTGAATATACAGTAGTTTTCACTACTCTTCACTTCTATAGATTCTCTTGGTCATGAGAATGACACAGTTTTACTCTGTGACATGTTACATGTCCCTTGAATACGCTGACTGGAGTTTACTCAGTTTTCTGAGTTTAGGGTCACAGAGAGATAAATATTAAGGAGTGCGAACAGGAACTCAACAATTTTATCAACTGCTTGTTAGTATTTTTTTGTTTAAATGACCTGTGATCCATGAAAATGGGTGATCCATGAAGTTGTTCTCAAAGTCTTGTGAATGCATTTGCATCATTTGACACCAGGGCAACTCATGGAAAGGTTGCATGGCCCTGGGTGCACAGGAGCACAGGGAGTCCGGAGGGAATCCAGACGGCTACACCTGTTTTGCACCACAGAGTGCAGGTGCAGGTGCTTTGCACAGGCGGAAGAAAACTCCTGAGCACCCTTTTTTTCCTTTCTGAGACAAAGGCCCTTCTTAACCACATGCCGGTGAGCTGTATCTCTCCATATGCTTCTGTGAGAGAAGGCCCAAGCAGAGCTCATCTTGGTAATGTAAAGCAATATCCTTTATTCTTTCGAGTGTGTGGGGAGGTTACCATTAACTTTATTGGGGGTAAAATCTAATGCAGCATTTTTGTCAGCCCTAGCTATAAGGACCCGCTGTGTTGGACACCTCCCCAGCACCTCTGCAGCACAAGACCGCTTCCTTCTGCATGAATTTTCTTTAATTTCCTTCATTCATTCACTGACAACGTTTCCTTCATCCTTTGTCACATGCAAAGCATTTTCTGCATAAAAGGAGTGAAGGAACTTGATCCTGCTTCTTCCTATCTCAGACTGAACAGGTTAAATTGCCATGGTTACCTCTCCTGTGCTGCTAGGCCTTGAAATACATCTCTATTTCACTGTAGCTTTCCAAGTTCAAAGCTGAGCTCCAGACAAATTTAGGAAGACTTTTCATCAGGATATTAGCTCCCCCTCCCAGAAGTCCCCTTTTGGGTTTTGTTCATGCCTCTAGCTTCCTTCTGTGCCTGTTTAAACCAACAGTTGCAGCAAACCTCCAAATCAACAGCCTTGTCAGGATGAATAATCTAAAATTAATGTGCACTTGTCGACATGCATTACTGTTCCTGACAGAGACGCCTTGCCTGCGCTGGCTACAAACCGACAATCCTTCAGAAGAAGTTTGCTCACTGCAGTCCAAGGGCTGATGGAGAGCTGGGATAGGGCTGGGAGTTGGATTTCAGATGAGAAGTACAATGGTTCCTGACACATAAGACTCAGAGTGAATTCACCAAAGACCAGGCTGCTTACTTTTTTCCCTGCTGTTTGCTTTATTCTCACTGGTGATGGTTATCGCATTTATACAGCACCCCCTGAGAAATCATCTAGATGGGTTTTGAACATCTTGTTTTTACCACCCTCAATTTCAAGTTGCGGAGCAGAAGCGTGAATAATCCAGCACACCACCACTGATACATTACAAACGCATACTTTAACTTTGTGCCTGGCGCTCCCACTCCCACCTCCTTTTTTTCCCCCTATCCTTAGCTCTTGCAAGCCTTTCTTGACAGCCAAGTGTGCTCTTCTGCAGTGCTGTGGGCAAGCTGCAGCAAGAGATGGGGGCTTTGGACCCAGAGAAATGCCGTTCATGAGACCAGTTTAGGGTTACAGAGGTTAGCGCTGCATCTGCTGAAGTAACACAATCAACCTGAAATGGAAACAACAGAATAAAATACTGCTCTGATTTTCATTTTTTTTTAAATTTTGCCCTTTTTTACACAGCTCAGTAATCAGCATTCAGCATATTGCTGCATTTTTAAAGTTAACTGTTATGGAATTAATGAATTCTTCTTCATGAATACCAAAGGACTTGGTCTTTTGCAATTTAATAGGTAACAGAGTCGCTTTAAATAAACTGTCGCTTAGCTTTCATATGTCAACACAGTTGTATGAAAATTGAGAAAGGCTTTCATTTTTTGTTTTGCTTAAACTTCGTCACTCCCTCACCCCCTCTGCTCAGCCACAGCTTTGGCTGGATTCCTTTGTCTTCCAAATCTTTTCATTCCAGGATGAAAATGGCAACAGTGGGGTGGTAGTTCACATGAGGATGACCTTGTGGGGAGACCCAGAGCACTTTTGGGAGCCCAGAGGCAAACCGTGTGCCCTGTTGGTGGGATGTATTTGGGGAGAGAACACAAGCATGCCCACACAGAAGGAAGCTGCAGCCTGCTGTTTTGCTCCCTTTGAGCAAAGACAGTCCTGGGTGCCCAGGCTCACCCACCAGCACCCAAATCGGGGCTAAGCCCACACCCTTTGACACAGAGGTGACTCGTGGGGGCCTGAGTGCTGCAGGTCTCATCTCCATACCTTGCACCAGCTCCCACCTGGCTCTTGTCCCCTGGCAAGGACACCGTGGGGAGGAAAACAGCCTTTCTCTCCTCTGTGCCAGCAGGCATCAGGGAGGAGACACAGATGCTGACATTTTAGTGTCCAACTTCCTGGCTGCTCAAGGCGCTGCAGCTTTCGCCTTGGGAAATACTGGCCAACCGCCTTGATCTGGCCGGATGAGTCCTCGGCTGGGAAAAGCCTGCCCCCAGGAAAGACTGTTCTTTCCCGATGCTCCCCTGAGATGATCTGGCAGCCTGCCTGCCCACTCCTGTGCTCATCCAGCCACAAGCAGGCTGGAAGCGCATCTCTCTGCCTGGCTGATCTTGGGGTGGCAGCAGGGGCAGGATGTTTGAGAGGCAGCTCCTGGCAGTCACAGAGGAGCAGCCTACTCCTCGGGAAAGTGCAGCCTGCCTGCAGGGAGAGATGTGACTGAGGGACGAAGGGGAGGAGTAAGCAGAGAGAGAGGCTGCAGAGGTTGGGGCAAAGGGTAGAAACACCATGGGACAGTGATGGTATGTGAACAGCTTTGCAGGCAGGAGGAGCATCCCCTGATGCCTCCACTGATGCTCTTCCTAAGGGATGATTCTAGGTAATTTCTGGGGAATTGTAAATTGTTTTTCTTTATTGTTTTCCCCTACTCTCTTTCCACTTTTCTAAGAAGAAAATTGCCTAGAATTTACTAAGCTGCACAAACAGCTCGTTGGCAGCTTTCAGCATATTTGGAAAAACATTTCCTTGGCAGAACAGCGTATGGGTTTGTAACTCTGAGACGACATCATAATGACACACCACGGGGCTCAGACTAGCATCCCAGCAGATTAAACATAAAAGAGTTACCAGCAGTGTCTTCTCACAAGGGACTTACTGCCTTAGAAATACATGTTCCTGGCTAGTACTGAAGAACAAACATCTCAGCAGCCCTTGGCTAATGATGCGTGGCTCGTCTATTCATCCTTTGCCGACTGCAAACAAAACTGAGGTTTGGATGTGACGCAAGCTGAGCTCTGGATGTGAAGCATGCCATTCCTTGCTCTTGCTTTGGGACTTCTGTCTTTCCAGGGAGAACCATGGTGAAGGAGACCTGAATTTGAGCTAGGAGATTTTTAGGGACAGCAGCAATGAGAGATCATGTATGGGGGAACCAAGAGCAAGCCATTAAACTGCAGGAATTAGCTCCCATTATATAGTGAAGTTTAATGGCTAGGCACACTCCTTTCTACTGTGAGTGTTCCTAAAAAAGGCCCTGGAAGGCTGAAAGCTATCAACATTTTTATAGTAAAAAAATCCAACTTGTGCGCTGACATGAACTTTTACCTTTAAGGTTTCAGTGGAGGCAGGACACACAGGCAACAAGGTTCAGGGTGCCCAGTTTATGTGAAAAGCAAAAAGGGTCAATTTAAACCCAGGTGGAGTCTGAGTGCTGGCTTGATGGACCCTCTGGGCCTCCAAATCTTTGTGTCCAGCACCCAGTAAACACTGGGCTGGAAACAGGCTCTGGGGTGCTGTGGGCTCAGACATTGCTCTGCACTCCCTGTCTGTTCAGTGCCCTACAGGTCCTGGGAACACACAAAAGCGGAGAACAAAATAAAAGTAGTCCCTGACAATTATTTTACATGGAGAGTATGAGCCGTATCTCACCATACAGTGTTGGTTCTGTGCACCTCTCCACAGGAGCTGGGTGATCCAACCCGTCTTTTTCTCCTCTTTATTTTCCCTCTTACAAAGCCCTCTTAAGACAGGCTGCTGGGAGGCATCGTCAGCGTGCTGACTGCCTGCTGCCTGTGAGAGTACAGGTTACATCTCATCAGGCTACGCCGTGGCATGTGCCTATGAAGACAACATGAGGTGAGATCATGTCACAGAAATTAACAATGCAGAAAGACATTTTCTTGATTCACAGCAAGGCATTAACTTATACATCTGAGTAGTGGATTAAAGGCTTCCAGCAGTGAGGTGGGGAGGAAGTAAGAGAACAAGCTGCCAACTGGTAGATATGCACACTAATTTTGCAAATGCAGGTATTTCATGTCTTTCCTAATCTAATCGTGAATGCAAACTGGATTACTGCATCCGACATGACAAGAATAAAACAGCACCAACAGACTCCTGAAATTAGCAGTGTGAGTTCGCTGGAGGAATTACATTGCTGATACAAGTCACTCTCATAATAAAGGGCACTCCTAAAGAGGGAAAAAAAGAAAGTGGGAGACGGAAAAAAATAGCAGGAGTAGGCAGCCTTTTACCCTAAATGAGAGACACAATTAAGAGGCTAATTCTTTTTTCTACTAAGAACAGACAATTTTCCCTTTAGATGCTCACTGCACCACAGAAATCAGCGAGATCATCTATGACCACTTGACAGGAGAATATAGGGAGGGATGCTGAAAATACCAAGGGCAGAGGTAGCACATTCACAGGAATTGGAAGACATGGGCCCAGCAAAGATTCCTGGAGGTTCAAGGGGGGAAATCTATGAAAGTGCAGAGGTTAAGGAGAAGAGCTGTAAGCAGGTGTACCTCCTCAGAGCAGTGCTAAAAGGGGTCTTGCCTGACTATCCAATGCCCTCAGCTTTGTGCCGCCATATAAATTACTACAAAGTTACTGTAACAAGAAAGCACTCAAAACTAGTTTTATTTCTGGTATCATGTGCTACACAGAAGTGCAGAGTAGTAGAGAGTCTTGCTCTGAAATCCACCTTTTATTTCTGCATCATTTTCAGGTTATTAACAGAACCTTTACTGCCAGCAAAGCTGTTCTGTTTCTCTAAGCTCCTATGTTCTGTGTGTAGCATGGCCGAGGTGATCCTCAAACTACAGAAATCATGTGCCTGGAAGGAGAAGAGTTGCATCTCAATCAAAGCTGCAGGCTGTTTTCTGCCTACTAAAAGAATAAAAGATAACCAGTGACTGAAAACACTTTGAGAGAGCAGTTGCACAAAGTTCTAAATCAGAGAGGGAACAGAGAAAAAAACCAAACAAGCAGGTTAAAGAAAGTTAAAGTAATTAAAAAAAAAAAATTCTTTTATAGGTGTCTTCTGTGGAGAAACTGGGCTGAAAGCCAAAATGAAAAAGCTGTGACGGCAAGGAAGAACAGATCCCACAGAGACAAAATAGGAGACGGGACTGTCTCTGCAGGAGTGGTGAGAAAAAACTCAAACTATTAACACTGCTATGGAAAGCAACAATTTAGACTGAAAAATTAAAGGAGCAGAAGTTATTTTTTCATAGGCATTGGGGTTAATGGGTCTTGTAATCCCTCTCCCTCTTCGCTGCCCCAAACGTGGATGCGCTGCCTTTGATAAAAAATGAGAAAGGCTGGGGTTGAGAGACTGCTTTCAGGGAACTTTGTGCAGTCCCAAGGCCTCCTAAAAGAAAGCCAGTCTCCTCCACTGTGGCAGGGGGCAGGAGGGCTGCTTACAAGCCCTTCCACTGGGACCAGCTGCCACAGGGTGGCAAAAGAAAATAGCAGGACACTGAGCACAGCCTGCAGGCGTGACGAATAGGGAGCAGCAGTGATGGAGGACTTGGGGATAGGAAGCAGGCAGCGGCAGACACTGTGAAATCACCATCCCCAACCTGCACTCCATCCCAGTGTGTGGAAAATCCACCTTTAGGAGTGACGCATTAAAGAAAACATTAAAAAATCAAACTAGTCAGGCCTGAAGCAAATAGAAAAGCAAAAGCAAGAGCCAAAAAGAAGATGGAAAAGATCAAGTCTTGAGCTAGAAATGAATAAACTTAAAGCTACTGAAGACAATAATTAAGGCAGGACAGTAAAGTACTGGATACAGCGAAAAACAGACAAGTGACCATGGCAGCAGGCTGATTTCTGTTCAGCTTAGCTGGTCTTCTCCAATAAAGTTTACCATGAGGTAGAACACTTTGGTGTTAAGAAATCTTTCTGGAATTAAAAATCAAAGGTGGTTTGAAAGGAAAGCCAAAGTGTTATGAAAGAAAATCCCAAGCATTAATGCTGGTTGTTTCATCACACCCAGAGGCTTTGGTCAACTCCCATGTCATCCATAATCAAGGATTTACCTCTGTTACATCTGTCTTTGCCTCTGCAACAGACCACAACAGCACTGAGGCAGAGCACGTATTTTCATGTTGAGGTACCATGAGGGCTAATTTGCCTTGGCTGAAAACAGTGCTGCTTACTTCTAGCTTTATCTCCACTGGCAATTGCTTAAGTAACTACATTTTTAGCTTGGCTGTAGCAAGCCTGCAGTTACAAGTTTCTCATCCTAATATGTCATTGTCATTAAAAATGTCCTGTCTACTGCTGTGATGGAGAAAGATTACACTTCTGGACATTTTTTGTCTCAGAAGTAAAGCCTTAACTCGTTGCATTTCAGTCACACAATTGATTCTTGCATCTCCCCCCTCTGAAGCCTTCTATCAAACTGCTGTGTTGTTTTGGGGAGATGTTTGGGGAGTCATGGCTGACTTTTTAGTCCTCCATTTTCCTAGCAAGAGAGGTCTGTCTTAACTAACAAGAGGAGTGAAGGAACTAAAGTACAAGGAAGTAAACCAATAATAATATAAATGTGAAGCAGCCTTGCTTTAGCTCAGTTTTTTGAGAAAAAACCTTGCCTCTAGGCTTTCAAGGCACTGCATAGGTTCAAAACACCACTCTTCTATAGTTTTTTCCCAGGTATTAACTGAACTATGATTTTGCCCTACTTATAAATTGTAGAGGTAGGAGACAGGAGTCTGCTTGAGGACACCCTGCTCAGGAGGTTGAACTAGATGACCTGGGGCATTCTTTTCCAATGTCACCCATTCTGTGCTTCTGTAATTCTATAACAAGAGTTTCAATTCCTGGAAATCATGTTAGTTCTGTTGATATTCAAATAATACCCAATTTCTAAACCTAGGAGCCCAGAAAAGCAACAACAAAATGTCTTTGCCTATGTACGAAGAAGATACTCCCTACTCCATGCCTGCCACCCTAGAATTAGTCTGAAGAATTACTGAATGCTCTCCAGAGCAAATCTTCCCACATGGTGGCATGATGTGGCACCCAACAAATCTCATTCCTGCTTTTGTCCTCTCACATATCACACTCCCAAATACAGAGAATGAGTCATGCCTTTCCTTTAGACCTTTTTCTTTTGGACTGATGAGAAGCCAGCCTTGGCCAGGATCACTGAGAAGAGGGAAAGTGGATTTTGTCCTAATGACCCAAGTTTTTCCATGACTCTACAGAAAATGGTTGTGCTGATCTGAGTGGTTCTGCCAGCACCTTTCACCCTCACAGTGACTGAGAAGGTATCTTCCCCAGCGGATTTCACCAGTTAAATGAAAAAACTAATGGCAAAAAACTAATGGCAAACTACACCACGCAAAGGCTACCACAATTTTCTGACTTTACTGTAGTCTGCACTTGAACCCACAGTCATTAAGTAAAAGGCTTTATGTTTTCTATCAGTCTCTAATAGTTTAGTTATCCATGTACATGTACTGAACACTTGGTTTGACTTATAGCGGAATGAAAAGAAAATATAAGAGAATGGAAAGAGAGGGATGGGGAAAGTGAAAGGCAAAAGGAGTAGGGGAGATGGAGGGAAAGCAATTAAATCAAAACTAACTCAGTTAAAGCTAGCTGGAGTCTGCACTCTGCAAATAGATGCTGCAATGCAATGATTTCATGCTATCATCTTAATTTAAATTTACAATACTGTTCTAGAAAAGCCCTATCAGTGCTTTGCGCCCAAGGCAGTACCAGAACTGCCCTCACCTCCAGTGAAATCCATCTCTGTGCCCTGCCAATCCATACACAAGGAAGGTGAAGGAGAAGGGCAATCCTTTGTCTTTCCAACTGGCTGCTCCTGCCCATTGCGTCCAGGGTTTGTAACACTGTGGCATTTGCAAAGCGGCATTGCCTGATGGTGCCAGATGGAAGCGTTACAAGGGGAGGACGTAGCTCAGGTTGGGGCTGTCTGACAGCGTTGGCTGCAGTTCAGAAGCAAGCACTGTCCAGCTAACTCGCTCATCCCAATTAAGGGTCAAGGCCTTACATGGCACTGCCCCCACGGGTGCAGGCACTGCGCAGTCGCCAGGGGAGGACAGTCAGCTCACATCACAGTCCTTGAGGAGGCACCGGTGCAGAAGAAGCTCCTCTGATAAAACTTAAAGGAGACCGAGGGACACGCGACTGATGAGACAAAGCAAGTTAATGGAGCTGATTTAAAGCATTCTTAATTGTATTATTCCTGGCTAATTATTTTTTCTAGTGGGAAAGAGAAAAAACCAAAAAGTCAACCAGTCAGAACTAATGAAGATATATTTCATGATAACCGTTTGCATTAATAATATTATGGAGCGTTATGATGAATCAGAAGGGTACAAACACAGTGAGTTAATTGCAGGTTGCTCATTACAGATTCTGAGACTAGGACTAATGCACTAAGTGGACACAGATTCAAATTTAAATATGAAGCAGCATCACTGATTACCCTGAAGTTTTCAGCTGTGTAACACAGATCCAGATCTGACCCATGGTCTTCTTTTCCTGCTTAGTCTGCCCTATTTGGACAGGTAATTAGGTCAGCTGAATACCCTATTCTTTGACTTTAGCACATACATGGAAAAGCTTTGTTCACCAGCTCATTGTGAGCCTCACCCCACTGAAACAAGAGCCCATTCAGTCATTGACTCCAAAGTTAATGACTTTGCCCTATATTTTGTGGGAGAGGGAATTTGGCTGTTCATTTGAGGGGCAAGGCAAGTTCCTAAACAGAAAGAAAGCAACAGTCACTAGAAGGGACAGAACTAAGGTGAGAAGTCTGAAAAGGGTTGTGTCGGTTTGGGATTATGGGCATTATGTCGGTTGCATAGTTTCTAGGACATAAAAGCAATTACTGTTTAAACAAGCATTAAATCCAAGTCAGGGACTTGGGGTTTCATCTGCAGGCCAAATAACTACAAGGGTTAGAAAGAATTTCTTTTTCTCTTCCTCCTGCACTTCCTCCACAGTATTTCATAATTGAATGAGCCCATCGGAGGGGTTTTGCTTTGTTTTGCTGGGTTTTGGAAGAGGGATAACAGACTACAGGATTGTTTGACTTTTGGCAATGCACATATTTCATTAAAGAGGTTTCTCCAGCAGCACCTAATCAACACAGATTTTAATTGCAAGTAAACATTAGTTATATGGTTATTCAGTAGCTCTTAATGAATTTTTAAATAATAGTGTATTACCCTGTTAACTACGTAAGAATTATATCTCCTCAATACTTGTAACGAATTGAACAGTTCAAGGCACGTTCATTTCTAGGGAGATATCTTTGTACTTGAGACGATTATCTGCTTCAGGAGTGGATTACAGCAGGTACATAGGGACTTTCTGAAAGTTAAGCAGGTACTTAACTGCTGTCCTGCAGTGGGATGGACTTCAGCACCATTAAATTCACCAAGGCAGAAACGTGCATCTTTTCTTAAGCATGTCCTTAACTGAATAGAGGCAGTGCCAGAGGACGGGGTGCTGCTGAAAAACAGGGTCAGGCTTATGTCTCAGTTTTACTGCTTGTGGAAGAGTTGCATCATATTCATTTTTAAATTGGCTGGTTCCAAATTCACTCAATTTTACAACAAAAAAAGAGGAATATGCATTTGAAGTTCAGGCTGGGTTTTCCCTGCTTTGCCGATGTCTCCCTGCTCTCTCAGCTATCTGAGAATATGATCTCTTCCACTGACTACACCATTTAAAGCACGGTCTCATGAAGAAATGACATAATTTTGCCATCTCTCTGTCCATGGCAGAGCCACCATGTGAATGCTGAAGGACAGTGTGGACTACGGGCCTCAGGGATGCTGAATAAATACACATTACATGAGGGAGTGACTCTCCCCTGCCTGTGGAGCAGGGTCTGGGCAGGCACGCTGCCCGTGGGAGGTGCAGCCTCCCTGCATATGCAGTCCAGTACATCAGATTTACAGTACACACATCCAACTTATCTGCAAGCAAACAGCAGTCAGCTTCTGGACATGCAGCAGCCTGGAGTGCTGAGGATCTTGTTGCCACAAAAATACAGAAAATGCCTTTTCCCTCAAAAGGTTTCCCCATCTGAGATCTGGGATTGGATCATCTGTACAGGACTGCATAATACAGGATCATCTCTATTATCAAGCACAATCCTAGGATGGGTCTCCAGAGTCTTTCAAGGTTGGGACCCTGGGTGCTCACACAGCCTGCTCCTTAAGACAGGGCTTTTTCTGCCTGCCCATCCTGGCTAGCCATAATTAGCTTAAAATCTGTTGGCCTGTTTCAATTTCAGTTCTTTCAGGCAGTTTCAGCTGGCTTAATTCAGAGCTGAAAGCAACAGAAATCATCAGGGCCCTACAAGTATTATACAAAACTGCAACAAAGAGAAGAAAGAGCCAAATGAATATCCCATGGATATTCTACAGCAAGTTCTGCTCTCTTAATTGTGGTTCTGGCCTTGGCCTCTGCTGGGCAGCCTGGGGGTGTGGCTTGGACCCTGTCATGGAATAGAACCCCATGGCCTTGAAAGAATCTTTAGTTTTTTTGGACACTGATGGGGCATGGGGAGTGAAAATGGGGTGGCTGAGGCAATAGGAGCCAGAACAGAGGCAATAAGGCTACGTCAGAGGGGGCACAGGCATCTATGGGTATAGGAAACAAATCTATATGACTCCAGGCTTTTTAAAGAGTGCTGCTCCTGGAACAACTTGTTAAATTTCATGATACTGACTGTTTCTCTTCTTACTTCTCATTTGGAGGTTATATGAAACAAATCCCCTATGAGTTTTCACATCTCACTATGGGATAGAACTCAGCATTTAAGAGTTAGGAAATTTATTTTACCTTTGCGGTCCCTAGCGACTTCAATTCTTGTAAGCCTGATTTCTACTGACGAAAATATTCTACAGGCATTTGTCACCATTATCTACTGCTTTACTAATGTTACTTAGGTAAATTATTATAATCTCAGCAAAAAAAATATTTTAGTATTTCCTTTACAACTTTGTTTAAACTAGTCTTAGTAGAATTAGATTAATAAAACATGTGCCTTTCAATACACTTCAAAGTAACTTAGCAAGATATGTGCATGCCCATTAATTCTGCAGTAACAAGCAGAGTGTATAAAGGCTGATTTTAACCATCAGGACAAGTAGCCACATCTTCTACTTCTCTTGAAAATCTGCCTGTAATGTAAGAAGTATGGTTCACCCTCAAAATCAAATATTTTGGTCACTGTTAGCAACATACTTCATTAGGCAAAAGTATTAACACTCAAGATATGTAGGGTTCAAGAGTCATCTTTTGCTTTAAACATCCTAAACTGTTCTGCTTCCTTATAGAACGTGCTTTTTCTGCATCAGCACCACTTTTATTTATCTACTGGCCTGGGCCTTCCCATGCTTTGGTTGCCCCAAAGCTGTCTTCACAGCCTTTACAAGAAATGTCTCTCTAAGGTATGCTCTAGATTATAGTCAGATAACTCCTGAAGGCTCACTTCCAGTTGCTCTTTGACATTTAATAATGCCAGATTAATGCACAAATAACGGTAATCTACTTTTTCTCAGGTAACTACCTTCAAGAGAAAAGCCATTATGTTATCAAGAACTACATTACCAATGTAGCTCTTGATCATTTCCAATTATGATAGCATTACCATGACCTACTGCTGCTTTAACTTTTCTCTTTCCAGTAGACCTTGTCTGAACAAAGCTTCTACACAGGTTCTCAAGTCACAGGAACATCAACCTTGCTTTTTATGTTTGTTTCCTCAGCAAACACACACTGAATGTTATCTGAATTTAATAACAACAGTAATATAGTAATGCAATGGAAATCTAAGTGAAGATACAAGACCGTGTCTTCTGCAGCAATTCAAAAGCAGTGTTATTTTAAATTGATCCACAGTACTTCTTGAGCACTGTTCTGATGTCTTTAGAAGCAAAATAATATAATGCACAATACTTTAATGGCATTTAAAGAAAATTTACTAAATAGTAAATAGTAAAAAAAGGGGAGAAAAAAACCCTTACATTTTGTCTAATCTCTGTGTGGGCTATGGAGCTTTTGGGAAAAAGAATGTACCACATCTTCCCTGTGACATACAGAACCTGATAAGAAGATCTGTGACTATTTGTTGGCCAGGTCAAATATAAAGGCGGGGGGAAAAGGTTATAATTCTTTACAAAAGCCTTCCACAGGACCAAGATCTAGTGCTTTAGAGTTCAAAGCTCTCTGCTGCATAGGTTGAGTCTTTCTACACACTTCTGTACCCCAGTACACAGCACTCTTTGAGAAATGGCTTTTAATAATAAGTAATAGCAGAGTAAGATGTAGTTTAGCTCCTTTTTTCTCTGAGGTCTAGTGATATTGTCTACCCTTTCCTATGTGCATTGGTGAAGCTAATATTTCAAAAGAATTCAGTGCCAAAATTTGCATTAATCTCAGTGGAGTTGGATTCAGTCCTGATGCTTAAGATACATTTGATAATTTTCAATTCTACCTTTATAAGCAAATATTTCATGCTTGAAGCCTGGCATTACAATGACTGAAGTCTGCTGTCAGGGACATCTCTGCACTTCCACAATCACAGTCTTTTTCCATAACCTTTCCAAGTCATTCCCATTCCAGAGGAAGGGAAAGGCAAAGGAAGAATGAACACAATTGCTACAGGCTCTTGCTGATACGGTTCTGCAGCAAATATTGCCCACTGGTCTCAACTGAGCAAGTCAGGGTATGTAACTAGATATCTGCCTAGGCAGATGAGAAAGGACTTTCTTTCTCTTGCAGTCTACCAGTCACTTTCATGAAATAATTGGTTTTACTAGTATCCACAGCAATGCACTCCATAAACTGGGAAGAAATGCTCCTGAAGGCTTGAGGCAAGACTGAACACAATTTCAGAGGCCTTTTTCGTAAGTGAAATCAACAATCCATGCTAAGCTGTTATTAGAAGTTCAAGGTGGAATTTCTATCCTGGATAAAAAGAACACCCTCGATTCAAAGTCTGCAGTGGCTCTTGAAAGGGAAAAAGGACCACATCGCTTAAAAAACCCCTATCTCTTTGTATTTTTTTTCTGCTCTGGCTTCCTCACCCTGACATATGTGTACAAGGTCCCTAGAGAGGGATTTCAGTGTTGTTGCAGGAACTCGTCAGAAGAGTGCAGTGCATAGTAACAGAGAGCAGTGCTGATGTCACGCAACAAGTCTTGTGAGCAGAATCAATATCCTTCATTAGACAGGCCGACATAGCTAAGGCAAAGTTATGAGTCCAAAATCCTGCCCAGCTTCACCATCTGGCCCAACAAGAGTTCCTACCTCTTCTCACTCAGCTGCCTCCGCTGGTCAGAGGTGCTGTGGGCACCTCCTCGTGCGAGGCTGGACTGGGCCTCCTCTGTGATGTGTGGTGTGCAAGCAGCCCACCGTGCCTGATGAGGTGACAACACATAACATCACCTCCATCTCTGAAACTCTGTGGAAATTTTACAGCAGAGTACATCTAATGGATGCCAGTAAAAACAAACTCCACTTGTTTTGTCACAAGGAGTAAACAGGGTGAGCACATCAACTGTGTTTGGGTACTTACATTCTGCTCTAATTCTAAATGTACTTAGTATATAATGTACTTAGTATATAATTTTGTGGCCAAGAAGAGTAATAGAATGTAGTGTACTAATGCATAACACTTTCCATCCCATATACTGCAGCCAGACAGCTTTTTACAATTAGTAAGTAATACACATATATACATTAAGAACTGCAACGTAATACACACGGTGCTCACACTTTTCCTTCTCTATCTTCTGCATGAAGAAAAAGGAATGAAAAAAGGGTCACCTAATGTGACTAGAAGATGCATGCATAGCTAAGAATGAATACTAACTGTGTGCTCAAAAAAACCCATTAAAGCATTAGGGGGAGGCATTAGTAATCCAACACTATGCACTTTAGAACAACTCACTGCCAGAAAGAAAGATAGTGAGGACTAAAATAAAACAAACCACAAACAAACAACAACACAAAAAAAATTATGATTTCTTCATACAAGCTAACCGAAATATTTGTAGCAACAATATGGAACTATTTCAGTCACAAAACAGCCTGATTCAATGATAATCAAATTAATTATCTACATTAACTGAACAGTTGAGACCCCAGGTTGAAATTTAATAAACCACACTGCATGAGGATGCTTAAAGATAAATCACAGCATGTGACTCTGTGAGCATAATTTATTTTAAAACACTGCACTGTTTCTGCAAATTGCATTTATTAAAGCTTTGCAAAAGCTTCAAATCTTTTCAAAGGTGAGGACATTTTGACTGTGCTGGTTCTTGTTTGAGATATACTTCACAGAATCACAGAATGGGTCAGGCTGGAAGGAACACACAGTGGTCATCTGGTACAATTTCTCTGCTTAAGCAGGGTCATCCCAGAGCACATGGCACCGGACTGCATCCAAGTGACTCTGGAGAATCTCCAGTGAGAGAGATTCCACAACCTCCCTGGACAATCTGTTCCAGTGCTCGGGAAACCACACAGTAAAGAAGTTCTTCCTCACATTCAGGTGGAACTTCTGATGCTCCACTTTCTGCCCATTGACTCTTTGCCTGTTGCTTGGAGCAATCAAGAAGAGCCTAGCTCCATCCTTTTGATGCCCTCCCTTCAGATACTTACAGACATTGATGAGGTCCCTTCTCAGTCCTCTCTTCTCGAGGCAGAAGAACAATTTCCTCAGCCTTTCCTCATGAGAAAGATGCTTCCATCTCTTAATCATCTTTGTTACCCTCGGCTGGACATGCTCTAGGAACTCCCTGTCTCTCTGGCACTGAGGAGCCCAGAACTGGACACAGCACTCCAGATGTGGCCCCACCAGGGCTGAGTAGAGGGGCAGGATCACCTCCCTCAACCTGCTGGCAATGCTCTGCCTAATGCACCCCAGGATACCATTGACCTTCTTGGCTACAAGGGCACCGCTGGCTCATGGACAGTTTGTTGTCCACCAGGACCCCCAGGTCCTTCTCTGCAGAGCTACTGCCCAGCAGGTCAGCCCCCAGCCTGTCCTGGTGCTTGGGGTTATTCTTCCCCAGGTGCAGGACCTTGAATTTGCCTTTGTTGAATTTCAGAAGGTTCCACTCTGCCCATCTCTCCAACCTGGCGAGGTCCTTCCAAAGGTCTGCACAATCCTCTGGGGTATTGGCCACTCCTCCCAGCTTTGTACCATCAGTGAAATTGCTGAGGAGGCCTCTGCCCCTTCATCCAAGTCACTGATGAATAAGTTAAACAATACTGGGCCCAGTATTGAACCCTGGGGACACCACTGCTGACAGGTCTCCAACTGGATCCTGTGACAGTGATGACGATCCTCTGGGATCTGCTGTTCAGCCAATTCTCAATCCACTTCAACCTGTGTCCTCTCCAGTAATTCTTGATGAAATGTGTTTGGCAGTCATGCTGGGGGAAAAAACATGGGTACAGCTCTTTGCCCAAGCTTGATCCCGCCTTTTCTTATTTTCTCTCTTGAGCTCACAGTCCCAAACACACTTTCTCCACCTATTCCCCTGACATACATGCCAATGTCCCAGGCACATGATCCTCTGTGTGTAAGGCTACTCCTCATTTTTATTTGTTGTCCCTATGGTAAGATGTCCAGGGCACAGTCAGCACAGTCTCAGGCGGCCACAAAATTGTGCCTTAAGCAGAGGCACACCTAGCTCTGCCCAAAATTTGGGAAGTAGGATGCCAAAACCCACTGATATTCCACACCCTACTAGACCTTTGATAACAGCCAGGGCAACCAAGAGAAGCATGGCCAACCAGACTGCAGCACAGCTACCCTCTCCTCTCCCAGCTGGCAAGACCCTGGGCACCGTGATTGTGCCAGGACGAGGGGGCGTGGGAAATCACGAGGAGAGAGAAAACAGCCGCCCAACTGCTGTTTCCACAGAGTTTTCAGGAGAGCAGAGCACTGAGAGGTCACCCTCCACCTTGGCCACTGGGTGCCTGTGGGATGTGGGGGAGCAGGGCTGCAGCAGCTCCATGTTGGGGAAGGGTGGCCCGAAGGCCAGGTGGTTCCTGGTGGTCCTGGCATGGGAACTGTGCTCCTGTCCCATGCAGGGACATGGCACGTGTGCACACTTGAGTGACGTGTGTACTCAGGACCCACAAGGTTAATTACAATGCCACCTGTAGGAGGTACTTTCCCACAAATGCTAACCTTCTGTTTTTTCCATATGCTCCCATATGGTCCAGTTTTTCTTCATAAGCAGAATTGTACTAGAGCTAAGAAACGACAGCAAGACTTTACTTTTGTGCCTGTAATGTCAAAATTAGAAGACACCTGACTTTGATAAATCCAGGGTTTAAAAAAATAATATATTTTAAATAAATTTCATCTTTTCTTCCACACTCTAACTTCTTAAGAATAATTTGCATTCACAAGATATATGAAATTTGATAGATTTTGTCATGAAACATTTTCATTTGTGCCTGGCAAGAGGTCAGTGAGAAGACTCAGATTGCCTTATCTTGGTGTCCTTTCTACAGCCTTATCACTTCACACCCTTGCTGCAGTCCAAATAAACCCAGCTCCACATATGTAGAATATATTACAGAAATCAGATACAATCTCTGTTAATCTTGGGAGGAGCAGAAAAACCAGTCTGATTGTGATGCACTACAAAAAACAGTGTTAATGTGTGATGTACTACAAAACATAGTATTAATCTCTCAAATAATAGCAGAATAAGCACAAATGTTCTTAATCAATTTCTACTAATTCTTATCAACAATAAGAAAAAAATCAGATAATAAAAATGCTTGAAGCGTTTCAGGTTTCTCCACATGGCATCTGAAAACAGACTTTGTTAGCAGATTGACTGAAATCTCTCTGGTTTTAGAGATGTGCGAATGGTTGTGAGAGGAATGCCTGAAACAAGTCACTTCTAGGGAAGCTTTGAACAATAAAGAGCCTCTGTTTTCCAGTGAATCGTGCATATGCACACAAACGCTCATCCATAATGTGAATTTAAAATAATCCTGATGGTGGTGAGAGGGGGGGAGGGACACATGGAAATAACTAGGCAGACTTTGACCCTTTGTGTCAGAAAACAAAGCCTTCTAGTTCAAATCTGAGATAGCAGCTCCCATTTGACATGGCCTCAACAGACGTACACGCCTTCTGGCTTAAGCCTGTCCCTAAAGGATACTAAAACCAAGCAAAGCTTGCTTACAAGCCACCCAACCACAACACGATGGTTTTAAGTGGAAACAAATGAATGGAATAGGTGTAATTAAAAGTCCAAACTAAATTAGTCAGAATCGCTACAGCTTCACTTCACAAAGTCAGTGAAGGGCAGGAATGGAGCATCTGGAATAGCTATTTGGCATAGGGTCACTATGAAGATGAATTAGGGTTAATTTTCTTCTGGAGTGTAGGTCAGGCACTGTGCTGTGGCAGAACACTCAATTTACTGGGTATGTTTTGGCCTACTTAGAACTTTAGAAAATAAATATTACAATGTTAAATTAAATATGCTCTGTGACAAGGACTTGCAACATTGGGAGAATGTGATTTATATGCAATTGGCTCATATATACCATCTAATATGATATGCACAGTGTAATGAAAGCTCAAGGGTCTGATCTGCAGTGCAGAGATGCTTTACAATCCTCTTTCAGGTTGCACATTGTTTTTTCTTCCTCCTTTTCTTTTTTTTTCTTAATGACTACATGAGTTAATTAGTGGTTATGTACTCTGTCTCTTTGCCTGGCCTAGCTTATCCCTACTGCAATAAATCTCTTTTCTTTTCCTCTCCCAAGGATCATTACAACTTTAGCCAGCACTGTCAACAAAACTAATTGAAAGCCACCTGCTTTTAGGATCACCTTAATAAAAAATGAAGAAGTTAAGGAACAAAATTCAATCAACTTTCTAATAGTCATTAATTTCCTATTAATTCACACAAGTACAGAGGCAGAAAACCCCTCTCATGATCCTTTTTGTTTTCACTGCTGGCCTTATCATCCAGTCCTCCTTACATCTGTAGAATTAGAAATTATTATTTTTGTAACCTAAATGTCCTATCATTCTTTAATGTGGAACTAATAGTTTTACATTTTATCTTTTTAACTAGTGCTGTACAAGAAAGGAATCTACTTGCAAATAGCCTTCCTATTCTTTTTGCTAAATGTTTTGGTTCTTTTAATCAGGCAGGTCCAGATTCAGCAGAACTTTTAAAGATGTCTAAGTCCACTTAAGCACTCACACAAATGATCTAAATCTTACTGCCTTTGATAACACTTAAGCACCTGCAGAAATCTAGGAAAAGGCTGAACATGCAAGACTGAACAGTTATGGATTTCGTCAGGGGGGCCTTGGTACCCAGACACGCCAAACCTCTGAGCACATACTGAACCTCAGGCAGATGATCAAATACTATTGAAGTCGATAGGAAGAAAGCACACATGCTTCAAAACAAGCACTTTGCTACCATTGCACAGGAGCGCACAATTTAGTGGAGTGAGCATGAGTAAAGGAAACATTCTTGACATAGCTTGATGGCTATGCTATTTCTCCTAACTAGTTTCACAGCTCATCCTTAATTGTGGAGAAATAAGCCTGGAAAAGGATAGGAGTGGCTGATTTATTTCCTTCAAGCCAACCAGAGCAACATACTGAGAAAAGAAAAAACAAAAGGGGAACATGAGACAGATGGGACTAACGACTATTTGTGTTGCAGCAGGGCTTAGATGTCCCAGTAAAGGCTGGGATCCCACTGCGCCAGACGCTGTGCAAACATGTCAGTGAGGGTGTTCAGTAAAGGAGAGCTGCCTGTAAACACTGCATGTGCAAGTCCCTTTGAAGTCAGCAGAGCCCAAGCATGCAAGAGGTTTGTACGGCCGGGCTGTGTGTTTCAAGCCACATTGATTAATTGCTATTTGAGTGTGCCAAAGCAGAAGACAGGCTCTCTCATAGGATGGCCACCAAAGATATAATGAGCTGAGGAAGAAAAAAAATAAGGTCACAGATAATATACTGGTTTTATTTAATAGTCCACTGTTTACTTCCTGTGAATGTAAACATATCGTTATTTTTCCTACTTCAAAAGAATAAAAATTCTATTTAGATGAAATACATTTAAAACAGTGCAGGTGACATGCAATATGGGATAAATGCTACCTTCATGCAAATGTATGCTTCTCTCATCAATTATACTAATAAGATATGCAAAGATAGATCAGAGGAATATAATTTGATCCTTTTTGGATGCTACTCTGAAATCCATGCTGGATGTAGTGTATGTGCATGCACAGAAGAGGAAGAACAGTGAGGAGTCATAGTACTGCAGAACCTTCCCAAGGATGGCAAATTCCTGCCGCTTTAGAAGTGAACTGGTGGCTACGGGAGGTCAGTGGACCTAGAAACAAGACGAGCCTCCCAGTTTGTGAACCCGCAGTTTCAATGATGCAATCATTGCTACAACTCGCAGAAAAGGCTTAAAAACAAAGGCATACAGAAGAATGAAAGGAAGGAAAAAGTACCAGTCAGGAATAATTATCACAGTGTATAAAACTTTCCACTCCTTTATTATCATAAATTGCAAAGTTTTATTGATGCATATTTTATCACAGCACTCTTGCCATATGTGATCTGAAGATTCAGAGCCTGTCCCCGGGGACAACGGTACTGATATAGATAATCAAGAATTCCTTTTATGCTCCTCTCAACACAGCCACAGCTCAGATTGAAATTAACATCTTTTACAATGAAACACCAGTTTTCTGCCACAACTAGACATGACAGCTGGAGAGAGAGACCTGCTTATCCAGTTATTCCTTCAAGTCTCGATTTCATTACAGCCGTGAAGATGTAAACTAAGTACAAAGCAATGCGGACGGTCACTGAATACCAGAAAAATGAATCTGCATGCAACCTGCCACATGAAGAAACGGGAAGAGAAATGCTTCCAAATAAATCCAGGGATGAAAAGATCAGATGCAGCCCTTAAAAAAAGCGATGAAGAGGAATCCAAAAGCTTTGAACTTTTGCTGTGTTCACTGCTTGGACTAGACTGGGTGATGCTTGCACACACGCATGTGCACACAGGAGTGGAACCCACAGCCAGAAAGAAACCCAGCATGGGGCTCTGTCCTACTTAAATCCTCCAAAGCAAGGATTTGACCTAGTGAAAGCACTAAGGCTGCTTAGTGTTGGTACTTGTTAATTTTTCTAGCTTGACTGCTTCCACCTGTACATCGTCCCTGTTTCTCACGCTGCTGAGGAGGGGGGCATGGAAGTTGTTTTGCCCTGTTCCCCATGGGGTCAAACATCACAGAAGCATCTGACTGCCTTCCTGTAGAGCATTAAACAACCAACATCTGCCATGTGGGGTTCTCCCTCTCATCCTGCTCCCAAGGGAGAACTGTGTAATCATTTTGGTGTTTTGTTTTGGCAGGACTTTGTTTTTGTTGTTTTAAATCTACATGCTGCTGTATGTTAGGAAGGAAAACAAAGGTAGCACCTTGCTTGTGAAGGAGAAGGTGGTGGGGTTTGCAATGGTCATTAGTTTCTGAGGAAGTTAGTATCAAAGTCTCAGCCTGGTTTCACAGAAGGTGCAGCTTCCCGCTGGTTGCTAGAGCTGATAGAAAGCTGCAAACTTCACAGACTGTCACAGGGAGCTGGAGATGATAATGCACTGGAAAATTGCATCTGTTCCAGGCGTAAAAGCAGTTCAAGTCCAGCTTTGAGCACTTGCCTACCTATCACAACATTTCAAAGGAGCCGGGTGCATTGCTACATTACATGCTGGGACAATATACAGCAAAACCTACTCCATCAATCATTGGCTTTTTTCTCTTTTTTTTTTTCTGATTAACATCATACAACCTGGGGGTTATCTCCAAACAGGGAAGCACAGAAGGGAGGTTATCAATGTGTTTTGAAACATGCAAGTGGGCAAATGTACTGTTAGAGACGCAAGGATGCTCAGGAAATATTTAAAGGCTATTGCACACCTTCAGGTTAAATCAGGAAAGAAGTACAAAAAAGAAGCACATGCCACTTTTCTAGCCTCTTGTCTTTGTCTTTCTACAAGCTGCACAAAACAGTGCTTCTACATTTCAATTCTGTGGATGAGCTCAGGCTAAAAGCACATGTAAAAGCAAGCCACTTTAGGGTCATTATCAAGTAAGACAGGGAAAGAGAAGGCTATGAAAGAAGACAGATATGTGGCAGAATTGCAGCGTAAGGATCTAATTTAAATCATCATAAAAAAAAAAATAGCACTAACACATTAGTTGGATGAGTCTTCAGGGGATAAAAATAAGGGGGCAGGACCTCTCACCCTGCACTAGGAGACTGTCATTTTCACTTTCCTGAACCAAGGAATGTTTGGAATTTCCTGCTTCTCATCCCACTGGAAGGGCTCATCTCACTGGGAATAGCTGACTCCCAAATACTCAAAGCCTTCTGCATTCATGAAGGAGAGTCTTCTTGGGGTTACTCATTCTGTCTTTCATTACATTTTTAATTGACACATTTTCCAGAGTTCACAGTTATAGAATGCTGGCATTGGAAGGATTTAATATTGAAGATACTCTTCTGCATGAAGGACGCTTTGGAACACAAGTTCAGATGACTGGGATTCCTCCAGTCTTGCACACACACACACACACACACACACACACACACACACACACACACACACACAGTGATGGCTGCAACCTCACTGCAACTATGAAGTCTAGACTGGCTAATATTGTTGGAGAGAAATGTAGCAGTACCTATTATTTTTCCTTTTACAAGAGATTTAAGATAGATATTTGCTATGATCATACAATTTTTGTATCAGATTGAAAAACAGAATTTCCATCTTACAAGAAGTTATAGCATGTGGCATTTCTCCCAAGTCAGGCTAAAAAGCCCAAATAATGCAACTTTCATGGAGTTTTAAAAAATCAGTTAAAAAAGGCAAAAAAATTTAACTTCTGTGTTATGATATGGGTCATCTTGAAGTTTCAGAGATAAAATGTTTAGCATTAAGGAGCAAGAGGGGTGTGATGATCTTGCTCCTTCTCTACAATCTAGATGGTCACAACTGGGAGCTGATATTCTTGACTCTCTTGTCTCTATCTACTTATGGATCCCTCTCCCCAGCCAGAATTAGAACCCCACCAGGCATGAGAATCTCATGGTGTGGCTGTTCCCAAGATGCTTCACACCAATACAACACCTCATCCCAATCATGAAATATATATGCCAGCCAGATTTTCTTGTGCAGTGTTTTACTAAAAGGTCTATTTTCCCTATGAACATTTTCAAATTTAATGAACAACAAGAAAATACTTAATTGGACACTTTTGTGATCAAACCTAGTTGTTTTATTAGAACTTGCTTTTTGAATCCTTTGAGTGGGACTATCAAGGCAGAATATCAGCTAAGAAGACTAGTGTCAGGCTAGAATCTCAGTGTGATGTGTAAATAAGGACTTTGAAAAGCATTTGAGATGAATCTTTCTTCACAGCCTCAAGTTTTAAAAGTATGTTTTATAAGCAACTTTTTTCATAATTCTTTTCATAGCAATATTGATTTTAAAAAATTATTTTACACCTGGAAATCAAGAAGCACACTGGAACACTTTTCTATAAAACTCTGAATAAGGCAGAGACCTCACTGAGAATCTGTACAAGGTCTATCATGATGGACAGAATGACCAAGCCAGAGGATGGCAGGGTCATCATTGTAATATAACAGTAAAAACAAATTCATTAAAAAAAATAATAATAATTAAAAAAAAAAATCAGAGACTATAAAGCAATCAAAAATCACTTGCTCACTACAAAGAAAACTCAGACTCTCTTTGAATGAAATGTATTCTCATTTTACCAGCATAACCCCATTGAAACCAGTGAGCTTCCATTACTGTATTAAAGCATAATAACATAAAGTAGTTATAACATAAAGACATGCCATGTTGCGAAAGTTTTTTACATCTTTCTTTGAAATACTGACATGGGTCATTGTCCCAGACACCAGTCTGTCCTAGGATAGTAAATCCTACATCTTTAAGATAGATAGGTTGTAATTAGAACTAAAACATGGCCTATGGGGAGAGATCTTTCCCCACTTAAATCACATTGTTTTCATTGGTGTACTGGTGTAAATGGTATTTTTATGTATGTCTCCAGAAGAGAACTCAACTGCAATATTTCTTCTCTGCAGCTGAAATATTAGCATTAAAAAACCAGTATTTTACAAAAGTCATATAAACACAGTGCTTCCAACACAATCAATTTTGTTAGAATTATTTTACACCATCTTTCATCCTTGAAATTATATCCCTTCCTTTGTGGAATGTGTTTGAAAACTTAAAAAATTCTGAAGTTATTTGAAGTAAGATTCAACAGTATATTAACTGGTAAAAATCAAAGTACTCCTTTTTCTCCCCAAGCCCAGAAGAATTAATTTTGTTGCCACTAAAGAAGAACAGGCACCCAACTTTTGAACAGGAACTGACCTAATATTTCTGAAAACCCTGCATGCAATTAGCTTCTTGTAAGAGCCATCTTTCAAGCAGTCTTTTTCTGCCTCTGAACTCCAAAAGCTGCTCATGAGATCCAGCAAAATTAGGATATTAATAGAGAACCATTTATCAAGCTCGATGGGTTTGTTAGAGACACACTTGTCTAGTTAACCAACACTGTCAGGATAGCTTTTAAAGAAGAAGACACTGTTAAGGGTCTCCTTATTATTTCTACCCCAGGATCTTTACAACAGGGTCTCTCCAACAATGGAAGTAATGCTGGCCCAGGAAGTGGTGCTCAGACAGTCGAGGGTCTCCCCAGAAAGGGCAGCCTCCTTGGCTATGGGGTGGTGTGGTGGCCTCGTCCCAAGATGTTGAGATGTTCAAAGGGATGCCTGGTACAGCGGGATATGGACGCCTGCAAGCCTCAGTGCTGTGAGCATGTGGAATCACTGGTGGGTGTCCAAAGCAAAGAGGGCTGCTGCCCTCCTGATCCCAGGGACTGCAGCCCATTCCTCACAAACTCTGGCCTAAGCTGAAAAGAGGAAAATGGCTGGTGAATTGGGATGGCAAATTCATGGCATGGGATTGGGAATCAGGGGCCGACTCCTATGTTTGGTTTCTCTCTCGCCTTTGTCCTTGATGGCCCACGCTGTTCTCTGGGCTTGTTCTACCTTCACTCTGCCCTGTGTTCAACAGCATTTTGATTTTCTAGATACATTCTCTTCAAGTAAAAAAAGCAATTTTTTTCACCAGAAACATATGAACTTCAACATTTTCCAGGAAAAGATTGCTCAGATCAGGGCTGTTTCTTGTGACTTTGAGACACAAATTGCAATCTTGACCTCTTCATTACTAAGTGTGATTGCTTCTTTTGTCTGAGCATTTTCTAAAGGCTTTGGTTTCCCTCTGAAACATGATGATTTTGAAATTTAAGCTTTGGCAAAACAGAACTGTGATCTCCCAGCTCTGATATTTGGACTGCAAGCACTTTGATGCAGCCCTATGCCCTATGTATTTATACCACAGCGGGATCTGCGTATTACCTGGCACCTGCAGGCACCTCTAAATCACAAATTATAATTGATAATAGATCTTTTACCTTTGTCTGGTGATTCAGTCTCAGAAACCTAAACCTGATGTGTTTCCTCACTCAGATCCACTGCGCGGACAAATGCTGCAAAATCCCTGTTGTATCAGCAGATTTGAAGCTAAACTCAAACATTGCTCTTATCTAGGCATATAATCCCACCAGACTGTGAACCTTTGGCTTTGCCAATAGAGAGTCTAACAGTGGCAGAAGTTGTGCTAAGGCTGGACCCTTATCCCACCCCATCTCTGCCTCCTTTTTCACTCAGATTCACTTGGCTTTGCCTGTGGCGCTCATCTACTGCCACCAGTACTGCACAAGTTTCAGATAAAGGAGCACCATTTTTTGCAGTCCTATTCCTTAAACATTTAATGTCACATCTGTGATTTTTTCTAGTTCCAGGGTTTTCTATGAGACAGGAACATTGCGGTTATCTGATCAACTGCTGTTGACAGTACCCCACACATGGCAGAGGACAAGAGGATAAAACACTGTAAACACTGTGAATGCTGCCTCTTCCCCCTTTCCCTTTCTACTTCCTGTAAACATTACTGGAGAAGAATGTACTGCAAAGTCATAAATAAAGTATACTTGTCAGAAGCTATGATCTTAAAATATTCTAACGGTTTGTTTGTGTTCTCTCCATAAATTGTTTATTGGTCAATATGGACAGAATTTGCAAATGCATCCTCCTTTGCAGTTCACTGATATTATCTCCATTCTAAATACTTTCATCTAGTATTAAGCTTCCAAAAAAACTCCCCTTTCTACCCTTTTTTCATTGATGAGAAATCATCTAATGCTGAACACTCAATTATGCAGCATTACATTACCCTGTGTTTCTTATCCTTAAGGAGATGGTGAGCATTAAAGGACAGTATTTGTTAAAGTTACTGTTGGAGGTAGGGTTATGCAGCTGGGGGGATGCTTTTTGAGTCATCTCAATCTACACAATAAAGCAAATCAGAAAATAAAAATCTCTGTAAAACATTAGTTACTAATTTATATTTTTACTTCTCTATGTCATGTGAACGTTCTTCAAGTAACAGGCCAACACTGTGAAATGGTATCCTGGTGAGTAAATTATTACAGAAAGAAGTTTATCAAAGCAGTGATTTCAGTGTCTGAATAGCCCATGAGCATACAGAAAGGAGAGATCTCTTTAGCCAGAGAAGACACCAATCTTTAACACAGAAAACAGACTTTCTTCTAACTCTCACAGAGCCCTGCAATGCAGGGTGATCTTCCAATAAAACAAACATCCTGCATAGGATGATATTTTAAATCAGAAGCGGTTCGGTTCCCTATAGATAGTTCCTAAAGAAGCAAAAAAAAAAAAAAAAAAAAAAAGACCAGTAGACTTGAAAATGCTTTTAAATGCATGTAATGGTTGATAGATCGGCTATTTACAACTAGTAAGTCAAATATGTTATGATGTTTGGTAATTACCTCTTCAATAAATAACTTGGTAAATTCCCAGAGAAAAGAGGCAATTTGAATCAGAATAAAACCGGTTTTGGTCCACCAACTCTTTGAGGACAATTTGGTAGGTAACTGTGTCACATGGGGAATTTGGATGCTCAGTGATCATTAAAAATAATAGGAACTTAAGTGTCCAGATCCTACAGCAGTTTCAAAACTCCTAGCCATGCACTCCTGGGACAATTAGTTTTTGCCCACTGCAAAGGTATTAAAACTTAAACACTCAGAAAAGAAAGAGAACAAATAGCATAACCCCAAATTAAGATGGTTATCTATGAAGATTTTACTGATGTTTTACTCAACTGATACAATGAAGAAGAAAACAGAACACCTTATAATTTATTTTTGATACTGTAATTATTGACACTTCCTCAAAACGAGGACTTCATCGCCAAAGGGTTAATTGGCAACAGGGTTAAAGTGGCAACAGATTTTAATCAGAATGTGTTTTTTTTGGAGGCTAGGAATTTGCAGTGAAAAATTAACACCTCCTTGCCACACATCATTATATACATTTGTTCTGCATAAACACCTGTACAGCCCAGTGAGGGATTACAGAGGTAAGGAAAAGGAGCGCTTTCTCCCAAAGGTGAGAAACAAATAAATGAGGTGGAGATAGCAAACAGTAGTAGGGGAAAGTTATTAGCTATCCTGGGTATCGCTGTTGTTAGCCATGGTTGATTCATTGCCTTACTAACAGTCACCTATTTAGCAGGTTGTAATACAAATGAGTCTTTAATGGGAGCTTCTGCTCTTGTGCAGAGCAGCAGGACAGCAAATGAGGGCACTTGAAGAGCTACATGGGCCAAACAGGCAAGGAAAACAGACAGGCAGAGACTGGCAACTCATTGTCGAGCTGCTCCCTTTCCCCTTTTCCCTTTGCTTCCATTATCTCTTCTACACATTTGAATTGAGCATCCAGTTCCTTAGTCCTCCACTTCACGCTGAGATGTACCCTGGGCACGATACAGCAGGAGCCCACCTGAAAGAGGGGATCCTCCACCACAGCGTATTTAACAAAGCGCCCTTAGTGGCACCTCTGAACTCACCCTCATGAGGATTAACCTCTCCCAAGTCTACACTACACAGAAAGGGTTTAGCCATGGTTCAGACCAACATATCTACACAATGGTTAACATCTTGTATATAGCCCTAATATCTACAACACATTGCTGACAGACACCTTTCTCTTGGCACTTTGATGAGCTACAACCTGAAACCGCATGCAAATCCAGGAATACGATTTTTTAACAACCCCCCCACCATGTTCTTTACTCACCCCGGAGATTTCCTGTGGGATCCAGATGCTGTTATTCCAAGCTCTATCTGTTACCACAAACTCCTCTGCTTCCTGCCATGCTCATTTACAACCCTGTGGAACTGTTATTTGACTTCTTTTTGTATTAGTCTCTTTCCAAGCCAGAGCAAAATTCTATACTTGCCACCTATCAGATCTGTCCTTTTTTGTCTCTGTTACTCTATGAAGACATTTGTCATTTCTTTCTGTCTGCCTCACTATACAAACCCTGTTTTCTTGCCCTCCCGCAGCTTCTTTCTCTGTTCAGTCTCCTCAAGGTTTTGTTGCTATTATCATCATTTTCTCTCAGCATGCTCTCTGTCCTCTTGAAGGCTGGTTTGACAGATCCTCTCCTGTCATCTGCTTGAAAGCTGATTTCAGCTCTTCCTTGCAGCACTGTGCCTTAAGCGCCTCCTCCGCTACAAGTGTTGAGTGTGGAGCTTGTTCTACCAGAGCTGCTCCTCGTGGCCCTTCCTCCTGAGGAGTGTCTCCAAGACAGAAGGTGTACGGGTCTGTGGCCCACAGAGCTGGTCTGATAATGTCAATAGTTGACTGCTGCCTTTCCAACAGGCCTGGCAGCCCTTCCCCTTGTCATTATCAAGGATGTGCACTAGTAATTTGACAGGATCTCCTCTGGGTGTCCATGGGGTGCCCAGAGAAGATGATATTTAACCTTGCTATCGGAATAAATTTTCCAGCTTGTGCTCACTCCTCATGCATTCTTTGCATGGAGACTGTCCATTTCCATATCACTTTCTGAAGGAGACTGAGCAGCAGCTCCTCTCAGGAGATATGGTAGTTGTTTGCTGCATGCAGCCTTCCTCTGACATTGAAAGAAACTGAGTGTCCAATTCAAACACACAGGCACCACTGATACACAGTCTTCCCATAATTTCCTTTCTGGGAAGGCATTTGTCTGTCCTTCAGAGGTCCTTCATGAGGCCTGCAGATTTCCTCTTTATTTCTCTACTCTCTTCCTTAAAAACTTATTTTTGCTCTGAAGCCTTAATATATTACACCTGTAGGTCAAGCAATAAATAATATTTACTTTAATGGTTAATATCCTCCAGATTATGCATGGATTGGAGGATGCTTGGGGCAAAACTTGAAATTTTATTTGAAGGGAAATGCTTCTTTTCATTAAGGAAGCTCCACTTTCCAGAAGTCAGTCTTCTAGTTCACACAGAGAGTCACCATAACTTCACCTGTTAAAGCACTTCTCTTCAAAAGTATCTTAAAACTGAAAAATAGACTAATTTCAGCAATGGGCTAAGCACACAGAAGGTACTCCATAATCTAGTGAAGTACCTGTATTATTCTTAAGAGATTTGCCAACCAGTGATCTACTACTGCTATTTTAATTTATGTTACATCGTGATTGCAATTCTAAATTAAACTCATACAGGCAAGAAAATTTATAGTTAAGCCTTTCCCTCAATCCTTAACTTTCTTCGCTGCAACAGTGACATACTGCAAGGGCTCTTAACTGTGTCTCACAATACCTAGGCATGTACAAAGGTTAATTACTGTACTGGATTTGAGTGACAAAGTTCTGGTCGTGGCGGGGGCTACCGGGGTGTTTATGTGAGAAGCTGCCAAGAACTTCCCCGATGTCCATCACAGCCAATGCCCACTGGCTCCACGATGGACCCACTGCTGGCCAAAGCTGAGCCCATCAGCAACGATGGCATCACCTCTGGGATAATTTATTGAAGAAGGGAAGAAAACACCCTTGTGCAACAGCAGCCAGAGAGGAGAGTGAAAACATGTGAGAGAAAAAGCTCTGCAGACACCAAGGTCAGTGAAGAAGGAGGGGGAGGAGGTGCTCCAGGCACTGGAGCAGATTCCCCTGCAGCCAATGGTGCAGACCATGGTGAGGCAGCTGTGCCCCTGCAGACCCTGGAAGACCCCACACTGAAGCAAGTGGATGTCTGAAGGTGTTTGTGACCCCATGGGAAGCCCACACTGGAACGGACTCCTGGCAGGACCTGTGGACACGTGTACAGAGCGCCCAGTGAAGGCTGCCTGTGCTGGCAGGACCTGTGATCAATCCTGCAGGGGACCCACACCGGAGCACTTCATGAAGAACTGCAGCCCATGGGAAGAACCTGCATTGGAGGAATTTGTGGAGAACCATCTCCTGTGGGAGGGACTCCAAGCTGGAGCAGCGGAAGAGTGTGAGGCATCCTTCCCGTGAGGAAGAAGGAGAAGCAGTGACAATGTATGATGAACTGACTGCAGCCCTAATTCCCTGTCCCATTGTTTCACAGGGAAGTAGAGAAACTGGGAATGAAGTTGAGTCTGGGGAAAAGAGCTGTGTAATAAATTAAACTGATTTCCTCAAGTTGAGTCTGTTTTTCTGGTAACACCAATTGGTGAGGAATATCCCCTGTCCTTATCCTGACCTGTATTTTCATAGTATTTTTTCTCCCCTGTTCAGCCGAGAGGAGGGATAAAGTGGCTTTGGTGGGCACTGGGGTCCAGCCAGGGTCAACACACTCCAATTACACAGACTCATTTTTTACCTCTGATTTGCTGAAAGGAATCATGTAGAAGAATTCTACAGTGTGCCCTCTGAAACATCTTGGGCTATGCTGTCAGGCACTGCATACTTCAATAGGGCAAACCCTACACCATTCAGTGAGTGCTTGCTCCATTGGGCATCTGCACAGAAGCAGGAAGGGCATCAGTGCTTCTGAAAAAAGTAAAATAATTTACAGAAAGGCCTTACTGAGAAACAAATCCACGTGTTCTCCCCAGCGGCCCCATGGCAGCCCTAGCCACCTCTATTCCTTCCCTCCTTGGTGGGGACATGGGCATGACCTAATGGCATGGGCTCACAGGAGCATCTCAATGCTGTCACTGCTAGAAAAAACTGGAGATGACACAGATGGCAAAAAGGAGAAAATCGAGAGGGAAATTCAGAAGTCAGTCCTATAACCTAAACACCTCTGTGTTTCACAGGTCCCAGCTTAAGCTTGGTCTGGTTATGGCTTGGGGTATCAACCCCTGAATACTCAGGTTTTTGAAGAACCATTACAAGAATCATCACAGTCAAACACTTTTAACATTCAGAATGCATTTAGTAGTGTACCTTGAATTTATTTCTTAGCATATGAATTATACTCATGCTTTTCAAAGCAAAATAAGTAGTTTAAAAATTGGAAACCCCTGTGACTGCATGAAATGCTCCTTTCATCCATTCATTCTTTAAATGAGGACCCGAGTCAACTCCTTCACAACAGTTAGGGTTTCTCAAGTCTGCAAACACTTTTCAAATGTGGGCTCTATCTTTTGGAATGCCATCAAGACATGCTTGGTAGTGCTGTAGCTGGTGAATTTTAAGTGTTTAACTTGCAGATGAAATGTATGTAACTATGTTAAAAATTCCTCTGAAAAAAGTAGGTCTTATACATGCGTTGCTGTCAGTTTTCACAGTTCTATCCTTTTTTTAATTACCCAAGGCATTCTGATTACAGAGCTACAAAGTAATCTATTTAAAGCTGGGTTTTACAGTGATCTAATGAGCACAAAAACCATATGGAATTAGAAAACATTTACTTCTCTTCCCCTTCTTCTTATATTGCCAAATATGTTTAAATCAAACTTGTTTTAAAAATAAATATTCCCAGGGTAAGGACTTTCATATCAACTTCTGGTTGTTTCTGTTGAATTAGAAACCTCTGGCAATTTTTTTCCTACTGAAATGTAAATGATGACATATCATTAACTAGCAGTATTACACCACTAAAATACTAGGATGTGTCTTGCTTGCCTCAAACTTCCCTTTCCTTAAGTGCAATGCCTTAGAGGCAGCAGTGTTTAAATGGTACAAAGTACTCTGCTAGCACCAGCCTGAATCTTTATTTAGGAGAACAAGCTTCACATTCTTCCCTGCTAGCACAGTATATGGGCATGTTCGGCTCCTCCATAAAACACACTCATACACTGTTACTGTCTAAGCCAAGGTACAGCACTGACATGACAGATTCATGTTCCCAGCTGTGACATAAGGGCTCTTTGACAATACCACACTGAAAGCCCTATTAAGAAAACATGTGCCGGACAGTGCATCTGATGCAGTTAAATGCTATAAAAGATTTTCCAGGTGTTAATGAGTTACACGAGTAGAATGAAAATGAGGGGGAACCGTGCGCTTGGAAATTCTCAAGAAGCAGGACTCAGGCTCTCAGAGAGACGGACAAATAGCGCTTTATAAGCACCACTGGCCATGCTCTGCACCTGACCACACAAGGTGATGAGCGACCCCGACGACTCACTGGGGGAACTGTTCATTGAGGATCGTTTGCATGGGAAAAGACAGACTTTCATGTCTTCCTGCAGTTTACTACATCCTTTTTACTTTGCTCTATTTGGGAAAAAGCACTAGCTATCTTCCTCTTTTAAAGCATTTTTTTTTTTCAAAAGAGAAGGAAAACATTATGCCTGTTGCTTCATTTCTTGCTTTTATGAGGGATTCAGCTTGACCCAGTATAGACAAGAAACTGTCATTTAGTTCGTGTTAAAATATCACTACTAAGAGTTTATGTTTTAAAGGACGGACATGCTGTCTGTTGCATACTTTGAAACAGCAGTGGTTGAAATTTTTCAAGGCAATGTTGAGGCTTAAGACACATTCCTTTCAGATATGTACAAAATCCTATGTATGAGCTGCCCTGACAATTTCAACCACTGATACTTCAGAGAATGTGCATGTGTTATTTTTGTACAACAGCTACCTACAGGAGAATTGTTTATTCATATAATCTGTTGACTTGATAAAAGATTGTTTCATTTCTTTAGCATGTGTGAATTCTATGGTTACTCTCCTTGAGGACATAAGTTTTGTTTTATCTACATATGACAGGGACAGTGAGGGAAGGCTGCAATGCAGATTTTTCCATGCTGTTGTGACCACAATCTCAGTCTTAATCCTGGCACACAATTATATCTAGGAGAAAAAAAAAAAAAGATAATTTTGTCTCCATGCTAATTTCAGCCTGATTTTCTGAAAAGGGGAAGCTCCCAGTAATACGAGAACCAATTGAGTGTCTCCTCTCAGAAGTTAATTTAGAACCACCCATTTTATCTCCCACAGAAAAGTCAGTACTATTTTATCTTTCATTTCCAATCTAATATCCCAAGTTGTCTACCCACTCTTCCTCCGCCCCAAGAGAGTTACTTAAATTAACTTGGAGAACTAAATTTTCTTAAAGGCGTAACAAGACTAGGTGGAGAGAATAAGCAAACCAGTGTAATAACAAATTGACAGAGATTCTTGAAATGCATGTCTTAAGGGTTAAAATTCCTCTGGCTTGCCAGGTGTTCTGTGCAAATGTTGCATTCATACAATGTAGTATCTGACCATTTAACCATATGCCAAACAATCTCTGCTATGACAACCAGATGTAGACATTGCCATGGAATGAAATTATCATTTTATTAATTACCCTTTAATTAGTTGATGCAGGAGAGAACATGCAGTAATTTAGTCATAATTGGCCTGACTGAGACTCAATACTTAAAGGGATGGAATCTGTTTGTGAGACTACTTGTTATGAATAACAATTATGTCTGTGACAATGCAATTTTATTATGAAGATGTACTATGCATTTCAAACAGCATAAGTTAGTACTAAGGACAGGTATAAGATAGTATCCAGGATTTTAACTACAATTTTATGGAAAATATTTTCCTTGAATGAAAGTGTATAATCCTCTGTGTATTTTGCTACTCACGTTATAGCAGTGCAAGAAGGACCTCTTACCAAACTCACTGTGATGACCAAAGCGTGTTTTCAATGCATTTTATTACAGAAATGAGGAGCCACTTGCACTTCAGACTCATCTCAGAATCTTTTTAGCAATCTTTAAATTATTCTAGACTTTAACATCATATTTGATCAAGGGATACATGATGCAATTTTTTGGAAACATTCTTTGACAAAATGTTGTAATCAGAAAGTTGAGCAGAGTCTCTTATGTGATCACCTGTCACCACACTTTTTGGATTTTTGTAAGAAAGCGGAACATCCCTAGGTTTATTGGACTACGTAGGTGCAAATAAAGTTAGCAACATCCCCCTCTAGACTGTACCAGTAGGTAAATGTCTTGAAGACATTCTTTCAGCACAGATTACTGTTAAATCAGGAATATTCTTCACAGACTGAATATTGAGTATCAGCGTCGTAGGAGAGAACACATTCAACAGCTTAATAAAATTCTTGTAAAGTGAATCTCAACATTGGCCCTTACATACCCTGTTGTTAAGAGATGCTTTTGCCATTCTGGAGCCATCATTCTGTCCTTGCTCTTCTAAACTCTACGACCTGAGAGAAGGCTGCAGTCTTTTATATTAGTTTTGCACTGTTAGATGGACAACATGCCTCATGCGTTTGCCACTTGTCTTTCCACAAAAATCTCAGAAAGCACAGATCAAAACCTTCAGCAAACGCAGCTTCAACAAAATACAACAGACTGCTTTACTTTTCAGAGCTGAATGAAAGCTCCCTCCCTTTTTCGCCCCTCATGATGGGTAATTCCCAGTTTTCTGCATGTGCAGTGTCAGAAATTATACTTAACTGAATTACTTTTAAAACCTTGCCCAATTACAGCATGCTTATTTGTTTATTTTTGGTGGATGTGCAGGCTATATAGATGTCTCCAAGCCAAATGAGTTTTCGATATAAAGTCAAGGAACTTATACGAAGGATAAGTCTGTTTCCTTAACAATTAGACTTTGAGAAATTCTTTCACCTTTCTTAAATGACTATAGACTGCTTTCTAAGTTGGTTTTTCTTTTTCTTTATAAACACAACATCCCTCCATCTGATGGTTAATTCACTATTGTGCTTCTTTAGCACAAATGTGTATACAAATACATGGAAAACCATGCTATATAAGGGAAGCAAAACACCTTTTGCCTAGGGTGCCATCTTCCAGTTAATACCAGTAAGTCCTATCTGTTGCTTGCAAGTGCATCTTGCTCAACAACTTATCACCACCTCCAGTACAAACACTCACAGGTTGTATCTTCCTGCTGTGTCACAGGGAATAGCTAACACAGTGTAACAAGAGATCATTTCATTAGATCACCATGAAGGAATCACTGCTGCAAGGAACTTGAGCTGAACAGGGACACAATCACAGTGTTAAAAACTCGAAATAGTTTACCATTAAAGCCTTGTGCGACTGCTTCAGAAATGTCTTAGAGCAGCACAAAAGCTGACACCATTAGCTTTCATCCCTGCTGAGCTGGCAATAAAGTGCACACATAAGTAAAATGCATTAATTGGTATTAGTCAATCTAGTTAAGATGTTCATTCTCCAGGCATCTTCAGATTTCATTTCCATAAAACAGGATTTCTTTAAGTCTCATAATTTGATTTTGTCCAGCCCAAAATGATATTGACACAGTGGCAGCAAAAGCACAATTACACCCCAGCTTTACAAAGGTGTTCTCTATCTAAATAGACCAGGACCCACGTGCTCCCAGTCTCACACACACACACACACACACACACACACACACAAAAAAAAAAAAAAAAAAAAAAAAAAAAGAAAAAAAAAAAAAAAAAAAAAAAAAAAAAAAAAAAAAAAAAAAAACCCACATTAAAAAAAAAAAAAANACAAAAACCAAACAACAAAAAACCTATGGAAGAGGAAAAAGTGATAAATTTTCCTATCATTTTCCTATTGCTATTCTCCCTCCCTTTCCCCCGTATTTTTCCTACTGTGCACTACTGATTACTGCACTTTAAGATCAGAATGAACAATTAACTGCCTAATTATTCCAGTCACACCAAGCCACAATGAAATCTTTATTCAGTGTTTACAGCAATCTTTGGCAGAGACTGTCTTGCTGTTTTTAAACCAAGAAGAACTGCTCCCTTTGGCTCCCTTCAGCATCAGCTGCCTGGGTTTCAGAGCTGGATGCCAATAATCAGCCTCCTTTTTCTCTTCCAAAGTGGCTATTTTTTTTTTAAGGGTGAAAAGACCTATTCTCATCAACCCCCCATATATTCTGCCTGATTTATGTCCCAGCCACTGGGTCTCTTCCTTCCGTATCTTTTACCATTTGTGTCGCCCCGCACCCCCTCCGCGCCGCTCCCGCAGCGCCCGCCGAGCCGCGGAGCCCCCGGACACTCCCGGACACCCCCGGATACCCCCGGACACCCCCGGACGGGGGGGCGCTTCTTTCTCGGGAGCCCCGGCAAGGGGGCGGGAGGCGGTGGGGGGGAGAAGAGTTTCCAGCTCCGGCTGTACAGCATCCACACACATCCACACACGCACACCTTCTCTCATAGTTTCTTCCCGTTCTGCAGAAATCGCCGAGGCGGCTCCCCGCCCCGCAAAGTTGGAAGGAGCCGCTCCATGCCCTGGGCGGCTCTTTCTGCCCCCTCGGGACGCTCTGTGCCCCGCTCCGGCTCTGCCCGCTCCAGTCGGCGCGGCAGAGCACCTGCGGAGCTGGGGGAAGCTTGTCCCAGCCAAACTCCAGAGCGACCCGCTGTGGGCTCGCTCCGTTTCCCCACCGCCTCCTCCTCGCCCTCTGACTGCGGCTGGACAGCCAGGGGGTCGAGGAAAGGAGAAGAAGAAAAAATAATAGAAAGAACAACTCAGATCAAAAGAGTACTAAAACCCTAAGGAGAAAAAGAAGGGAAAGTAAAGAACAGAGGGGAAAAAAAAAAAAAAAAAGAAAAAAGGGGGCAAAAAGAAGAAAGAAATAAAGGAAACAAAAAGAAAGAAAAAGAGAAAAGAAAAAGGGGAAGGGGAAAGAGGGGGAAAAGGAAAAAAGCAGAAGAAAAAGTCCGCGAAGGAGAGGTCGGGTTACCTTGCAGTGTGAAGGAGCTCCCGACTGCCTTCCCGGCGACGGGACTTCCCTCCTCCGCCGGGTGCGCCCCTCACATCCCCGCGCCCCCGTTCCGCTGCCGCGGAGGGAGCTGCCGCTCGCTCCTGTCTCCGGCTGCGGAGAGAGGCTCGGGCTGGGGGGGCTGCGCGGGGCTGCGCGGCCGCAGGCGGAGGAGGAGGAGGAGGCGGAGGAAGAGGAGGGAGCCCCGCGGCCGCCCCGCTCCCCAGAGCTGCCCTCTGGAAGTGGCCGCCTCTGCCCCTGGCTCGGCTGCCCGTGGATATCGCGGCGGGTCTGGCGCTGCCGCGGGGACCTGCGGGAGGCGATTGGTGCCGGGGAGCAGCGCCCTCCTGCACCGCCCCCCGCCCTCCTTCCCGGGGAACCCCCGCCCCAGCTGCTGCCCCCGGGCCCCACGCAGCCCCCTGGCTATGGCAGAGCGAGCCCGGGTTTCCCCTCCGCAGGGCTGGCTACATCTCGGGAGGATTCTGAAACGCACCACATGGGCTGCGAGAGGATGGGCTGCTGTGGTAGACCAAAAGTCACACCGGAGAGGCGAAGCGTTCCTTTATTTAGCAAAAAGGGTACGAGGATGAAAGCTGAATTTCTTTGGAAAGCTCGATTTTAGTTAATAAACATGCTGAGACCAATGTCAGAGCTACTTTTATGAGGGCAAACAGTAGAGTTTCGTGGTGGGTTTGTGTAAGACTTTGGAAAAACAACCAAATAATAAAGGGGTTTTACATCCACCTTTAAAGATCATTTTAGTGTTTATAAAAGCTGCCAGGCTTGCTGAAATACTCCCCATCCACAGAACAACAGCTGCAAAGGCAGCAGCAAGACAAGGCATCCTTTCTGCCAACTAATTTGTCTCAATCTTGACCTGAAGCAACCAGGAGGGAAGGTATTTCTTATTCACCATTCCTGTGCTAGCCTTCATCTTTCTGCGCAGAATGGGAAGGCAGCAAACTGGCACCAACTTTGATGAGGCGTATGTGCGAAAAAGAGAGGGAAACTTGTCCACTTGGGTATGAGAAGGTTATTACCTCTCTAATAGCCCCCTCTAGTAATAACTCCTTTTTGCTGCCAGCATGGAGCCCATTCCCTGTCTCAGTTAAACTGGTAAATCTCAAGCAACTCCACTAAGCTTGGAGCAGAGCTGTGCCCCATCAGTCTGAGGCCAAGCCAGTGACTGGCAGTAGGAGACTCTAAATCTCATTATTGATCACCTGGGACGCTGCCAGTCCCTCAACAATTAGCTCTTGAGATGGAGATTCAGATTATACAGTCAAGATTTGTAGTTTTGGGTGGGTTTTTTGGTTTTCTTTTTTCTCTCCAGATTTGCTCTAATGATTGTTTGCAGAACTAAGGTCTCACTGGCTAGTTTTCTGGCCTGGCATTTTTCATATTGATCGTAACATAGTCATTTCAACATTACAGAAGAAAAAGGGCAGTCAGATCTCTGGAGAGAAGTTGTTGGAAGTTTGAATGCTGGCAAAGTGCCCAAAACAAATGATGAATTACAGCTATGATAAATGAATGCTTGGGTGGGTTGGGAAGCCATACAATGTTCTCCCAGTTTCCTCTATTGCATGTTCATCTTTGGAGCCATCCTCAGGCTGCTGGAACATTTTTAATGTAGCAGTTGGAGGAGATAGGAATGGCCTTTGTCAACATTAGTGGTCAGCCACAGAAGTTCGGCACACTTCTGACAAAAATAAGGCAAAACAGACCCCTCAGTACCACTTTTCCTTAATACTAGGACAGAGTACTTGTAATAACCTCCTGTAAAGTCATTAGTACACCATTACTGCTGGGAGTTCTGATCGCAAGAGAAACGACCTCTTGCTAGAATTGAGCTGGTTACTGAATATATGCACTTGCTTCTTGTAGTATATGCACACATCTCCATTCCTCTGCTTCAACATGGTATACTCGAAATAAATCTGACTGTAATCTTAAAGGCTAAATAGATGCCACTTGAGAAGTTTGCATCTCAGTTTGTAGTCTGTGAGTTTTGTTTCTTCCTTGAAGCTGGGCTTCAATAAGGGGAGAAAATCAGAATAAAATACTTATGACAGCTTTAATGGAATGGCAGCTGCAGTGGATGCCTTTTGATCATTGCAGTACCACAGCACCATGGAAATAAAATGCAGATAATGCCTATTGTTTAAGTTTCTAATTTAGGATTAATATATAGTAAGTAATGCAACACTCAGATATGACACAAAAACCACAAGAGACTTCTATGATACACAGAGTAAGCACTAGAAAAAAATCCATGCATTTAATACATGAACTCCTCTGTTTCACATATACAGCCAAATGGGTTACCCAAACATTGTGTTTTCTAAAGCAGATGTGGCTACACACTCTAAATTCTGCCTCATATGCTGTCTTCCTTCACGGGGACATGATTCTGTCACATGTGCCTGTGACTTACCTTTTCTAAGACCTGTGATATACAGTAAAATAGGAGGAACTTGCATTTTCACTGTCTCATACTCCCTTCCCCAGTACAGGGCTGAATCATGCAATCTGAAAAGTGCTTTCCTGTGCCTCTGAAACTGGAGTTGAGAGAATGTGGCAAAGAGTGTGTTCATCAACTCACCTGTCTCAGCATTGCATGTTTTCAACTACCAGGCTTTTTCAGGAAAAATGAGAGAAGGTTTCAAACATTCACATGGGGAATGCACATATAGAATAGATGGATGAAGAAGTGTCTCACCTCCTTCCTCAGAAACATAAAATAGAATTACAGTTTTAAATTTAAAAAAACCTGAATCTAACTCTTAAACCTTACATTAACCAAAAAAGTCTATTGTTGAATCTAGAGCATTTTATTAAGTATGGTTGTGATTAAATGTCATTACATGAAAGAAGTGAATCTTTTGTCTCCAATAGTTGATGTTCTTCCTGCCACCATACTATACATAATTCTAAAACCATACAAACAGAGTAAAAAAATACTAGAGAATGCAGCATGCTGAGTTGTTTTAAAATTTAGAGGCTTTCTGAGAGATGAAAGAAGCATTTTGCTATCACTGTTTGAACAAGAGAATTTTGTATGCTGCAAGCTATTTACACTGTTCTCTTACAAGGAAGACTTTGAAGATGAAGCATTATATATGGATATTGCTTATGTGTTCATATAGCTTTCTGTCTTGCAGCACTGAAACAAGACATGAGTTACAAGTTACCTAAATGACAGAGGTGAAGGAACAAGAGAGGAGAAAGCAGGAAAACAACTATTTTCCACTTTTATGTTATTGCATGTCATACAATAGCTTTTATGTTTCTCTCTTATACCCCTGCCTCACTTTATCCAGCTCTGTTCATTGTTCTTCTGACAAAAAAAAAAAAGAAGTTTTGGATTTTGCAGGTGTGGACTGTGTGTGATGTCACTTTAGAGGTGGCTAACAAGAAACACTCACTCTTTACAAATACTAGAATGGTATATTTGCATCAGGAGATGTTGGAGGAATTGATATCATGTAATATTTGTAGCACCTCTGTGGCTTTTTAAAATACTGGGTGTTCATTTAACCATTGTTTTGCTTTTGTAGTTAATCACAACCTAAACTGTATTGGTTTGTATTGTGCAAGAAATCATGGCTTTTCAAAGTACAACAATTGTTAAGGGCACTAGAGAACCTATTTGAGAAGGCGAAAAAGGGAATATTAACTAAAAAGGATTCCATATGCCAAGCGATAAAATGAGTCCATGACCCAAGAGCAGTAAGTTCCCAAAGCAATAAAACAGTATTGCACATTGTTGAAGAAGTGACATAGCAAGACAATTCATATATTACAAGAATGGTGAAAGGAATATGTACGGTCATAAAGTCACATCCATCTCTGTAAAATGTTACTAAACCAGTAATAGGAATAGCCTTCAAGTTGTCATGTCTGCAGGGAAGAATATAAGCCGTACTTGCAGCCAAGAAAGCCCAGACTGTCACGTGCTACAATGGTGAAACTCCTGAACGTTGTACAGTCTGTTTAAAAAGCATGTATGTACACAAAACCCAGTGAAGAACTTCATGTGACTACAGCACAGGACACAAAAACGTGTATATGGCAGTACCTGTTCTGCCACACGTCTACAGATGTAGCCCAGAACCTCTCATTCAGCAGGCTCCAAGACATGACCTTCTCTGTCACGTGTTTTTCTTTTGGCCTTCACTCTCTTTTTCTTCCAAGGAAGCAGTTATGGGTCCCCAGGCCTTGTTTAGGGCTAAGGCCTGATTTTAGTCCTTCTCAAGGGGTCACCCGAGCTTACCACTGTCGGAAAAACTTCGTAAAGTTTTTCCTGCTCTGTAAAGAGGAATCCCCTCCCTCTTTGCTCTGCTTCTTTCATTATTTGGCCTTACTCAGTCACTTAATACACTGATTTATCTTCTGTATTGCTTATGTAGGGTGGAGAAGGCCAATCTGACATGGCTTTCTTCTTAGTCACCTTTTCTTCTATATTAATGAAAGAAAACCTTATTCAAGCATATATTCAAACCTAGTGGCCGTCTGGAAGCCCAGCCTTGTTTTGCTCTATCTCCTGCTCTTTAAAATAAAATCCTCCTCTGTCTCTTCCACCTCTTCTTGAACTTAATTATCAGTTTATCATTTTAGTCTTATTTAGTCTTACTGTTTCTTGGAAGGTCTGTAGGACTCAGCATCTTCATTCTCAGTGGCTGTTCATAAGGAAGAGACTAAATTGAATATGGACTTCCATTTCTGCTAAAAAGAACATGATTATGGTCTACTCCATCAGTGTCTTCAGAAGAGTAATTTGTGGTCTAGAGTCACTGAGGAAAATCCTGATTTTTTTCCTGCTGAGAGATGCATCAGCTTTCTCCTTCACTCCAAAGCTTTGAAACTCCACAGCAGTTGCAGGGAATCCCAAGAGTAGGAGTCAACTTTAAAGCTCTGGACTTTATTAATTTAGTTTGAAATCTGATTTGGTTTCAAGACAGTAGCAAGAAAGTTCACAAAGTCCTATTCACATCTCAAAATACCAGGAGGCTTGCATGGCTAAAAGTCTCAGAGGGAGCTGCCAAGGAACTGCCGTGTCATCTTGGCCTTGGCCTGGCCTCTCCCTGACCACACCACTTCATTTTGCTTATTTTTATCAGGGCATGTGGAATTTCCAAATCAAAACAAATGAAAAATGCATGCAACTGTATTATTACAACTCTACTTACTCTTAATAATTTTTCTCCCACAACGTTTCCAATGGAATGCTGATGAGAAGATTTTCTGCTCTTCCAGGCATTCACTAAAACAATTCTGAATATCCCTAACTGCACCAGTTAGGTAAAAGGAGTGAATTATTTGCAGTGGTTCCTGTACCATAGGATATGAAGTGTGTACTGTGGACAAATCACAGGTAGTGTGCTGGCTGCTAAACAAGCAATTGGCAAATTGCTAGCTACACCCTTGTCTGCAGTGAGAGAACTGTAGGGAATGAAGGATTGTCTTCTCACCATTCATGATGGCAGGGGCTAATAGAAAAGAAATAAAGTGAAGAAGGAAAAACACTTCAGATGTCTCTATATGAATAGTAAAAGGAACAGGCTTCTATTGTCAGAACTTAAGTCAGAGACGTCTGTGCTTGGGCTGCTTTTCCTGCTTGCACTGAATGTCACAATACAAAATGCAGCATAACTCTGATTGCCCAGCACTGTTCGTGTTCTCTCTATGGGAACTAAGCAGGGATTTTTCTTTGAATACATCATTTACAGCTTGCTACAGCAATTCTGCAAAGTCAATACATATCCTTAGCACAAAGCAGAGAATGAAGGGCATTATGGAGAAAGAAAGATACTACATTGACAGAGAAAGATGAATTCCACTGCACAAGCACATTAGAGGTTCCATTCATAGGAATAAAATTACTCTTTTTTTTCAAACAGAAAGTATTTTTCAAAATACATTTAATATGGTTATATTTAAAAAGATCTTGTGTGCAGCTCGTATGTCACTACTGACAAACTCTCTGGCACTGAATTATCATATGATTATCTATTGTGCAAAGAAGATCTATTTATTGATTCAAGTCAGATATATTTGCAAGGCAAGGTTTGTAGACACAGGTAATATTTTGTATTAGACCAACTGATTAGAATGAAAAGATGGATCAGGCACACAAGCCCTTTGCTGAGCAAAAAAGGGTCTGGTTTTTTTCCCCAGGGTGCTCAAGCTGGCTTCATAAAAGATGTTATTTCTCCTTGCAAACTTAGCTTCAGTTACAAACTTAGATCACCATGACTGTTACAATGCTGCTGCTTATGTAATTATAAAATACCTATCTGAGAACCTGGTTACTCCTCTGCGTTATTAATAGTGTCTGACATGTTTTCACTACTGTGCTGGGAATACATTTAGACTAAATCTTCTCCTGACCACCTGAAATAATCAGATTGGAGGCTACAAGTGTTTGGAAAGTGTATGGAAAGCAATTTCCAGCCACAGGGTGGCTGTGCCAGAGCTGGAAAGCAGACTACTCTTGGGCCTGCAGTAGGTGTACTCTGTCACTCCTGTGTCTTAACTTCCACAGGTAATAAAGAGAAGGTGAGGTGATCTGCCAGCTTTATATTTTCCTGAGATCATGGTTTTTGCTGGGAATGGCTTGGAGCCTTCTGAGTGGACTTTAGGATTTAACCAGGAATAAATGAAAGATAGGATGAAACGTAATATTTAGGATTTTCAATGGGTGCTCCCCTTGAGCTTCAGAAATGCACCAGAGCTAGTCAGTTTTCTGTGGGAAGGGAAAAGAGCATGGGAGATTGCTGGGGGACAAAAATGGGTGTGTCTTTGCAGAAATGCCTCTAGATGCTTTGAAGAACACTCCCATACCACCTGCAAGCACTGTTTTGGGAAAAATGCTAAGCTGTCAACTACATAAATTAAGAGAAGTTTTAGTCTCATCTCACCCCTTCACAGTCTCCACTGACAGGCAAAAATTGAACACATCCCTAACTCTAGAAGAGAGGAATCTATTTTGTAGTGTGCTGCAGGCATGATCTAGACAAATTGCACCTATATTTTATTTGAACCCATCACAATACAACATAACAAGGCTTTTCAATTACCTCAACAAGCTACCAATACAACTTTATCATTTCAATTTTTCATCCGTTTTCTCCAACTCGGCATTTCTTCTATATATCACTGTAAATCTCATCAGTTCCAGCCCAGTTTAGGCTAATAAATTTCAGTTACCAGCACAAGCCTAATGACAAGGAGAAGCTTGCAGTGAAGAAAGACAAAGGCACGGGTTGTTGCCTTGGGCCTCGAGCTCACCCCTCTGAACAGGGCAGGGGATGGGCTCATCCCTCCCCATCAGCTCAGGGATGGGTGCGGCACAGGGAGAGGCAGAGCTGTCAGGTCTGCAGTCAGCAGAGCTGCAGGGTTGGCAGCCCCCAGGAACAGACCTATTTGTCCCCCTGAAGGAAAATTTAGGCAATGGTTTGAAGCACACCGTGCCAGAGCACAGTCTGAGCTGGCATGTGTAGAGCCCAAACACGGACCAGAGCTGTGATTCAGGACTGGGGCAACATGTTTCACCACAGGAGCTTTTATGGTCTTGTGGCATGCTATCCCTGCGTTCAAGGAGGAGGACAAGTTAAGCAGGAAAATACTAATTAGCATATTAGCTGGAAATGCACTGAGATCCCAACAGACAGAGCAAGAAAAAACTAATTTTGTACCATAATTTTGTTTCCTTCTAAAAAACACTGATAAAGCTTAAGGTTTTCAAAGATTTTATAGATACACAGAAAAGGCAAACAAGCGAAAATAACACTGCAAATCAGCAGACTTATATGTTTATTAATTGTGACTAAAATTTGCCATCTGCAATGGAACATTTTACTAAATAAACCCCACAAAATACAGATTATTTTAGCTGAGAGTCTTCATGGCACTGCTTTTTAAGTTCCGGTACTGAAATAGCTCCACTGTAAATTAATATTTACAGTAAAAGTATGCTCATAAAAGTTCCAAAGCGTTTTCTCGTGACAGTCTGTTCAACTATTTAGTGATTCAAAAGCAAACTCTCCAAGAAAAGCTCCATATGAGTGCAGTACATAAAATATAGAAATATATGAAAAATGACAAAGGCAGTATGTTACTGTTGAGGTGACTCTAACTTGATTGCTAAGCTTGTTGAAGTAGCTTTTCATAACTGAAATATGTCCTCAGTTTTCCTAGAATGGATAGAATAAGAGCAAAGTCAACAAAATGTCTCTTCTTTATTTTCCTTTGAAGACATTATTTTCTCTGGAATACAGTAAAAATCTGCGTTCAGTGCACGTTTGCTAATTCTGAGGCACATGTTCACAAGCAGACACATAAGAGGCTAATTTACATGCTTAAAGGCAACTGAAACTTTGTTTTGCATATGTAAATATACCTACCCAGGGTAAGAAGCGGGGTTTCCAGTGTACCTGTGTGTGAGCTGCGTTTACAGGCATTGAAAAAACAAAGTCTGATCTGCTACTACTGTCACTGTAGCTGTCATCACAGCACAATTCAGGCAGAAAACCTCAAGACACCTATCAGACCAAATCCTGTGGACCTTACTCAAGCAAAAAATCTTGTTGATGTCAACAAACATTTTCCCCAAAGAACCTGTACACAATTGAGCCTTTTTTGTACATGCATATTTTAGTATCATTGAATATGTGCAGCAAAAACAAAATAGGTTTGTTCTTTAACTCAGGGATCAAGACAGCGGGGAATGAAAAATAAAACCCCCCTCCTTTAAATCCAGGTAGGGATTAGTTTTATAATTTCAGGATGTGTTAGAAGGCTCTGAGTTTTGCAGATGAGTATAGAGAAGTGTTTGAAGAGCAAGTTCCTTTAAGGTTAAATCACAATGGTCAGACACAGGAGTATTAAATATTTTTTTTTTCTTTTGAAGAAATATTTTTAATATGAGAAGCATGCATTTAATATCCAAAGGGTACAAAATAGTAACTGTTGGTCAATAAATCTGCACCTGATGTGCTTTTTTTAGGGCTCTGCCCAGACTGGACTCTGTTCTCTCAAAACCATTATGCCCTTAGGCCATAATTCTAGCTGTGCTCTGTTTGTTGGGACAACAACTCCAGGCTACCTCCCTACCAGGGACTCCAAGTTTAGGGGTTTAAGATAAACAAACCATGATAAACTGACAGTGGCACAGAGGATTTCACCCTCAACAGCCCCTTTGGGTCCAAGAGATGAAGAGAAAATCCCAGCCACCTTCTGCAGAGGAAGAGTACCTGCTGGAGAGAGATCTAAGAGAAGTGAACATTTTCAGGAAGCATCTTACTGGTTGTCATATTCAGAGCCCAGCTGAAAAATCATAAAAATGAAAGAGTTTCTAGAGAGCTCAACCTTCTTTCAAATTCAGCAGACATTTTTAGCAACAATATAGAGAAGACAGGTCTGGACATTTTCAAATGGTTTCAGAAATGCTGAAACAGTCCCCAGTCCAAAACAGCACTGTAAATTTGAAGGTAGGATTTGTGTTTGCTTGAAAATGAAAGACTGTCGGGAAAGAAAATTAAATGATAAAAGATAAAAAAATTTCCCAACAACTTATAAATGAAATAAGGCATTTATTTTGAAAGTATCTGTAGAAGAGATATCACTCAACTAAGCTCTACCAGCTATTAATTTATCTTAATGTAAATGGTTTAATTAATATTTAATGATACAACACTTTCCACAGGAACTGATCTCCAAGTATGCTTCTTTAGAAGAGGGATATGATATCCTAATAAATACATTTATGGGAGATGGGGCAAATGTGTGGTTCATGTAAATCCTTTTAACTCCAACAAGATCAAGAGAATGATGTTGATTTCCACAAGTTTACTATCTGCAAATGATATTACAAATCACTTATTACCTTAGTGGTTACCATATACATTTGTGTAGATATGTTTCAGTAGCTCTTTTTGTTTCCCGACAGTACAAACTGACTTTGTGGAATCACTGAATCCCATTGCTTGAGACAAGTACTTTTAAACTACACTTTTTGCAGCGCTACCCTCCAGTGTTTGTACTCTGAAGGCAAACCTTGCTAGTCCACTAGTTGCTCAGTTAGATAGCAACAATCACACTAGATAAAATGGAGATATGGTAAAAAAATGCAGAATACTCTTAATAAGGTAACTTAGTAAAGTAATCCCAAAACTCCAGCTGCTAAACTGCCTGTTGACACAGTAAAAACAAATTCAAAATTATGCAAAAGCTTTGTACCAAGACATATCTCCTCCAGTTGTACAGCATTGTAAACACTGAGTGTATCGCAGAAAGTAAATTGAAGATTCAAGTAGCATTTACAGCTTTTCTTGCTTGATTTAGTGTTTTTCCTTCTCTCAGATGATTTTCCAAGTGTCTTTCTTCCTCACAATAGGGAAACAGAACAAAAGACATTTTCACTTCCAAAGCTCTCCAAAATGTGGAGTTTCAGATACAATTTTCCAAGTGCTTTGGAGGCTATGTCAGTCACAGGGCTATTCTTGGCATAGCTACTGGCAATCCAAGGGCAAAGCGGAATGAATTCTGGAGCAAGAAGACAACCAAGTCAAATTCTAAGTAGGTGGAATCGTCTGTAGGAAAGAATTAATAAATCAAACTATCAGAACTGTTTGGCAAGTGGAGAGATACCACTTAATGTAGGTGATAGGATTTTACTTTCTTGAGCTATACCTTTAAATATCAAGAGTTTCTGACGTTTTCCATTGCTCTCTTTCATGTGTTAGATTTTGGAAATATAGGGATGTTGTTTTTAGCCATAGTAAATTTGCTGCTTCTACAGCTTTAGCTCAGGTCTTACCTGTACTAGCTCTATTGCAATCAAACAAAACACTGAGGTTCAACATCAGCGTAACTGTTTTCTGAATCAGTTACCTACATGCAAATTTATAATTTGCTTTCAATTTCTTCATTGGTTCCATCACATGGTACATGTACTCCAGGCAATTTAAGCTAACTCAGCCAGTTTGTCTCCTGCAATGCAGGCCCCATTTCCTTCAGTGACAATTTATGTTAATGATAATCAGATGCTTTTTTAATTAACAATGACCTACAAGCATCCTAATATATTTCTCTCTCTCCCTGATGGTATTTTTTTACAGGACTGTGTCACTCTGTTTCATTTGAAACTTGGGGACTCCTATATCTGTTCAGACAGCACAGGTCCCGCAGTCCCTGAATTTTTACTTTCACAGTGTTTATGTTCATATGTCCCTGTCAATATGTGTAGCTCTAAAAACAGTAGCACGGCGGGGAGCTGAGGGGGAGCCGTGTTTTTCCAGCAGTGCAGGATTGATCTTCACATGTACAACAGCCCTGCAATTTCCCAGATTGGCTAGACTTCCTACACATATCTAAAGCGGCTCCATATTACACATATGGAAGTAGGGTGGCCTTGGACACACTACCACAATGGCAAGGTTATATGCTATCAGGAATAGTCAAGGCATGCAAGACAACCAGCAAAACCAGGCAGCAGAGACATTAGACATCTGTATATAAACAAAAGACTGCAGTGCAAGATGTAGTTCCTTTTATTCCATGTCATATGTATATCTAAGAAAAAAATACTAATTATAAATTCTTTCATTGCAGAAGGATACAGATCCTGATCCTGTCTCCTTCATAGAAAAACAAAAGCAAAAAAACCAAAACAACAGCCAGGTTTATAGGTCTGAATTGCTCAGAATTGTTGCCATTTCTTTTCCAGACCTTTTTCTTCCTGCACTTCTTGTCAGGGCGGTTGCTACCTAAGAGATAGTGCAGGCAACTGTCTAAGACAGAAGGTGTCAGAGGGCAGCAAAAAATGTGCCCATATCTCAGCTGTCCCATACCGCACTCTGGCATGTTAATACAAATCTGCTTTCCCCTTTGGTTTTTGCTAACAATGCAGGACTGTGACCAGCGATGGCTGAGGCACTGAGCATGTTGGGCTCCCTGCCTTCCCTGTCACAAACTCATCAGTCTCCCATGGAGAACAGGACACACATCTGGCTCTTGCAGCTGGGGCTTGGACATCTGCTGCAGGTCAGAACTATCTGTCAAGCTGTTGGCATTTTTTTGTGCAGTCTGATCATAACCTGATGACATGGCTAGGAGTCTTGTTTTGGAGTCTCTTGGAAGCAGTTTTTCCAGTCAATGCGCTTTCCAAGCCATGGCTATGTGGATGCAGCAGTTTTCCTTCAGTTGGCCTGGATAGGACGTGAGTTCACTCATGTCCTAAGACACTTTTTAACAGGAGAAAGCGAGACAGAATAGGATGCTATAAAATACTGATAACTCCAAATTTGGGAGAGGTAGTTTTATTCTCAGATCCATGTATCCTTACTCTAGCCTGTAGATCCTCACTTTTGGGTTTAGGGTTTTGATAACATCATAATTATAATGAAGGTTGCAGTTGGTGTCATTCAGTCCTGACCATGTCACTATAATAGAAAGACTTATCTTAGCAAAGAGATTTTGGACTATTTCTAGACAGCAATGAGGCCCTTGAGGCAGCAGGATGACGACTTTTATGGCTGGGACTGATGCATAGTTTTACGTACAGGGAAATTTTTTAACTCTGCTGGGAGCTGTTAAGTGCCTAATCTGGATCACAGAAACCAAAGACACACTCAGGATAAAGGATCAGCATTTCCTTGAAATCTGAAGCTGATACACAGCGTGTGTGGGAAGAGCATGTGTGTTGTGGGTGGTGGTTTGTAATCACTGGCACTAGCTGATCATCCAAGCTTAGCTGATGATTCAGATAGCACCCCAAGGTTTTATCCCTCTTTGACAGATTCAGCAGTATCCTTCACAGACTAGTGGTGTACATTGTGCTGTTTTTTCTTTTAATTTGCCTTGGTCATCATGGAAGAACTTGCATAATTTGTGAATTTGCAAATTAAAGTCCTCTGGTTTTTTTTCCTAAAGGAAAGGTACACAACACAGACTTAATGTACTAGCCTGACAATAATTTTATATGAAGCATATCAGAAACTCAGATTATCAACAATTGGCTGTAATTGAAACAGAATTACTGCAGCTGATTCCTGGCACTAGATCTCAGGAGGAGGTATTAAGAATCAGAAAAGGGGCAATCAGAGAACCATAATGACTGAAGATTAAGGACTTCATACTGTCAAAGTCTGCACTAGCTGATATGTTATTTATTTGGAATGTTTGGACTGTTATGTGCTGAGTAGACCACAGAATTTTATTTTATCTTAAATTCTTCCAAGAAATACTTTGCATTTTGTCAAATCAGAATAAATTACACAGTTTTCATTTGTTTTCTGCCAGATCAGTTATCCAAAACATATATAAAATAAAGCTATTCCTGAAGAAGGAGCTGGGTGCTAGACACCTGCCGGGAACTTCAGTGTTTCTTTCCTGACATCACATTTGCCTGCCAGCCTTCAGGATAGGTGTTGCTGATGGGAAGGGAGAGGAAGGAGGCTATGGACAGGCAGTCCTTGGAAGCGAAAAAGGAAATTCAGCAAACTGCACCCCAACCGAGACATGACAGCACATTGGCTAGTAAAAGATGTGCCTGTTTTCTGTAGCATACTGGCCTCCTCTGTTTGCCTGAATTTAGCCCTACTGGAGGTAAACAGAGAGGAAGACATGGGAGTGGAGGCTGCCAGAAACTTATTTTGGTCTTTGTATTTTTTCTTGAGTTAGACAACGTTGAGAGGCACACATGGGCCTGGAATATTTACACACTGAAATGTATTCTCTAGATGTTCCTCAAACTCATCTTTCATCCTACACAATGTTCAAACTTTTGCTTCAGCTCCATTAACAGCCAAACACCTGTTTTGGCTGACACAAGTGTTTGAGTTCTGTTTTGACAAAAGGTGCCAGACAGAATGTACTAGATAAAAATGTCCTTCATGCACTTACACTCCTGCAGTCGCAAGCAGATCTGGTACAGACATCAAAACCACGTTTCAGTTCATAAGAACCACTCCGGAAGAATAGGGGGTGTTTATTCACTCCTCATGTTCTTTCATACCTCAAATAACTCAGGACTTAAACTAAGTATGGGTTTAGACTGGTTTCCTGAACACCGACATTTCATTGAGCTATCAGTTCATGGCCATCAGGAGTCCAGGCCATTGGCAGCTGGGTTTTCTTTTTTGCAATTATAAAGATTATTAAGGATACTAAAAGCCACAAGTGAAATCCAGCTGGGAAGGTAAATATTATACATTAATGTGAAGACATATGAATACGAAGAAAATTTATACAATTCACTTGATACAGCAAAGTGAAAATAAGATTTTGACTTTCCACCCTCCTTCCTTCTTTCTTTCGTCCTCCCTTCCTTCCCTTAGCATAACCTGTTTCAGCTGGAAGGGACTTACAATTGCTCACCAATTCACAGCTGACCAAGCTAAAGCATGTAGTTAAGAGCTTTGTCCAAGTGCCTTTTCTATGCTGACAGGCTTGGGGTGTCTACCACCTATCCATGAAGCCTGTTCCAGTGTTTGACCACTCTCTTGATAAAGAAATGCTTCCTAATGGCCAGTCTGAATGTCCCCTGGCACAGCTTTGAACCATTACCATGTGTCCCACCACTTGATACCTGAGATGAAGAGATCAGCACCTCCCTCTTTACTTCCCCTCCTTTCTCCCTATCTTCATTCCTTCCTGCCTCCCTGCCTTGTGAAGTAGCCAGCTAGGCAAAGGGGCTTGTACCATTTATGATCTTGCCTTCCATAAAAAACCTGAAACATCCAAATTTTTTCATATCTGCAACACAATATTTCTTCTTCACTTGATCTATTACACACAGGCTCTAATGAGAAACTGTTTTGCTCTTGGAACTGGAATACTTTCTTCCCCTTCCTCATGACAAACAAAAATAAATCACACCAATATGTATGTCAGCCTTTTTCCTTCTGCACTTGCAGAAATTTTTGCAAAGTAGAGCTTCTAGGAAGTGTTACTGTCCCTTTCATTTAAAAGAATAAGCAACATACTGCTGCATTCTTTTGTAGAGATCAATTTGCAGGTAGGTGCCAATTTGTAGGATTTGATCCTCAATGGGCATTCCAAAATATCCATTTCCCTTTTGCAGAGCTAAAATGTAGTTTTGAGTAGTTTATCAGAATAATTTTATTTGGTATTTGGGTTGTTGTATTGTCTTTTGGTTTTGTTTTTCCTCTTTTTAAATCTTGCGGGCACTACTCAATGCTTCCTTCTCAAGTATTCTTACAAGGGTATATTTCCCTATTTACAAATAACACATGGGCTTATAAGACTGAGGAAACTGTAAAGAGAAAGCAACATGCAAAAGGCAGGAAAAATGGATATTATTATACCTTTCTTAATGATCAATGGATCTTACTCCCAGAGTAATTTTATTTGTAATCCACTGCCTCCATGCACTGGTGAGAACATACAAAAGACAAGGGTAATTTATTGTATACCAATTCCCATGCAGTAAACATTATTCATGGTTTGGTGGCATTCTCCTCCCTTGGGAAATATTATCTAGTTTTGCTTTGAGACTCATGCAATTAACACATCTCTGATGATTTCTGGGGTTTTTCTGCACGGATAGGCAGGAGGAGCATCATAAGAATTCACTAAGGTCTGCTCTCATCCTCTGCAGTTTGCAGTGTGTTTCCCTAGGAGGACAAATTAAGTCATCCTTGACTGAGGAGTTGTCCTTGGTCATCGTACACTGAACAGTGCTCCCAGCTGTTCAGTCTTTCCATGGGAAACAGCCACCCTGCCAGGGATATTCGAGAATAAAACTTTTCTCTTGCTCTCAGTTCAGCTCGGTTCCCCATCCAATTCTGCCTTTTTTTTTGTTTTGTTTTTGTTTTTTTTGTTTTGGTTTTTTTGTTGTTATTATGGTGACTGCCACAATATCAGGAGGAATTGATATAGAGACGGCACATTCTCCACTGAGTTCTCTAATCCCTGAGTAGGAATAAGCAAAATATTTCTCAGTTCCTGAAGTGTCTGCTCATTTTAAGTTCTGGGTAAATAGACTGAGGAACTGGCTCTCTACACGTTCTTTCACTCACCCAACAAAACACAGGGTCAGAAAGATTGCTGGCCACCACATCACATTTATAGCTGGTGTATAGTATGGGCATATGAAAGACTGAGTTGCCTCACTGGTACAGTACTCGCAGGGACCTGTGGAAGAACATTGTGTTGTGTTTCCTCTCACTTCCTCCACAAGTTTGTGTACTGGGAGGGCTGAAAATGTGGGGAAACTGAGCTGCAGACACAAGCAGACGTTACAGTCGATTCTCATCGAAGTTGTCGAGGTTCAGGTGCCTGTTTCTGAGGGGTGAAGCCCCTGGCTGCTCCTGCAGTGAGCAGCAGGTGCTGGGCAGCTCCACTCCCAAAGAGCTCATGGGCTCACACAGGATGCCATAGAGATGTCTTGTTGCACATTTCTTAGGGTGTGACAATGCTCTCTGGGAAGTGCTTCATGTTAATTTTTTTGGGGCAACTCCTTTGAGATTATATAAAAATATGAACCAGGAGAATCCAAATCCGAATGTTTACTATGTTTCAAGATGTCAGGTTTTCGTATTATAATTATTAGAATTCACAATCATTTCTACAATTATGTTGATACTGTCCACATTCAGATTGTTTTGAAATAAAGTACCAGAAAATTAAATGCCAGAATTTACATCACTCCAGAGCATTTATCATGCTACATTATTACAGCCTTCAGTTGCCAAATACATGCCACTTGTCTAAGACAGTTTAATGTGACCTGGAATAGCTTTGCATTAATATCCTCTTAGGCTGGGTCTACATTAGCAAACAGTGCTGCACAGTAGGAAGGGATGTGTGGAGTGCAACAGGTGATGCAGAGGATCTGACATGCACATTTTGGAAGGGTTTACTTTGGATTGGGTCTAGTCTAATCGTGTAAACTAAATGCCTGGTAGTACTTGGAGCATATCAGTGTGCACTCAGAGTGTATATTTTGGTTTATTTTCATCCAGAAGTTAGCATGTTTTCAATACAAATATGAAACAGAGCGGAGTAAGAGTGACAACTGAGAAATTTGCTTGAAAAACTTGTTCCTCGCCTGAACTGAAACTTTTATGTAGAAGCACCTTAGAGACAAATTGTTTTTCGATATAAGGAATCAAAGGAAATCTGAAAGTCAGAGATTCCATACTATGAGACCTTAGCTGACTAATTTTAATGCTGAAAACAAGTGACAGGGTCCCATGTGAATTTTACAGTGTAGGTGTTGGGCTGCTGTGTCTGGCTCTGGCATCCAGATGTGGTCAGACAGTGTGGATGGTAGGGAGACGGGGCCCATGCAGTAAAGGACAGAACACACCTGCACCTCACAGCTCAGCTCAGAGAGGGCAGATCTGGTCAAGGTCAAGGTGTTTCATGAGGAAGACAGAAATTGGGACTTAACACTGAGCATGTCAGCTTTGCAGGTTGTAATTAAGGACAGGCTATGACCCTCTGCCTAAGTGTGATAAACTAACGTAGACTTTTGAAGAGGTGAGAGCTGCCTGAAATATTCCAGCTTGTGAAACATTTGGATTTGGCTGACAGACTGCAACAGGAAATAAAACTTTAAAAAAATGTGGTACAGAAAGAGGAGAAAATAAAAATGCTCTTAGTCATTCCCTGGAGCACAAACAGACATTCAAACAATATTCTGAGTAAAGATGAGATTTAAAGCTCAGTACATGGGACAGACATTGTAAAAATCAGGGAGAAATTCCCATTTACATCTATTTCTAATGCTAGAGCCTTGTTGTTGACTGGCATGAAACCTTATCAGCAGAGGATAACCAAAGCTTCTGGAGTCTCTGATATAAATAAACTTCAGTAGGTGTAATAAAACATGCCACTATTATAGTAACATGGGAACTGACGTACTTGGTCAGATAATTTCTGAGGTGGAGGCCACCAGAACCAGAGATGATGCTGAGAGGATGACATGCTACCAATATCTACAACATCAGTAAAGTATTGGCAGGCTTATTCTCCTGACATTTGTTACTGCAGTCAGTTTTGGTTTATGCTTCAATATTATTTTTTTTGGTCTTCATGTGCTTACTCTTTGACTGGGCATTTTCACTCAGCAGAGTGACCCACAGGTTTTCTGGGATTCACCTATCCAGAGTCCAGCAGAGGACTTTCCACCTGTTTTTAACAGACAACACATCGTTATCCAAATATTTATCTCTGGCTTGGATTTGTTTATTCAAATTTGCATGGAGATGTCTACAAAGAACCTTCTCTTGTGTATTCCCATATTCAGCTATCTGAGGGACTCTCTTGTTGCATGAGTGTGAAGGGCAACACGAGGTCCTGATTCAGAGATGGTGTGTCTCTTCATATTGATTTCAACAGCCTTTGGATCATAAACCAAGCAATAAATTCCTGCAGCATCTAAACTACGTCAAGCACATCGTGTAGGCTTGATGCAACCTCAGCAAACTGCACCCCATGTCCTTTCTTGGGAGTCAGACTTCTTTAACCCATGCAATATAAAGATGTACCCACTCTCCCCTCCAGTAGTGCTAACGACATCAGCACCTTATTCATCTGTCTAAAGTCACTGCTAAGCAGAAGGCAAACCAGAACTGATTGCTGGAACATCCACAGAACATGCTCATTGCAGGTGCTCCTGCCATTCCCACCAAGAGGTGAAAACACAGCTTAGTGCAATACACTGCTCTCAGCTGTGCTGGAGCTAACCCCAGATCAGCTCTTGCCTGTCATTAAAGCCACTTCAGGGACACATCAGCTGGGCTGGGAACAGCATCTCACTGGTGCTTTACGGAAATAAGAATGCAGTTACAGTGACCTGAACATACTGAAAAGGAGACATCTCTAACAAGCCACCATGCTGCCCATGTTGCTGGAGGCTCAAACACTTCTTCATTTAAATGGCAAAACTTTCAATTATTCCCTCCCTGTCTGACTCTCACAATGTTATGGTGATGTTGTACTCAATGAAAATGTCGTGTTCTCTCTGTTTCACTGAATTTGCACCTTTGTTAAAGCTCTTCTACATTATGAACTCACTTCACAGACACGGCAGTCTTAAACTTCACCTTTTCATCACTCAACCTCAGAGTTACTACCTTATTTGTAAAAGTCAGCTGGTCATTACCTTTGAGAACCCACAACAACTTTCTCATCTTTTTTTTGCACGAGACAGTGACTTTAGGGCAAATTTGATGAAAACAGGTGAGAGACAGTGTCTAAAATGATATGACTTGTTATTTAGCACCTGCTTTACTGAAGTCCTGCTCCTTGGCCTTTGCCATTTGCAAATGCCTTTGTATCTTCTCAGTTGAAGTAACTTGTCCCCCTTTGGTTTCTGATTCATGTTTGGTATCTCTAAAATCTGATGTACAACTTTTTGTCCATTTCAGGCCCAGAAAAGCAGCCCAGAATCTCCTTATGAGTGTTTATATGAAGCTCCTTCTTTGCTTTTCTGTTCCTGCACTCATCAGGGCCTCCAACATCTGAGTGCTGCCTAGAATCCTTTCTCCCTGTTGTAGAATCCTTAGAATCCACCTTCCTGCAGAGATGAAGGGAGCACTTTGGCCCACCACCTGCTATCAGGGTGAGATATTCATTAGATATTTATGGCTTAAGACTTCTGAGAGAGTTGACTCCTGGGTCTGTGGCCAGAACCAGACAGCTCTGCATGACTTCATCAGATCCTCAGTACTTTGCAGAAGCTGTGTTTTGGGAGCAGAGCACACTGCCCAGCTTTTGTTCCCTTATAACAAGAGGGCTTACCATTAAAGTGTCCAGCTGTAATGCTTTTAACACCTTGCTCCACACACTTGCAGCTAAAACTAACACCAACACCAGCACCAGGTGCTCAGACAGAGTGTGCAGCACTCTTGCTCAAGCTCACAGAACTCCCTTCCAACCTCAATGTCACTTGCCCAGGGAGGCAGTAAACCTTGATACAGCTCTGACATGTGTGTCCTGGGAGTCCCTCCTGTCTCAGCCTGTCGCGCTCACTGGCTGGCAGAGCACCCCTCAAGAGGGAGCTGCCTGACCTGAGGCAGCCCCAGCCTCTCTCCTCTCCGAGACTCTTGAGAAGGTGACTCCACTGTCTGGGTTGACAATTTTAGGCAACTGCAGATAACCACTACCTCTGGTAATACCACAGCAATTCACAGTCAGTATTTACTGACATGGGTAGGTACAGTCTCTTCTTGCGAAGTAGCAGTGGCCCTGGGGCCCCCAGCTCTCATCAGCGAGGGGGTTGTTTTGCCTTTACTGTCACTCTGCATATATGTAATTTCCCAGAGTCTCTGGCATCTGTTCCTAACAGCCCAGGCATTCTTGTTTTTAGCAGAACAAAATGTTATGCCTACGGACTAGCCACTGTCAAAACCAGTTACCTTCTGATTGTCTCTTTTCTTAATGCACCTGTGGATGCTGTTTGCAGAGAACAGTCAAAAGCCATCTCACTTTCCCCTTGTTTTCCACAATCCCAGGCAATCTCGGGACTCCCATATTTTTCTTCTTCCTCTCAGTACAACAATCAAATGTATTTTGATTGCCTTTTACTTCTGGAACTGTGGGGCTGTCAGAGCTCACTTAGTGCTCCAACTACTTCAGGATGATTGGCTCCAGCCTTTGTTATTTAGGTTGCTCATTATATCAGGAAGAGTTTGTGCATTCCTGGCTCACACGTACTGGATTCAGCCTGCTTAGGTTCAGGAGGAACTTTGCTCCTTCACACTTCTTGTTACGGCTAATGGGGAAGGAGAGAGGAGGATGGGAGGTTGTCTCTGGAATTGCCTCTTCCTCATTCTCCCCTCTTCATTAGCTGTAGGAGGAGTTAAAGAATGTAATGAGATAGGATTCCTCCTAGAAGCGGCTCAGAGGAGAGAAATGGAGCTGGGCCTCCATTTTGAGCTGTGAGCAATACAGGTTTTGAATTTTTTTTTTTTTTTCTGGTAGAGCTGCTCTTCAGTTGAGCAACTGGAACTGGAAACTGACTGACACAGTTAAACACGTTGTTGCATCAACACTTCATAAAAAAAAGTAAACCTCATTAGGCAATAGAATTACTTAAATTCTAGGTAATGGGGGGATTAGAGGTGTTTTTTCAGTTTCTCAGCAGCAGTCAGATTTTTCCCAATGAAAAGCTTATAAGTCACAATGGACACAAGGTGCACAGGAACTCTTATCTTAGCAAGAATATGCAGGCTTCAGTTGGACTAGGCAACATATCGGACCTAGCATTAAAAAAAATAAAAAAAGAATAAAAGGTTTTTCTTGGGTAGAGATAAATTCAAAGAACTATACATTCCATATAGCAGAGAGGTCCAAGACTCAATTACACTGAAATTCTGCTTTTATCCGTGAAGTCTTTAGAAACTGGCATGGGGGACGTCCTTGTGCCTTTACAATACAGAAGAACAACTGGAGAGGAGAGACATACACCCCACTAGTTGTATGCACATTAGGACACTGCAAAACCAGACACTAAATGCTGGTAAATTGCTGTATTTTCTAAAAATGAAGTAACAAACTTCAAACATGCTTGGTGGTAGAGTTCCCACCTTGTCAAAGAAGCACAGTCTCCTCTCCCAATGGATTTGGCATTGGACTCTGCAGCTTGTTGGGTTAAATGAACAGCTTTTTTGTAGCTGTGTTCTTGGGGACAGTTGCACAGGGACAAGAGCAAGTCTTCACTTTGTACCTCTCACTCTGGGTTGAAGAAAATGCCTCCTCAGAGCACTGTGTCTGACAGAGTCAGGCAAGAGCCTTCCTGTTTTCTCCCATGTTATTTGGCATGTTTCAGAAGAGCTCTCTTTTCAGGGTTGATATTCTGCAGCTGATGCCTCTCTGGCTCATAAATGCTGAATGTTGTACCATAATCAAATTCTCATAGGTAATTTGAGACAATAAGCAGCTTTCTCTTCTGTGGTTAAATACCACAGTCAACAAGGTACACATTGGAGCCCTGGCAATTCATTTGCTGCTGTGAGATTGTGGTGGGTTGACCTTGGCCAGCTGCCAGATGCCCACCCAGCTGCTTGCTCACTCCCCCTCCCCAACAGAGAAAATGAGATGGAAAAGCTCATGGGTCACAGAGCTCTCTCGCCAATTACTGTCATGGGCAAAACAGACTCCACCTTGGAAAATTTAATTTGTTTCCAATTAAAATAAAGTTGGGTTGATAAACAAAACCAAAAAGCACCAAAGCACTCGCTCATTTTTCCAGGCTGAACTTTTCTCTCCTGACTTCTCTAGCACCTCCCCTGAGCTGTGCGATGGAATGGGGGTCTGCAGTCAGTCCATAACAGCTCCTCTCTGCCACTCCTTCCTCCTCACACTGTTTCCCTGCCCCAGCCTGTGGCATTTCCAAGGGAAATTCTTCAGGATAAACCTGCCCCACTGTGGGCTCTCCATGGGCTGCAGCTTCCCACAAAGAATGTCTGCCTGTCTCACTGGGTTCTGTCCTGGGGCTGCGGGTGTGTCTCTCCCAACACGCGGTACAGAGGTTTCCAAATGTTCCCTCCTAGGTACAAAATATATGCGTGCAGTGTGCATGTATATCATTTATACTTCATTAAGTGACTCCAAAAGAGCTGTTTTTCCTCTCTATAAACCCTGTGTTTGCTTAGGGAGCAATGAGCCCTTGTTTCCCTCTTTCCCACCAGTCCTCCTTTGAGTGATCCTGGGTCAGACCCCAGCTCTCACCAAGCGGGCACCAGAGCAATCATGGTCCTTTCACTGTGCAGTCACTGTGGAAGAGGCCTCTTGAAGCAGCACTCAAGCTGGGAGCTAAATCAGGATGAAGTACCCTCCTTCTTTCTACTGACTACTTAGGTAGCTCATCTAGGGATTATTTGATCCACTACAGACATTTACTTAAATCAGATTTTGGGCCATGAGTTGTTATTTAAGACTGTATGATCTCTGGAAACTGTGAGTGGAACATTGGTATTTCTGCACTAACTCCCCTATCAACACGCCATAGCCCCAGATTGTTATTTTTATCTACAGTTTATCTCCATGCTATTTAGAGATAGAAAAAAATTATATTAGCTTATCTAGCATACTTCCTATAAATGTGCCATGGCTCTCTGAAGTAACTTATGTAGAATTTTTTTTCGTCTTTAAACATACACAGAACAGAAGCATTTCTGATTAAGGAACTTGCAGTGTGTTTAATGGTTTTGCTGAGATGTATTTTTTCCTGGGTCACATGGCAAAACATCAAAACTGTTTTGGGCACAATATCCATTTGCTTATGGCAAACCTAAATGTCTTGTGAGATACTGTCCAGATCAGGCTCTGGGTTCCTGCATTCCTAGTTGCTTACGTTGGGATCAATTTAGAGAAGACAGCAGTTTGCTCCTTCCCAGCCTGGTTCTCATCTGGACCCATTCTTCTGGCATCAAAGAAGAGCAGCCAAGGGCCACAGAAAATGAGAGGCACCACAGGGTCCAGAGCTTAAAGTAGCCTGGGTGGATTTCAGATCCAGCCCTTTACATTCCATTTAAAAGCATTTATCTGATCAGCTTTTCAAGGACAAGATCTATCCCTTTTCAGGCTCATGAAATCTTGAAGGATGAAGGGGGTACCTGAATGCTGAAAAATTTTGGTTTTTTAATGCATAAAAAAGATGATCATGTTTTTTCTTAACATCATCAGTTTTCTTTCTTTTTTTTTCAGTTGAGAAATGCAAACAGGAATTAAAGTTAACAATATCTGCTTGAGAACTGAGAGTGCTGATGTGCAGCATGCTCTTATTTTTCATGCTTAAACTGCTGTAATTCTCTTTTAACTGGTCTTCCCACCAGGCAAATTTAACGCCTTCAAGCTGCACAAAACTATGCAGCTCATCTTCCCATTGGGAGTAAGCCAAATCTACGTATTTTTTCTTCATGGCAGTAAAGTTCTGCAGTTATTTCAAAATGTTATCACTCACATTTTTTAAAGTTCTCTGTGATCTGTCTTCAGGACCTGGTGATAGCATATTCCCTACAGTTCAAGCAAAAAGAACCACTCAAGTATCCTCAGACTTAATCAGAAAGACTTGTCAAAGCTTTCTCATTTGATGCACAGACACAGGAATATTTTTTATACTGTATAATATTTGACATTCAATTTCCTCTTTGCATTCCACACTCAGATGAAAGGACTTTTTTTATTATTGTTATTTAGCCTTGAGTATTTTAGCTTATAAGTGGCCTAACACATATTTGTTAATGGGGTTTAAAACATACTTGAGGGCTGAGAACAGTTCTGCCAACTTTTAGCCCAGATTAAATTCTTATGGCTTGGTCAGGTTTTTAAGGGAGACGCTGACATAATCTTAACTTGGTAGCACAAATAAGCCTCTTATATCTTTTCCCTTGCAAAAGTCAATTTGTACTTGTGAAAAGATGCTGGATCAAAACCATGAAAATTCTGCCCTCTCTTTATTCATGGGGAGGAGCCAGCTACAAGAACTAACACTTCAGTATTCCTCAAACTGCCTCTGTAATCTGTTTTATTTCTGTTTTGGAAGGACCGACTAGAGGCCTTTCATAAGAGATTAATTCCACCTCTGTGCCCAGTCTGTCTTTTGGCTCCTACGTTGAGGCTTATGTGAAGAATGCCAAATGCAATGATGGGATTTTTTTGATGGCACAGACATCTGTCAACTAGAAATTAGGCTAGAACCACAATTCATTTTGCATAGGCCACCCAAAGGTAGTAACTCTCAGTTAGTACTGATTTTGAATACAATTGAACCCTTGACCTCTGTGGTGAGGGTCCTTATACCGAATCCCAACCCGCTTAGGTCCCTATTCAGTCACCTGTAGAACAAGAGAGTGTGTGTAGTTTTAACCATTATATTGAAGTCGTGTGTAGTGTAGGGGTCTATTTTATGTGGAAACAGTGTGTACAGCTGTCTTGGAAATACTGGAAGCTTACACTACAGTCAGGAGCCTTCAGAGTTTGAGTAACTTCCCTGCTACATCCAGTGCAAAGATAAATCGCTACAGCAGATGAAATGACTCCATTACTGCCTGTGCGTACCTAAGGAGATTAACTCATTTTAAACAAGTTATAGTCAAAATAGTCACCCCATGGATCATCCTTGTGGATGGAGCTGAGCCTTTGCAGAAGTCTACAACATGTTTGCTGTAGTACTGAGGTTGGCAGAAGAGTTGTCTGGTTCCTTTCTCTTTCCTCACTAATTTTGCTCCTGCCTACCCACCAACACTCTCTGGGTTTCCTGCAGGGCCTACTGACACCTCTCTCATGGTTACATTACAAGCATAATTTTCAAAATTATTGACATTAAAACCTACTACTTTTGCAAAACAGACTTTAAAAACACCCCAACAGCCCTCCCACCCCCATCTTCTGTGTTCTGGTTAAACCACCAAATTTTTTTTTTGCTCTAATTTAGATTACAAGGGGCAGGTGGGGTGGGAATGATGCAGGAATGGGGTATCAATGAGAAAAGAACAGAGGAAATACCTTAAATGAACAAGCTCTATTTCAAAGGTGAACCTTTCAGACAAAAATAATACACAACATCTCTGGTCTCCTTTATGTCATCTCCTGAGACAAATGTGAGGCCACCTAAAGTAAATAATGAGGAAAAAGATATGAACAGATGTTAAGTAAAGCCCTAAGAAATTTGAAAATTTCCTACTGTAAGAATTATGAGCTGAGACATTTTTGTTGTAATTATGACAAAATTTTCCAAAATGTAATTTTGAAAACGAAAAATGTGAAATAAAATACAATCTTTAAGGATACTTCTAGAAAGTCTGGAAAGACCTTTTTTATAGTGCTTGAAGATTTTATTCCAATCTTCACTTTAAAACCAGGCTATAAAATTATTATAATTAAAAGAAGCACCATGCTGATAATGTTCAGAAACACTTCAAAATAAAATGTTTTGATACCACTAAATTAGTCATTCACTGGCCCTCCCCCCCATTTTGTCATAATTGACATATTCCCACAGAGATTGTTTTGTTCTGATGAAATAACATTTTCTGACAGGAAATACTGTGGAAAAAAGTTTCTGACCAACTCTAACACTGAGAAAAACTCCATTAATATTTAAGTTTCACTTTTAATTTTCAGTCCACCTGATCTATCTTTTTTTTTGTCCATTTATTGTCCATAGTTATTTTTAAATAACTCATTTAATATTAAACAAGTACTTTGAGGAAAAAAAAAAGTACTGCAATTTAATTTAATTAGCTTTGCCTTTTTTTTCCCCAGCCCATTACTGACTTTCATAATGTTGCATTTAAAAATCAGTTTTAAAAGCAACTGAATGCCCAACTCCCTTTTTTTTTTCAGTCGAGAAATACCACAGCACTAGTTCCAGTATCTCATGCAGCACTCACTGGGATGACTTTCCCTTATGCAAATGAGATAAGTTTTGGCGTGAGCTCCTGTGGGAAAACCACTGACTAGACAGGAGGTAAAACCTTGTGTCACATAATGGTGTAATAGATCAGGTATTGCCCACAGTTTTCCTCCGTACGTGTAAGAGACAGCAGAAAACAATGTTAGTGGCCCCTGGGGCCCACAGTGGGACACTCTGCAGGCCTGAATGAGCAGGGATGAGCAAAGCTTTGAATGCATTCGCGTCATACACACAGATACTTGCCCCTGCCTGCTGTCTCTTGGCTCCCCTGGAATTTTACATAGTCATGGGCACCCTCCTCCCATCCTCTTTGACCACCTGACCCATTCTACCAGGAGTCTGCTCATTCCTGGATAGAAAGGCCTACACAACCATCAACAAACCCTGAACTTTGACGGTAAGATCTCTCTTGAGCTGAGGACAACTTCCACTGACTGTGTATCAGACTAGAGCACGTTAATTAGGGTCATCTGTGTCACTCTCCAGTGAAGAAAAGATGACATTTTACAGGCAGGCTAAACAAGTCGAGTTCTAAACCATGTGTAATTCTGTGTTCATCAACACTGCTTTAAAGGAAGAAATCAGATGAAGCTGTTTGCCCAAACTGCATTTTGAGAGGTGGGTGATGTACACTGGATGTAGGATGTGCATTGTTCACCCAGTTCTTGTCACAAGCCCTGAGAAAGCTCTGAGTGCTCTTCCATAGTTACTCTTCCATGTAATGGGTGAAAAGGCTGGCTATGGCCAGAACTGAGACAGTATTTCCAGTGCTACATTCTCCCAGTGCTGGACAGAGATCCCAGACTCGATGGAGGAAGATCATAGAGGACTGCCACATTCTGATCACAGAATCTGCTAATCCTACTTGCAGCTGTGGGGGAAAGGAGGTAGAAGACGCTGATGGTGCTGTTTCCTCGGAAGTGAAGCACAAAGTAAATTGTGTACTACTAGATCTCACAGAGTTAGTGTTCTGTTGCAAGATTGAAGTAAAAACCCTTTAGCTATTATTTCAATATCATGGGGTTTATTTTCCAGACTAAAAAGTCAAGTTGTTTTATACAGACGTTACAATGGAGTGTTTCATCTTTGCCCTGGGAAAAAGAGTCTTTGATTTGCCCAAATAATGTCCAGCATCTGGTAGTTTTTCTGTGGCCTCTGAAGGTATCAGAGGTATCTCTTCACTATTCAGGCTAACATGGGAGGGAAAAAGGGAGTATGTTAGCTTGGATAAACCTAAACCCCGGACAGTTTTAGTGTAAGTAAGGTTTCAGAGGCATACAGTGATGCAACAAGAGAAACAACAAAGGAGAGTGATGTTGTTGATGGAGGATAGAGATCTTTAGAATAGCAATGACTCAAGCAGGTTAGTCCACTTGGTCTGCCTAATATTGCTTCCAGACCAAGCACACATGGTGGAGACAACTAGTCCTTGGAGAATTCACTGTCTGCAAAGGAAATAACCCCTCCTTAGACAATTCATAGGCAATAGACAAGACCAAATGACTAATCTTTTTTTTTTTTCCCTCCAAAAGAATCTTAAGACAACACTCCCAAATTCACCTCTCTGGAAACTTTTGAAAGATCTGTGGTACATTTTGTACTGCCAGTCAGCATGGGTCAATATAAAAATAATCTCTTCCTTTCATTTTAACGTCTTGAGGCTGATTTGCTCGTGTTCGAGGCCAGGTTGGATGGAACTCTAAGCAACCTAATATAGTGAAAGGTGTCCCTTCCCATGGCAGGGGGATTGGGACTAGATGATCTTTAAGGTTCCTTCCAACCCAAATCACTCTATGACTCTATGGTTTTATCATAGATCATCAGATTTTAGCTCCTTGCACCGGTCTCATATCCATGGAAAGATATAAGAAAGATAATAAGGCATGTAAACATAGAGAAAACTTGTAGATGGGCCTGATTTTCTGAAATTCCCTTAAATGGCAGGCATAAATAAGATTAACAGACATCTATCTGATTTGTAGAAGAACTGTGCAAATGAGGACTGTGGTGACAAATCAGGCATTTAAATCAGACATTTGCTCTCGCACCTTACTGTGCCGGCATAATAGAGGTCCATTTAAAAACCTGCTTCATGTGGCATGGTAATAAAGAAGGTTCATTGGAAATGTAATACTTTTTCACTCATTTAAAAGTATTTTTTCAATAGAACTGTCTTTAAACGGGTTCTATGTAATAAAGTAGTCTTGGGCTGATTAGCTCTAGAAAGGCTGCTAATCAACAAAATCCCAGCTCTTGCAGTTTATATCATGTGCACTAGTACTGGTAAGGTCTTGTGTATTCTTCCTTTTTTAAAATAGCAGGTATATCTGGAGACAAAATCTATGGTTTTTGTACCTTTTTTGACTGGAGGTAGGCAATACACAGACATGTTTCTGTAGGGCTCATTTTGGAAATGCTCCCAATGGACTGAATCAAGAATACCTATAATCAACTTGATTTTTTGCAATGAGACTAGGAATCTTTCTCATTTAAGTACTTCTGTTAAGAACTGCAATAAATGATGATATTTGCATTATAATATCCACACATGGCTTTTCATATGGGAGGTACTCATCAAACTTTGCTCAAATTCTTGTGACTTCATTGTACTTGGACCTGTGTTTTCTTTCTTGCTATGTCCAAATATGATTTTCCATCTAGCCACGGAGATCACTTGAACTCTTCTGCCTTACAATATGGGAATACACTGTTCTTTAACACAAAATCTTGTATGAATCCTAAAATAAAGGAACAAGTACTTCTCTGCCTGCCTCTATAAACCTAACAAAAAATGCTGAGGACTACTCACCTGATCTTGGAAAATCTCAAGCTAGACACTAAAGGTAAATGTCTGCAGACAACTTTCTTTTAAAATTATGCTATTAAGCAACAAGCATAATATCAATAGCAGACTGATTTATGTAGTGCCATTTCCTCACTTCCTAGTGCACCATTGATTTCAAATTACAACACGCACTGCATCCTTTACCAAAATGCAGCCCTTTCTGGAGTGAATACTGGTCCATCTTTAGCTGGCTGTAGGGCAACAGAAAAAAATGTTAGGGCAGGAAACTGGAGGGGAACGTGACAGGGCAGAATAATTTGTCTGCTGAGAACTCAAATGTGACTGTCACCAGCCCAGTGCAGAACAGAAACAAACTGGAGTGAACTCGAGTTGCAGAGGGACAGGGATGGTGTTCAATGTTCCTGCCTCGTGCCTGCTGTGTTTCAGCCTTAATATCTGCCACGCTCTTGTCTCCCAGCACTGTCCATCTCCTTCCTGGGGACCTGGTGGGAGAAGCCAAGACTCCTCACTTCCCAAAATTGTCTTGCCCCTTCACTTTCTAGCCCAGACACATCAGGTTCATCACTGTTCAGCCTGCAGCCACAACAAGGTCATGCAGCATCCCCTACCTGTCTGTACCTTGCTAGAAAGAGCCCAAGGAAACTGCCACACCTATGTCCACTTACACAGAGCTGGAACTCCCCACATTTTGGCCATCCATGATGTTGCAGTCTCTCCAGACCTGTCTGGTCACTAGGAATGCAAACCCTTCACTGTTACTGCTCTTCCAAACGTGGAATCCTCTGCACAAACCAGGAAATGAAGTCTGGTGTGCAAGACTTTAGTTTGTGACCCTGTAGTTACCAATGTTGTTGCAGTCTTTGTCCTATAGTCATCTTGCTTCCAATAAATAATATGTGGAGAGCTGAATCACATTAGTTTTATACTGTTAGCAGTTTATTTAACAAATGACTGGCCTTGGAGAAAGATTAGGAAAACAGGCTTTTGTTCAATAGTACCTGCCACTCTGTAATTCACAATGACAAGAAGAAAGGCAGAGCTTTCTGTCTAAAAACACATTTATAATTCTATAATTTCATAAAGAAGACTAATGGGCATAAAATCATGACATAAGCAAGAAATATAGAATACACAGGTAGTTTGATTGCAAATATCCCTGAAAAGGGAAGTGAGTTGGAAGAAGAAAGCCCAGAAGATAGAATCTCAGATGATGCTCCCTTTCAACTTGCTCGTCCTCATTCTCCAGATTTTCTCAAATTTATCACAAACAGGAAAACACTGATATTTTATGACGTGATCCTGAGTACTTCAATAAATCATCTCTTTAAGGCTGAAGGTACAACTGGTATGTTCCTTATACAGCAAATAATAGTTTTAGATATAGACCATGTGTTGACTGAGAACATCAAACCATCTGCCTGCCGTTGCTGTGCCTAGTTAGCTTGAATCAGATAATCAGAAAATTGTTAATAAAATCTAATGAATGGTCTTCAGTTAATTTTTGTCACATATCCCTTTATTTACTTATTTATTTATATACCCTAAAAAGGGAAGATGGTCAGAATAAATTTATATGTCTTTATAAGAAACATGCTATTCATGTATGTGCGTGTCTGTGTGTGTGCACATCTCTGACACAATTATGCATTTTGACATACATGTAGCCCAGGAAAATAAAAAAAGATAAAATTTACTTTTGGTTATGACAGTATTTATTTAGTTATTAGATGACTTATGGAGATAATTAAATAAGCATGTTAAAAAAAAAAAAAATCAATTCCTGCATTTTGTGCCTGACTAAGGAAAAGTCAGTGATGAATAACTACACACTGCTTTGCGGGAACAGCCAGATACTGGAGCATACCAGACTGAGGTGGAATGATGTACATCACTGCTTTCCCTTAAAATGAACAACAGAGTTTTGACATAGAGTATTATGCTCTGCTATAATTAATATTAGACTAAGCAAAACCAATAATACACTTTTTTTTTTAGTATTGGATTGCTTTCTGTGGAGTAAGGTTAAAATAGTCCTTCTCATGCACAGCACTCTTCAGTCCAAATAATAGTCTAAGATTGCTAAAAAGATCTCCACCAATGTTAGTATCACTTTTTCTCTGCTTTGAACATATTTGGCAAATATTGAAATTTTGTTTGCAACACCCATAGTACTGTGAGAAAAACAAGAGGTAGGAGAAAGCTGCTAATTCCACCTCATCTCAGTTCCTGTGGGTGTAAATTGTATGGCAAATGAGTTCAATATGTCTGTGACTTGGCAAAGGCAGCATCTTTCAGACTGCAGAAGCAAGCATGGTAGTTACAGGGTTTTTTGCTTTATCTGTAGATAGTGTTCACAAAAGAGCACCCTAATTTACCTCACTAGAAGATATAACCACTGTGCATTACTTTAGCACAGATACATAGCCACAGAGACACAGATAAATTTATGGCTGCCGGTATCTGCAAAAGGCCAGAACTCCTGAAAACCATTATTAGCAGGGATCAGAACAACTTAAATTGACAAAACTACCTAAATGACAGAAAGAGTCTTTGTACAAAGACTCTGCTAGGCAGAAGGACTGTTTTTACTGTGTTACAGTTCCATACTTGTCAGTCTGACCACTGATGTTTGTAAGCTGTTGCACATGTTTTATTCTTTTCAGGCTCAAAGAAACTTTCTTAAAAGGTAAGATTAAGTTTGTGGAAGAGCTTCAGTTTGGAAACTCTGGGGCCTATTCCGCAACCCACTTGGGCTTAAATAACAACAAGGCAGATTCAGATTAGATTTTATGAAAATATTTCTAGCAGCAAAAGCTGGAACTGGTTTTCCTAGGGAAGGAATTGTCAACACTGGAGGTTTTCAGGAAGCAGTAAGAGAGATTTCTGCCAGGGAGGGAACAGACAGATTTATGAGAGAACTTCTTGAGGTTTCTTTCAGTCCAATTTTCTCCAGTTCTGTTGCATTAAGGCAGCATCATGTCAACAACAAAAAATCAGACAGAAGACTGATAAACATTAAGGGGAAACATCCCACAGGAGTTCATTATGCACATCACTAACCACTTTAATTATGCATTAATTTATTATTGATGAAAAAATCAGTGTCATATCTCAGTATATTTTCTGACAGAGGGCTACATAAAATGCCTCCAAGACTAAAATAAATGGTATAACTAGAGCTCTTTTTTTTTCTCTGCACAGATAAAGCATCTCATCATTATCAATTAAAGAACTAGGGAAGTCTTTGAAAAGATGACTTGTTTGCTTAAAGTACGTGAAGGTCATATTCACCCTGTAATAGTTGATGAAGAGTAGTCATTTGTTATTTTTAAGCAGGCTGTCATTTAGCCATTATGAAGATGAATAACTTTTGTTATTACCTAATAATCCTCCTGTTGATTACAGAGGAAAGACACTTGCAGACACCTTATGTGCCTTGCTTAGGTTTTGTAGATTATTAGTGTATTTTGATTAAACCTTGTAAACAAAAATTTACAATCCCAGTTCTCTGGATGTAGTGACTGGCGTGTAATGCAAGATACGAGAACATGTCCAATCCCTAACATTTTGCTCTGCATATGTTATTGGCCTAATACTCATGCAACATAGTAAAAACAAAGTTCATATTTTAATATCAAACAGATTGTCAATGGATCATATGCTGCTCTATTAAGGTTAGTTCTTGGATGCCTGCCTTCCCGAGGAGAGTTAATGAAGCTATAAGTTACCTGTGTGGCTTCATTTGGAGTTAAGCCTAATTATCTGGATCACGGCCACGTTTTGGAAAGTCCGAGCCTCATTTCCAAAGCAGATGGAGTCACTCAGCAATGACTTCATTTGTATTAATTTGTTACACTGTCTTCTGCTATTCGTCTCAGGGAATGTTGCTACCTTTGCAGTCTAGCAGGAATGGAATATAAAAGTTTCAATTTTGCAATTCTTACTTTATTTTTTAAAATAAGTCCATTATCTTCCTCCACAATGACCAGTGGTGAAGTGCAGAGGAAATTAAGTGGGGTTCAACCTGTGGCCATCACAGGCTGCAAGACAGTGACTATGCCAGCAGAGATTTATGAGGCTTTTGCTTCTTGGAACAAGTGAAATGACCAAAACAGTGACCCAGAAGCTTTATCAAGATAACCTATGGAGCACTTCACATTGGGGTTCATGAGTGGAAGGTTTTTGATGTCAACCTTAGCAGAGCAAGAAAATCAAAAGAGGTAAAAAAAGGAGATGGTTAAGGGCATGGAAACGAGGGTAGTTTTACTGACGTTTTAAAATATTTGTCTGAGAGAGAGGTTAAATTAATCCAATAGGGCAACTACACCAGGATTTCTGATTTGATACAGTTGTTTATACATTGAGCAATGAAATTATATGAAGTAGAGACTGGATGACTCCAGTCATTGCACTACATTTTCTGAGGTTAGGAGCAAAATGCAGACTAAAGCCAGGGCAGTTAAAAGGTGCCTGTGGCACAATTACCGTGCTGTATCATAGCTGACAAATTCTGGCCTGTCCAATTATTAAATTAGGGCAATACTCAGCACCATTAATCTTTGAAATACTTTACCAATGAGCGTTATTATTACCATTTCGTGCAATTTGTGAAGAGCAAAAGGAGCAAGGACAAATGAAAACAGTGTCAACAAAAATAAAGACTCTGATTTGGTGTCCTATCACAGCACCTCTGTCTATAAAAATTATTACTTGTTGATTATTTTCTGCAGACAACACAAGTGCTAGTCTACTTTCCTTAAGCTCAGAAAGTGCACAGGTGTATCTGTATGTGGTAAATTGCACCCAAACAATTCCTTTGGTGTTTTTCTCACTCTGGCCTTCTGGTGGCAACTTCTACTGATTATTTGCGATTGAAGCGGTATCTGGGATGATCCCAGGCTACAACAGGCTGCTGCTACCAGCTCAGGAACCATCTGAGTGATTCCGACCCCGTGCTCTGCCTAATGCCGTCAGGGCTACTTTGGTGGCTATGCTGAGGAGTGAAGGGAAAACTCACCCAAGCAAAAGGCAGCTATCCAGTTTGTCTTTTCCAGGCTCTTTTGAACTTCATGAACACTCTGGGAGCAGGGAGAGGGAGAGCATAGCATAGATATCTGAGGGAAAGGCAAGGCAGGAATAGAAGAACATCCTTTTTATCAGAAAGGTTTTTGGTAGAAAGAAAAGGTTAGGTTTCTCTTGGGGGGCTAAAAATTTCGATGATTAAACTTTACACTCTGACTTTGGCACAGTAATATGAAACAAAGCATCCAAAAGTATGGGATTGTGGGGTGGGAAGACAAAAGAGGCAGTTGCAGGGAAATTGAGCCCCAAAGTTGTTGCAAAGTCTCGTTTATCACAAGAAAGGTCAGTTTTCATTTCTACTCCGTTTTATCAGAAACACCCTCTGCGCATTGCCACCAAGGATCTCCTGCAGGTCTTTAATCACACAGAAACAGTTATAAGCCTCCAGTCCTTTGTGTTTGTGCATCAATAATATTATTCATGTCTCCTGATTATCAAGGTAACAAGCAGTGGGCATTCCTTTGGTCTGGCATCTTCTTTCAGAAATTAAAGCTTTCATTTCTATAGGACTTAAAGACCATATGTTTTTCCTTGTTTTTGACACTATTAATTATACACATACACTCCAAATTGTTAGCTACTGGAGGTACAAGACAGAACAAAGTATTCAGAACTGCCCTAATATGCTGAAGAGCAAAGAAGTCCCTTTCTGTTTTGAACAGTGGCCAGTCTCAACTGTAGAAAATCATAATGCATGTAAGGAATTGTTTTCCATATTTCAGGCAATAGAGGCCAGATTCCTCAGCTGAAATCAACAGATTAAACATCACTCTGGGAATCAACTACCAAAAGGCTTTTTGTGAGCCAGGCACCAAAAGTGTTGAAGGAGCAAAAGAAATGAAAGGAATGGTGGGTAGTTAAATGGGGAAAGGATTACTACAAGAATAAGATCATACATCCTGAAGATTGCTAGAAGTGTCATGGATATAGAAATGAACACTGTTCTCAAATATTACTGGATTTTCAATTAGAAGGAGACTCACACTCTCAACATAGAAAAGAATCTTAATTTTCTAAAGTACTAGAATTTCCCTTGTGCTCTTTGAGGTCACCTTCTTAGTGTTCTTTGTATTTTATGAATTGATATGTTGAAGTCTCAGCTTCTCAAAGACAACAACTTCATTTTGGTGAATACTATTCAACCTAGCACACTACTTACAATACACAGCCACTACTTATCTATAGGCTGAGACTTTGAGTGTGCAAAGGATTTATAAAGTATTTGTAAAGTATGTCTGCCATATAAATAGAGTCATTGGCCAAGGGACTGATGTCTAAATGAGCATAAGGTTGTATCTGAATAGAGTTTAGGGTTTACTTTGTCATGGGAAGAAAGGATGAAGATGACAGTAATAGTAATGTAAAGACATGAGTTTTAAAACAGGTTTAATAAAATGAACAAAGTAAATGTAACACTTTTTTTTTTTTTTTTTTTTTGTAATTAGATGACAATGACAGATTCATAGTGTGAGACATAAGGCAGAAGACTTAGAAAACTTCTATGTATTGGAATTTTTTTCAATATGGGTTGATCTCCTAGTGGTAGGATTTTGCAGCCAGGTACACAAAACTTAACTTTTGCATTTCAGAGTTCCTTAACAACTATGGACAGGTCAATCAGTATCTGAATTGGAACATCAAATTGATTTATACATTAGTTACCTCATCTAGAGTCTTTCAATATAGGGTCTTTTCCATGAAAAAGTTTGTTGACTTACTTTCAGTTGTTCAGAGCAACAGCAAGTAAGTGAAGGAATGAGTGAATGGGCCATTTAATGTTATATCTATTTCAACATTGTCTTAATGATGCATTCTACTATTTGGTTCAAAATTTGGTTCCTCAATTTGAAGATAATTTATGTTAAAGAGCAGCCAAACATAGAAACTACTTCAGAAAGGTCAATGCCAACTTAAACATTTCACAACATTAAGAAATAAATTAATTTACAAATTTTATTGGACTTTTTAGTTATGGATGTTGTCCCTTTTTGACATTTTGTAGTAATGAACCAGAGGAAACATTTCCTCAACACAGAAAAACTGCTTCACTGAGTTCAATTGTCAGGAAACAGTCTTTATGACACTGGACAAAACAGGCTTCTATTTCAGGTGGACATGAAGTCTTTCAGTAGTTTTTTCTTTTCCAAATGAATAATGGAAGACAGTTCTTAAGGATGTGAGAACAGAATTTATTACCTAACACTTTTTATTTGGAGACAAAAATCATCTAATCTGCAACCAGATATTAGGCATTCCTTGTAATACATTTTCTCCAAGTCTCACAAAGCTGAATTGAGAGCTGTGGATCAGGTAAAGGAGAGTGTGAGTAAAATCTTTCATAAATGTGACCTTTGGTGTCAAGGAAGACTGCAGATGGTGGTATTTCAGTGTATTGTACTGTAACACTGAACTCATATAGCTACATTGGTTCAGTATTGAATTTAAAGGAAGACTGCCTATTAAAGTTTGAAGTTCAGCAGAAATTTGGCTTGCTCTCTTTTAGATAGACTTGTTTCCCCTTTTATGGGAAAAAAGAACTTCTTTTGGGCTTGCCTTTTTTCCCCCCGCCCCTTTTTTTTTTTTTTCCCCCTTTTTT
>VZRN01004860.1:14073-46280 GCA_013397935.1 Dasyornis broadbenti | reverse complement strand
TCCTTTTTTTTTTTTTTTTCCCCCCCCCCCCCCCCCCCAGTTGGGTAACACTTTGGGAAAAAAGACTCGACTACTTCTTTAATCCCAGTACAAACTCTACTTGAATATAGGAGTTTGCAATTTTTGATTTACTACACGTTTTTATTAAAGGCTTAGTGTTCTTCCTTGCAGTCCCTGTACATGTTACTCTGTCCCTCTGAGAATGACTGTATAATTATTAGATGTTTAGCATGACAGAAGAAGTCAGATGAAAGCAGTAAGACGAAGGGAGATGGTAGGCCCTTGCTAAAGCACACGTGCTGCTGGTGGAATAGAAACTCCCTCTTTAGTTCCAGCTTGACTATTGGCAGTTCACTTCCTTTTTCCCTCTGCCCGTGACACTTTCTGCCCTTTTGCTCCCACAGCAGTTTCTGCCAAGGGAGATCTCCACCTCCTTCTGTGGCAAAGGCCAGATCAGCTGTTGGTGCATGAGGGCGCTCCAAGTGGGCAACAATTTCCTGCAGGGGCCGGTTGGGAATTGTAACATTATTTATTTATTTATTTAGGAATCAGTGACTTGCTGTACTTGCAAGGCAAAATTAACATCAATACTCCTACCATCGCAAGTAGTCTTACAGCATTAAATTCATCCATGGTCGGACAGAGAGTAAATTTAGAGAGGTGCAAACTAATGGCGATTTTGCTATTTCTATATAGAAGTCATAAGTCTGTCAGTTGAGTTCAACCCTAGTGATCAAATTTAGGATCAGTGAGTGCCTTGTTAACATTGTTACACGAGTCTTAAACTAAGTTACTGTAAAGCTGTGTATTTATTCCAGCTTTTCAGCATCTGTGAAAATATGTTATCGGTTTTTAAATACTTTTGAAGGAATCTATTTCTGCAGTAAATGGATAATGTCACAGTTTTTGGACACTTGCTCAGGTAACTAGTTACTTTACTGTGATGTTTGTAGAAAATTGGTGTAGCCCAGATCCATTTTCATTTTTGTTTGCCTGTTCACCTCAACAGTTGAACAGAAAGAAGTATAGGGAGAAAGTACAGATTGTGAAAAACTCCTATAATTTTAGAAGATACTCCAGGGAAAAATAAATTGATTCCCCTAATTTTGCCAGAAATGAGTGTAACATAGAGATGAAGACAGGTAATATGTGCTAAATAGCCTTTTAGGTGTTTTTGAATTGTGGAGCTCTTTCCTGCGTGTTGTATCACCAAGGGGCATAACCCACATTGCTTTGAAGGAATATTGCCTGAATGATATACATATGTAGATGTACACAGCTCATGGGTATTATTACAGCAGAAACTGTAGAAGAAATCCAGTGCTGTATTATATGGCAAGGTCCTTCCAACTAACTAGGAAACTGGACATAAAAAGATCCACATTCATAATTATTTGGAAGTCCTTTGCTCATCTTTCTTCGTGCTACTTTCACGCACAAAGCTATTTTGGCATTCATGTTGGATGAAGATCAAAATTATTTTGTACAGCACCTTTTAGGGCATATCCTGGTTCCCTGGGGACACTGATTAGCATTGCAATAGCTCTAAGTGCCACATGCTGTATTTGCTGTGGGAGCACTCAGATACACAGTAGTTTGCTAGCACATCACTACAGGGTTCTTTCTCGAATCTGCTTACATGATTATTTCTTATCTTGCATTTTTATCAGAGTACAGTGCCATTGTTTGCATAGTTCTATATAACCTCTAAGAAGTCAAGAAACAGCAAAACAGATCTAGTCTAACATCATAAGGCTGGTGTAAAAACAATGAGAAAAGTAGCTATTAGATCAGAATTAATCTTTCTCATCCAGCCTCTTGTCTCAAGACAGCAACCAGTACCAGGTGTTTCAGGAGAAGGTATGCAACACTTATGGCCTAACACGCTCACATCTCAGCTTCCTTCCTACCTGCCTGTTCTGGCTTTAAGTTGGCCCATACCCTGAAGCATGAGATTGTATTTCCCTAATCTAATGCTATCCTATCTAATATTAGATTATCAGTTTTTAAAACCTCAGGGGAAATTGTGGCTCACAGAACCCTACTGCAAATAGATGACTTAGTTCAGCAAATATTAGGCACAGCAGAAAGCAGATGGTGTTTCATATTCTGATGTGAACTTCTGCAAACTGATCTGGAGTGCTTTGAATGATTATTTCCCAGACTCTTCCTACCAGAGGCTCCTGCCCTCCTGCGGCATCAGATGTGTACTAGTGTGCCAGCTGCACCCCTTCACTGCTTTCTCAGCCCAAAACTCATTAGCAAAAGCTTGGTCTTCTAGGAACTTCTTGGAGCCGTTATGCTAGACTGTGACGTGAAGCCTTCTGTTTATTGCTCTACCAGGCTTGTAATATGTCGTGGGAAGCAGGTGGAAAACTGGGACACCATCTCTGGAGAACTTGTCTGTAGGAACCCTTCGGCTTCTGTAACTCAGCATGCTTAACAAGGGAGGTCCCAGCCCCAAGCACTAATTTGAGATAATTGCTAGAGTTTGTAAGTCACACCTGAGCCAAAGACTGATGAATTGTTGCTGTGGTATTGCCTGCATGGCACAGATGTTCAGGGAATGACTGTGCTTATGGATGTGTTACGTCCCAGAGAGAGCAAGACTGGAACAGGAGCAGCGGTGAAATGTCATCCACAGGTCACCCAACAGCCAGTGCTGTCTCTACCAGTTCTTTGACAGCCCAGTTCTTGGGCACACTTGTGTCTCCCACATGTAAGAGCTGCTGCCTCTGTGAGTTGTTGCTCTGAGATTACTCAGTGCCCTGCTGGGGAAGGTCTCAGGGGCGACACCGGCTCAGCCTTGCTCCAGCACTGCAAGTCATAACACCAACACACTACTGACAGAACATTGCCTACACAGGCAAGACAAGTTCTGAGATAGCTGGAGAAAAACCTCTGTAAGAGGGTTCCTATTTTTCAATGATTTTCATTTTTCTTTCCAGTCCAGGAAAGTCTAGAGCTTACACAGGTCACTAAATATAACTGTGCCTTGTTTATTAGCTGCTCCATTCCTTCTCTATTTTACGCTTCTTTAAACCTCTATTAATGCCATGTGAGCACTGGTAATGCCGTTGGTAGAGAACTGCTCGCAGTGTTTTGGGTGTTTTCTGTCAGTGGTCTAGGCTGGAGTGTTCTCCAGCTGGCTATCGCACATAGAACTGTCTGCCAAGTAGGCTTGGATCATTTCAAAGCCATATTGCCTTTAATATAGACAAAACTTGCTGATCATGTTTTTCATCTACTAGAGACAGGCACCTTCTGAATTTGTCTCCTAGAGAGGAAAGCGAGTTTTAAGGCCCTGACCAGTTGAAGCTACAGTCAACAGTCTGCCAAACCTCCCCCTAGCACAACCCTGATGGTTAAGCTGCCTGTGTTCACTTCTTCTGACAAGTACTTTTCTCGGTGGTTTCCTTGACTCAAAATTAGGGGATTCTGCAGTATGGGAAGTAAAATAGGTGGCCCTGGAGAATGCAATGCTTTTATTACTCTGTTTTGGTGCTCAAAAGTATATTAGTCATGCTGCCGGAAGCATATGGAAGATACACACTTCCTCGGGAAACTTGTAACTTAACTGAAGAGCAGAACAAATAAATATAGGCAAAGGAAGGATTGGAATACAAGAGGAAGGATACAGCCTAGGCAGACATTTTGATAAATATTTCATAAGCATAGGCTTGAACTTTTCCTGTATCAGTTGGTGAAAATTTATAGATGAGATTATAAAAACATAAGGAATACCTTACTGGGTCAGATCAATGGTCCGTTTAGCCCAGGATTCTGTTTCAGCTGTGGGAATAAATGATGCTATTTAAAGAAAGGAGATGAGCTTGGCCACTTTCTGCAGTCTATATATAAAACCACAGGGTACCACAGTGCTCATCCAGTCTGACCTACATGACATAAAACTACAGAGCTTCACTGAATTAATTTCTCTTTGAACTAGAAGAAGACGTCGTGCACCTCAGTGACACTCTGCTGCTTAACACCAGCTGTGGATTTACCCAGAGGTCTTTGTGGCTTTGTTTTCTTTTCATTTAACATGTTTGAAATGTTAATATGCTTCCTTTTTTTTTTAATAAGTTATCATCATCAACATCAGCACTTTTTTTTTTTTTGCCTTGCCAGCTTTCACAACCTTGCCGTAGAAATAAATAAAAAGAGCTACCATAAAACTCTATGTGTTTTCTGTAAATCTACAGAAGTTCCCTGATAGCCAAAGTTGGGAGAGGGAAAGACACAAATTTTCCTGTTTACATCCCAATGTCCGTCATACTTCTAGTATCATAGAACAAAGTCATTCTTCTCTGTCAGTTTGGAAGATGGATGTTTTGCCCACATTTCTGTATGCCCACCCTTTATATATTTTATATTTAATGTTTTTGAATCTGGTGTATGTCTGTGCCCATACATCTCTTTGCTTGTGGTTTTGTTTGGTTTTGGTTTTTTAAATTTATTTAGTGTTTTATGCCAACAGATTCTTAAATACTTATGTGATGGTTTGCCAACAGAAGTACATAATGTTCCATCCTCAGGGAAGTTGTCTTCTTCTACTAACCTCAAAGAAAAAGGTCTATTCACATCTTAAATAACTCTGAGAAACACGTGCCAGACCCTTGTAGGATGTACACTGGCTTGGCTACACTGAGATAAATGAAGCCTGCCAAGGAATGGCAGCTGAGACACTTAACACACATCACATGAAGTGTTACACTGAAATGCACAGAGGCATCACAATCATCGTATGAAAGTGTAACAAACCTCTGAAAGGGTTTTCTGCAGGTATCTGTGATTATCTCAGGGAAATGCTTCACCCTGCAGTTTGCAGAACTCCACCAAAGTTTTCCTTCTTTCTTTTTTCTTTTTATAGTCCAATGCTGAATATAGACAGATTAGGCAGAAGGGAGAATATTCGGAACAAATTTCTCCTCAAACTGCAGCGCAAGTGAAAGGTAACATAACCTTGCTCTCTCAGTGACTTTCCAAAACAGCTGCCTAGCATAAACAACTTGGCAAATACTGTTTTCTCCCCAACAAAGTAAATCATGCATTGTGAGAAACTGTTACAGTATTTCAGCTCTGTCATGATTTACTAGATGCAAATACAAAATATTTATGATTTCCTTGATGGGTTTACATTTCTTTTCTTGATGCTACGGGAAACACATCCTGTAAATAATATAATTTAAACTGCTGTTCAGCTATATCTGAACATCATTGCTCAGAATTTCCAATAGTCTTTGCACTTTGCATAGATGCTTTTATTTATACTTTGACATGAAGGGGCATATTTCCAAATTTATGTCGTACATTAAGTTCGCTATTATTTTATTTTTACTTTGCAGATTTCCAACATTTACAGTAAATATATCTACTGATTTATTTTAATTATAGAAGTGCTTAGAGGCCATGCAAAGCATAAAGCTATTGTGTAATTACTTGTACACAAAACTGTCAGCTTCCAGTTTATATAGAAACTACTTGAAAACTTAAGTTTGAACAGATACTTAAGTAACACGGCAGAGGCAGACAGAGGGGTTTCTGCATGGACCACTTGACAGGAGAGTTGGAAAAGGGGAACCCCAAAGGGGGCACACATGCCCCAGGCACTGAAGCCATCTTCCCCCTCCCTCCACCATGGAGAGCATCCCAAAGCCCCCAGCAGCTGCCCAGCTGGAATAAGGAGGTTGGAGTGCCAAAATATCTTTCAGTGGCTGAGGCAGTCCAGAGTGCCTTTCTTCTTTCTGTTCTAGGCAGTTTAATTAGGAATGTGTATGCATGCATGAGGAGATTTTTCTGTTGTTATTTTACAGGGGAGAAGCACTCTAATGAGAACTTGCTATTAATTTTACTGTTCATGCCATCCCTGTATTTATGGTTGCTGAATCTGGAACATTTCACCATTCGGATTTCAGCCTTCTGCTCAAAATGAGATAGATGTTGGGGGCTTTGGCTCAGGGTTTACATAATCTCTGCTAACTGTGGAAAAGCTGCTATGACTTCAAGGTGTGGATCTTTGCAGCTGTCTTGCTCACCGGGAGGGTACACCCAATTATTGCCTCCTGCCTGGTGCAAAACTGCAATGTATCATCCAGGTCACAGTGCCATGGTCCCCTGCAGCTGAGCATTACATGCTGAGTCCTCCTGGAAACCCATTAATAAGCAGTCAGGCCCTCCGCTTAGCTACGAGCTAGGCTGGCACTGAGTTTCAACTCGTTTTTTCTCATGTGATGGCTGTGGAGACATTCCAGTCACACAGTTAATCCACAAAGAGAAAGGCTGGAGAAAGCAAGTGGGATGCAGGCTCCAAATGCACTGCAGAACACTGCAATATATTGCTCATTTGTACACCTTTACATGGATGGCATCCTGAGGCAGGACTCCACTGGACACAGTGATGTGACGTGAGGAGGAGAGCATAACCATGAAAGAGTCTTTCAGTCTTCCCTCTCCCCGAGAAGGGGTTCCGGGCAGGCTCCAGATGGGTCTGGTGAAGGCCACAACAACCAGCTGAGGAACCACTGGTCCCATCCCCAACACTAGTAGGAAAGTGGGTAGGACATGGCAGCTCATATGCAGCCTCTTGGATCCCGTGGTTCACCCAGGACTGGCAGGTTTGTCAGCAGAAACTTCTGGCAGTGCAGTGGGGAATAGCAATCTTGGCTGCTGGAGCTGGTCCTGCTGGTAAACTGAGTGTTATCTACGGACAAATGTCTTCTTGGTTGACCAGGGCAGGATAAAATTTCTCTAATGAGAATATATTAAAGTTAGCACATTCCCATCTAGTCCGCCATGCTCAGAAATTGGCTATTAGCTTTTTATTTAGATTCTTTTTAAAAAAAATGAAAATGCAATACCCCTGTCTAAATCCTGGGGCATGAACAAACAAGACATTTTAATAAGTGTGCTAATGTTCTTATTACAAGCCTCTTGGTGCACCGAAACGAAAGCCTTTCCTCACAAATCAATTATTTCCATTTACTCTATCTGCACAAAAAGCCTGGAAAAATAAGAGCTTAGGTACATTTGGAAAATAGCAGTTTTGAGTACTGTCAGATAAAGGTTGGGGGAGTGAGTCTCCAAAGACATTTCATAGATTGTTCCCTCCACAGCCTGTCCCAGCTTTGTTTCTAGACCTCATGCTGCTAGTGAAAGCAGCAATACCTATTTTATTTCCAGTAAGAAAAGAAGAGAGAGGGAAGATCTCTGTGACACCCAAAGCTGAGGGGAGCCATGACTGTACGCACACGTATTTGCTGTGCAGATAGCTGCTTGGCCCAGAAACAAAATGGAAGGCAAAGCAAGATCCGCGTCTCATGACAGCTTTATTGCTTTTCTCCCCTGGAGGCATTACGACACTTATTGTAGCATTTTTGGGAGACTTTGAAGTTCCTTTACTTCTAATTGCAGAACTCATGTCATTTGGGGAATTTGAAAATAGCCTCTTTTCATCTTTTTCAACAGTGAAATGTTACATGGTAACGTTTTATTCTGCACATTATGAATTCAGAGATGCAGAAATGAATGGCATTTCGCTCCACATCTTGCTGGGATTTTCTTAGCTGAAAAATAGCCTACCTAAACCCAGCCACTACCTTGCTGCTGTGAGATGCCTTTTGGAGAAGTGTCTTTGGGAGCCAAACTCCTGCCCCACCAGGGGCAGCCTCAGAGCCTCCAGGTGCAGCCCAGTGTTTGTACCCGCTCCTCCAGACTTCTACCTCCATGTGTGGTCCCTGTGCCACGCGCTCGCAGGATCAAGCTGCGGGAAGATGGCTGGAGCTGCCATCCCTGTGCAGGATTTACAACTGAACAAAGCACGGACTAGTTCGTGACAGCTGGTGTGGGATCCCTGGGGCAGGGATGTGCATCTTCTGCCTAATTTGGGCCATAACAGAGCAAAACATGGGCACCAGTAGAATGTAAATAATAAAAGGAATAATAAATTGCAAAATCAAGCTCTGTAATGAAAAAATAAATAATCTAGATAGACTGTCTCAGAGTGTCTAAGCCTGATTTATTAGCAATTCTGGCTGACCGTTATTATTATTAGGTGAGCAACTTGCAGTGATTTTTCACCTGAGGCTCTGCAAATTAACTATGCTGCAGGATGAATGCAGGAGATTTGTGTTTATTGTTTTATGAAATTATATAGTAGGTAAAAATTCACTTGGAACACCACCGCCATCACTTTGCAATTTTATGACCTATAGCGCATCTGACACACGGTAGTACTGCTGCTCAACACAGATGAACAGCAACATCAGTATCACTGGTCATCTGGAGCAGTGAATAACAGCAACAGGAGCAGAGCCAAAGCTTATTTCAGGTTGGCACAGAAATCCACTCACCTGCAGGTTATTCTCATGTTTATTCCACGTGAAAGAGCAGAGGGAGGCTTTAGTTTTACAACACGTTATACACTAATGTTTTCTAGGCCAAAATTCTGGGCCAGGTATCCTAATTATGTACAAATTCCCTCCCATCCTCCCCCATAGTGGCGACAGATGAATCAGTGTCTGTGTTTATTTACCCTCCTCAAAGAGGATGCAGCTATGACCCTGAGGAAAAAAATGCATTTGCATATGCAGAAGAAGCTGGTGGCAAGTCACATTCTAGTTTGGCTCTTACCGTAGTAAATGGCATTACTGCAGAGCCCAAATATTTCTTTTATGTCAGAGTCTGCTTACTGGTTTCCATTTCCTAGAGTCAATACAGAAATCAATCATGTCAAAAGGAAAATTCAATAAGAAAATCCTTTATGGTATAAGCTTAATTATAGATGTTTTCCTTTGTAAAAGAAGAAGAAATCCAAGAACTGGAGCCCTTTACACATATTTCTACACAATGTGAATTAGCTGTATTTATATGTAAAATATTATGAGTGAACTTTCATTATTTTTTACGTAAAAGATGTGGGAAAAGGCATGAAACATTTTGTTTGTGACAAAACCACTGCATGATGTCATCTTAACTGTACTGACAGAAAAAGAAAAGCATTGCAAATTAAGTATGAATCAGCAATATTTTAACGTCTTGATGTCCATCCTGTAACACATTGATTCAGTCATTAAAGCCCACATATCGAAACCTTTTGTTGAGAAAAGTATTGGGAACTGAGCTGTCCCTGGTGTCCTCAGACCCACAGAAACCAAGTTTTCAGTCTCTTAGTTATCTAGTCAATGAACTGGATCTGAGAATTATGTTTCATATCAGTTGCGCTGGGACATACTGCAAATGTTGGTGGCTTTTATGTGAAGAAAGATGAGGGGTTCACCTTGGGCTGGATTCTGATCTCTTATTATTTTATAAGGGGTTTTTTAGTTTCTCAGTGAACTAAGTGCATATAAACTCTCACTGGCATGAAGCCAAACATCAAAATCTAGCCCAGCTTGAGATACACATTTTATATGATACTACGATCATTTTTTGGGGAGAATTTAGATCTCAAGAAAAATAAATGAAAAATTAAGCAATCATTATGCTGTTTAAGAGTAGAATGACAGATTTTGAGGGCTGGAAACAAAATCTTTACAACAGATCTATATTCAATTGTCATTCCTCCATGTTTTTAAAAGATAGAGTCAATGTTGCTTTTGAAAATATCAGAAATTTCACTATTAATTTAATCTCAAGAACAACAACTATTATATGAATTTGTCTACACCTTTTCCCCTCTCTTTTGTAACCTCCCCCACATTTTATCAGGGATATAAGCAGTAACCCCGCACTAAAGAGTTTTCTCCTCATAGCATGAGGATAACAAAGATGAAAGATGAACTTAAATCTCCACTCTTTTCAATTGTCCATTGTGAAATTTTACATGGGATAGCTAGTTCTGTGCAAAAGCACGCTTTCCCTATTCACTGCAGGCACAATGGAAGATTTTACTATCTTAATTTCAAAACTGCACATCCATCCTAGGAAAAGTATAGAATGTGTGTTGTGCCTGCTGTGTGCAGATCTATGCTAGAGGCAGCAAGTTAGGCTCAGTAGAACAGGCTCTTAAAATTGCAGCTTGTTCCCAGACGAGTGCTTAATTTTCCCTTCCAGCAAGCTCTGTCACTGATGCTCAGCTGCTCTGCAACATCTGCCTCTTCCCTTCTCTACTTGCCCAGACAGGGGGTGTGAGGTTCCCACTCCATCTCACCCCAAGGTGTTCAATCAGCAAAGCCTTGGCCATGATGTAGGCAAATATATCCCAGATTTATTTGGCTAAACCTACTTTTGAGAGCAGGAGCAGGATGGCAAATGCAGTAGCCCTTTGTTATCTTCCCTATAAAGTTACTGTCAGAAAGGAACAGAACAAAAATCGATGTTTTTTCTTAACGGAAATTGGAAGAACTCAATACCTAATTAATTCCTGCCTTTCATTTCCTGTAACTGCTAACAATGCTGGATGCAACATTGCCAGCATTTCTTACTATGCTTTTCTTCTATGTCCTCTGCTGTATCACACCACTTACACCGTATTTTTGATATTTCCTTTATGTACTTAAGGCTTTCACACCGGCACCTTTCTCAGGAACCTCCAAAGAGAATTTCCAGAGAACAAAACATATATGCTAAACTTTATGTCAGCTAATCATCACCATGACTTCATACCTGCTGTGGCACTTTAAGCCACATCTGTGGCCAGATGCAAACTAGCCACTACTGTCAGAGAGAACCTTCAGAAATAAAGTCATCATGGCATCTCAAAAAGCCAAAATTGATGTCATCCAGCTCAGAGTATGAAAGTGTGTCCTACGGAGTAGTATCACTAGTGTTTTTTCCTCCTGTTTCCATTTTGGTACTGTATTGATACATAATGTACTATTTAAAACTATTACATTTTATCTAAATACATGTCACTTTCAGCTCAAAAATGTCATACAAGGTTAGTAATTAATCTACTCCAGAGAGTAATCTCTGAGGATCCCATTAACTTCATCAATATCATTCTGGGTCCTGTACTGTGAGCTGGTGACTTACAACAGTGTTTTTGTGGCTCTACTGAAAACAAAGAAACAAGAAAAAAAAAATCACTTCTTTGTGCTTGAAACACAATAGTAAACATTTTATTTCTTGACGTGGACGGGATTGGTTTCCTTTGGATTAAAATTAAGTAACTTCCTCTAAGAATCTTTGATTGATTATTACTTAGTTTTTAATACTTGAAGTATACTAGAGAGGCCACTTAATCAGTTTTTGAGATAAACTATGCTGACTGGTGTGTCTAGATTATGAAAGAGGTGCTTGAAAAATAGAATTTTATAGGCGCACACACAACCACACTGAAAGCATAACTGAATTTATGCATTTGCATATTACTGAATAAGACAACCTTGACAACCAATTTAAGAGCTCTTGAGAAAGTTTGATCTCAACAAAATCAAGTAAGAAGCTTCCTGAAACTAAAAAATAAAGAAAAAAAAAAGAAACATCATATGATGGAAGAGCAAATACTGCTCTTTCAAAAATGATAAACCACAAATAAGAAGAAAAATATAAAATTTTAGAAGTAAATTCTTGGCTTGATGATCTTTCTGCTAAAATTTTCACAGCTCTGACAACACCTGCTGAGGCAAGTTGGAATGTGACAATGGTCCTGAATGGTACTACTAACACATGCCACATGCCTTCACTAAAGATAAAGCATATGAAGAACTCATAATTAATCTTCTCTTAAATCTTTGAGTGCAAATATAAAGTAACATAAAGTTTTTAACTGGAGCCACTGAATTACCATTTTTAGAGAATCCCGTAAGTGATTAGGTTATTAGGACTTGGGTAACTCATTGCCCAAGCAGCAGTTGCTCTACACCATGTAGGATAACCCCAGGAAGTAGGGAGGCTCATATATGAGCCCTTCCTGCGGGTCATTCCAGTGCTTGGATACCATTTCCATCCTAAATCGCAATGAAAAGCCAAAATAGAGACTAAAAATGGATGTGAGGAACTCTGCAAGTTTTCATCCATTTAAGCATGTCAAGGAACAAAGCTTTTTCATGGGGTGACAACAATGCCCCTCTGAGTTGTGACAGGTTAGTGCAAATTGTAACTCTAAATCACACACTCCCATTCTTTGGAATGTGTTGGTCTCTGCCTTGACTACATCTCCTGCACTACATTTCAGTCAGGAGTTACACTGACTCATTGCAGTGGGAAAATGGAATAGAGCAGAGGGAATTGTAGCTATTCAGTGCAGAGATTAATGGAATTTCCACAGAATGTATTAATTTGGCTTAAGCATGTGGTAGAATCAGGTAACAGCAATTTGATTTTCAAACTCTTTGATTTTCAAAAACTGTTCAGAGCTCTGTGTCACCAGTAAGGTGATGCAGTAAATCACTCTGCAGGAGAGGGTTCTGAACTCCTCTCAGGCCACACCATAGACACAATAAATTCTGCAGCTATTTCTTCTTGGACTGTTGTCACTAGATTGTATTCAGGGTGGTGTTTTCCTCCATCTGTGCACCTGCCTCTGTGATTCCTTCTTGGATGCTAACACCACTATGCCTCTTCACCTTTCAGGAACTGAGCTGTTTCCTCTGACTATATCAAGACAAGAAACAGTGACTGTAGAGGTTTTGTCTGAGTCACAAACCCTTAGAAAATGTCAATATGTCATCCACATTATTATGCATTTTTGTAAAAATGCTTTGAAAGAAAGAAAAAGTGAAAAAAAGGAGAAGAAACGAGAGATGAAAATTCAGTGAGGTGGAATAGTTAGGGAGCTGTCTGTATATGCTCACAGAAATCTAGAATGGAGCCTGAAAAGCTGGTTGCTGTCACTGTAGCAGCAGGAAGCTGCATCGTGCAACCCCAGCATAGTTACAGTGACACTTGCTGCACCGTTGGTCCCTTTCCAGTTTGGATGATCAGACTTCAGGGAGGATGGAGCAACCCCCTTCACAGCTTCTCAAAATATGCCATTGTGGAAACACTGAGGGAGCCATGGTTGACACAGAGAAGGAAACAGAAGAGAGAGTTCAGAGGCTGTCTGCCCTTGGCAGGACTGCTATGGACAAGGTGTGGTTAATGGGGAAGCAGGATGAAGGGAACCATGGAATGAGTGAGAAGGAGAAATGTCCGGAGCCCAAAGACAATGAATAGCTCAAAATTTTCCGGACAAGTTCTTTTTCTCATCTTTTTCTTTCTTTCTTTTAGGCGGAAAGGCTGATGAAAGAGATGAGCTGACATAAAAATACTTTCTGCAAAGAGCAGCATATTTGCCTATTTCTGAATCACAGGAGTCCTTTTTTACTATTATGCCAATAGGAGTAAAGACTGTTATGGAAACTAGTATGATCTCTGCTACATCTTAACAGGGTTTTATTTCCTTGGCATAACTTTATTGATCAGTTATTTATCATTTCGAGCAACACAGGCCTTATTTTTTTTCAGTCATGAAAGAAAAATTATTTATTTCTCAATTAGTGTGGTTGTATGAATACTGAACTTGAGTTCCAGGCAATGGTACAGAGCAGGCATGTATGGCTGTACTGGTAAATTAAACACAGCCAGGATTGTGCCTATGCACTGAATGTGCTTGGGCTACTTGATGTCACAGATTTATGCTACTACCTTTTGTCCACCTCTAGGATGTAGTGGCCACAGATCACCTGTTAGGAATAACTTCTGGTAAATCCCAGTTCCCAAACCTTGTCTGGGAATTGTTTGAGGGGACCAGATATGGGGCAAAAGCATACAAGGTGGTATCCTAATGATCAAGAGTACAGATAATTGCTTTTCACTGCTCAGAAACAAACCTAGGCAATACTTTACTAATGTAAACTTAGACTGTGATTAGCTGTGTCCCAGGTCAATGAAACAGACTCCACCATTACTGAATGTTTGGAAATTTACACAGATTAAAGTTGATTCAAAATAGGACAAGAATCGGTTATATTCCTCATCCTCTTACCATTCTCTTCCTTCATGGTATGATTCTTGTTTTTGGTGAGATGACTTACAATTTATTTAATGTGTATGTGAAATGGCAATAGAAGGTAAAACCTTTCCAGTTTATACATCTAAATATAAGAAAGGTTATGGGACCCCACTGTACTGAGTGTTGTGCCAACATATAGTGTGAGACCGTCTGCTGGATATTACACAGAGCTCTCATTTCAAATTTACAGAGGTGTTGAGCAGCAGACATGAGGGCCCCATTCAAACAGAATTGATGACTGGAGAAAAACCAAGAAACATGTTAGTAGCAGAGAACTGGGACAAAGATAACAACTCAAGGGTTACAGCGGATGTCAAGTGGAGGTTGGGTCAATCAATAACTATCCCTGCAAACCAGGCACTGGACTGTTGTTGGAGGAGAGTGGCCGCCAGGCTAAGGAAAACTGTCATTCCCCTCTGCTCAGCATTGGTGAGGTTGCCCTGGCATGATGCATCCAGTCCTGGACCTCCTAGCTTGAATGGAATGGGGAGAAACTGAAGATGGTCCTGCAGAGAGCTACCTTGATGAGTACAAGCCATGGACACATGCACTGCCAGGAGAGGTGGAAGGAACTGGTGCAAAGACTGGTGAAGAAGAAGGGAAGGAGCAATGTGATGGGAGCTCATGTGTGCTTGAAGAGAAGGTGCAAAGATGTCTGACCCAAACGTCTCTCAGTCAGTACAGGGTATAACAAGAGGTGGCAGTAACAGATTGTGGATGGGAGGATTGAATTTCTTATATTAATAAGAAAAAGACCTTCTTCACTAGGAAAGTAGAGGAGAGGAACAGGACAGCAGGAAAGGTTGTTGAATCTCTGCCCGTGAAGGTTTGCAAAGCTTAGCTAGACAAGGCAGTGGCTGACCCAACCTAGTGCTGTTGTCATCTAGCTTTGAAGGAAAATGAGCTGGATGTGTTTGGTGATCTGCAGTCAGCACTACTCCTTCTGGAGGGAGAACCCATGTTCACCAAAGCTAGGCATGAGCCCGTCCAGAAAAAAACTAACATTGACTGTAATTTGTACAACTTGTATTCTAGCTCAGTGTATGACATTTTTGATAAAAAAGGAGAACTATTCAACTGAATGTGGCACTTAGTGCTATGGTTTAGTTGACATGGTGGTGTTCAGGCAAAGGTTTTCACAGCCTTAATGATTCTTTGATCCTAATCACATAATTACCTTCTCCCCCTTGTTTTATGCCCTGCCCCTGCAGACCAGCAGTGGAGTTTACATTTTGAAGAAGTACATTCTTGTTATTAGCAGAGATGGTTTCATTCATATACTGGGAAATTTACTTAATCTGCAGTTTGTATACTGAAGGTCATAATATATTTCAGCTATTTTTTCTTTCTAATAAATATCCAATTGCAGTTTTCATCTTTATGGGGTTTTTTTAACATTTCCATTGTGAAATGTGAATGTGAGCTCAAGGAGATCCAAATTTTGCCTATATGCACAGAAAATACTCAAGTCTGCTGACAAATATATGTCAGTAGTTTATGAGAACTTGGTATGCACCAATATTAGGATATATTTGACAAGATTAATCAGAGAGCAGCTCATGGAGATATTAGCCAAACTGCACAAGTATGACTGAAAACCACTCACAGCCAAATTAACTTAATAGAAACGCTGCTGCTAGCACAGCACAGCGCGCTAAAGATAAAATACAGTACCTGGTCAAAGAGGAGAGCACAGCTAAGCATGTCATCCATTAACTGTGCAGCCTCCAGTCTGGTCACAGTTAGCCGTCATTTGTAGATTTGGAGCAATGGTACGACAGCATGGCTCACTACCAAATCTGCAGCCCTGTCGAGCTGGAGCCTTTTGCACCCAGTGCTGAGAACACAACAAGGCATGCAAAGGCTGTTTGGTGTTTTCAGATTGGAAAGGCACATCATGAAACTCAGCCTTGGCCTCCTCCACGCCACCCATGCAGGATATCCTGCATTACACTCCTGCAAAATTCCAGTCTGTGAACAACACCTTAGTGCACTCTTCATTCCAGCTTGGTTGATGCATTCTAAAAGATCCTACACTGCATTTAAAGACATTTAAAAACCTGCCCAGGTTTAGTCTCTGCACTGATTTGAATCAATGTTAAAATTAGAATTGACAGGGAGTTATTTTATATATTTGTGAAAATGCTCTCATTTTCTTCCAAATATTTTGCTTTTCAATAAAAAAGATATTAATTTTTAAAATTCCTCAAATGGAAAAATTCCCTCCCCTTCAGTTTTTGGCTGCTGAAAAGATCCTTGGTGTTTAGGGAGTTTCAAAACCCTAGTTTGAAGTGGTTAACATGTTGTTAACATAGCCTTCACTTTCCCCTTAAAAAAAAAAAAGTAAGAAAATAGCATTTCATGAAGATACAAATTGGAAAAGGAATGAAAACATGCCAATTAAAACTATTTCATGAGCCCTAAAATTTCCAGTGGTTTAAAAAAGTGCATTTCTAGGCCAACCGTGAGCAATTCTGTAAGAAGAGGAGAGAGGTTTTATTGGTGTTGCATGACGTTCTGCATATTTGTTTCATTCTGCTTTATATGAGCTTTTACACTTATTTTTTTGGTAAATAGTAGTGTTGTTACTGTAAGAGTGTTGCTTTGCTTGGTTCCCCATGGAAGCAGAGGTTATACACTCACCTAAATGTGTGCTCTGTGTCCCCCTCCACCGTACTTTCTGAAACCACTGGGCTGTCAAATCAAGTCGAAACTGCTGTCAAAGATATTAAGCTCCCACAAGTTACATGAAAACAGGTGGCTGGGAGAAGAACGATCCTATTAGCATCCCCACGGAGGGGAAAGTTGCAAGATAACTTCACCTTTTGTTCATCACAAGAATTCAACAAGGCAGAAACACTTGATAGAAAAAAGGGGCTCCTTACATTGAAGAGACATCTTCAACTGGCACCTTATTAGATTCTGAGGAACCTGACCAGGAGATTTGACACCATGGGAGAGCAGGCTCCACTTCGTTGCCGAGCTTCTTATTAAGGGAGGCATTTCTTCCATGGGGTTGCTCTTTGTTTAACCTCTCCCTTCATGTTTGGAAAGTCTGACACAAGGAGCAGTGTCACTGCAGCTGTGCATCAAAGAGCTTTTGGAAGAAAAGTGACAACCAAATTCCCAAAGCTTTAAATACATTAGGCTGTGGGAAAGAAGGCAGTCTTGACAGAATCCGTGCAGATAAAGAGTCAGCTTGTGGGGTGGGCTGAGCAGGCAATTGCCCAGAACAGCAAAACAGCCTTGGTGAGAGTTGTCATTGCTGGATCAGAAAATAGGCTTGCCTTGCTGTGTCAAGGGTCTCAGTAGGCATGGGGCTGCTCCTCACAGAAACCCACTCGCCCCTCACCCAGGATGGGGGCAACAGATCTCACTCCTGTTCCAGTTCTCCAAGCCAAAGCCATTCTCCCATCCTCACTTCTCATGGAAGCAGCAGCTGAATCCTAACTTCCTCTCTGTTTTCTCCCACACGTCACAACATCAAAACTCATCTTCCCCACACCTCTGAGAAACCTTGAGCTGGATCAAGATGTGCAGGAGTACAGCACACTGGAAATGTCACGAGCTCTCTTCTCTTGACAAGGTACACTAAAGCTCCTACATGCCATTTTTAACAATCCTAAAGTCATGCTAGCTGCTGGACCTGTATTAAAACACAGGCCCTGATCCTATATCACTGACATCAGAGAAAATTTTGCCACTGCATTGAATGGGGACAGCTTAAAAGCATATGCATTTAAGACAGATTATGTTTTGCAGCTTTAGTGTATAAATACGTAAACTCTGTGGACATTTAAGTTTATTTATTACAGCTGTTGTAATATTAATGGTTAAGCAGCTGAAACTCTTATTATTAGCCTTTGTTACTAGACTGTTTCAAGGTTCATGGCCTGATGCTTGTGAAAACTTGAGTAGAAGTATTGCAGAAAGTTGTCTACTAAGTGAAAGAATCATTCTGATTTACACTTTTAAAGTCCATTCTTATCCCAAAGATGTTACTGGTCCTCCTGGCACTCCAATTTTATGCACCAGTACCTTCAGCAGAATCAGTCATCCCTCTGAAACTGGAACAAGCTGCACAACTAAACCCTGTGGGAGAACTGTTCAGTAATGTGGCCTTGGGGAAAAAATGCAGAGATGAACCAGCCAGGCTTCATCCAGTAAAAGCAGTTTGTAAAATAGAGCCTCCTCAAAAAGGCAGGAATAAAATAAGATCTCTCAAAAGGAGCCTTCCCTTCACCTTTGCTTTTCCCAGGTGTGCACACTATACTGGGTTTGTCTGGGGTGGTTTATTTTCTTCACAGTGGCTAATACGGGGCTGTGTTTTGGATTTTTTGCTCAACACAGTATTGATAACACAGGGATATTTAATTATTGCTCAGCAGTGCTTACAGGTCAAGGCCTTTCCTATGTCTCACACCAGCAAGGAGGCTGGGGGTGCACAAGAAGTTGAAAAATGACACAGCCAGAAAAGCCGACCCCAGCTGGTTAAAGGGATGCTGGATATCAAGCCACATCATGCTTAGCAATAAAATTCGGGGGAATGTTGGCCACGGGAGACTGCTTCTCAGGGACTCACTAAGCATTGATTGGTCAGTTGTGAGCAATAGTTCTCTTTTTCATCACTTGTCCTTCTTGGGTTTTATGGCCTCTCTTTGTTAATACTACTACTACTACTACTACTACTACTACTACTACTACTACTATTGTCATAATTGTTACATTTTTTCATATCTCATCACATGGGTTTTCTCATTCTGGCCCTTCCAAATCTCTCCCCTCCATTCTGCTTGGGCCATGAGCCAGCTGGGGAGAGGAGCTGGCTGGACTCCAGCTGTAAGGAGCAGTTACAGAAGTTACCCGAGCTCCCAGAGATCTTCCCACAGGTTCAGCCAGCCTCTCACTACCCCAAGGTCTCCACTGTCAGCCTCCCTTGCCCTCCCTGCAAAGAGGTGCTTAATTGTGTTACCCCACACTGCCTCTTTGACTGCGCGAGACTTGCAGCTGAATTAATTTCTATGCAAGAACATGCCTGATGAAGAAAAGTGTTTGAGAGAGGGGAGACCTTTTGGCTAAAAGTCAAAACAGTCCATTTTTACTTCTTTAGTGAAGTATTTTGGGGTGAAGATGACAGTGGGAGTGTGCTAGTGTAGGGGAAAGGACTACTTCACCAGCCATATGTTTGGAATGCTTCATTTAAAACTCCAGGAACAGATACTTGTTTTAAATATAGAAAGACTGATTGTCTTTCCTAATTACAGTATGCATCAGAATTATGACAGCATTGAAATTCGATCTGTGAAGTGTGAAAAATTGATAGAATTTGGTGATCTGTTTTCCACCCAGTCTTGCCTTTATGCGTAGCTGCATATGAGATACACAGAAGGTATATATTATCAAATAATGCACATAAGACTGGTTATTAGCAACACTAAATAGCACAGTTATTTAATGATCCCAAGCAAACTCTGAGCGTGCTAACGTGCAAATGTTACTCATCAAATCAGTCATTAACTGCTGTCATGACCACTTTTGTGGAGTTTACTGGTACCGTACTAAAAAATGTATTTTATGGTTTAACCATTAAATTCTTTTACAAGGGAAAGCGTCTGCTGCCTACTTGCTGCAGAAGAGTAAACAAGATTTAGTTTGCTTTCCTGTATGAAATATAGGCTTTTACTTTTCTCAAGAAAAGTTATAATCTAAAATATATAGTTTCCTATCAGCGCCTTTGCATCAGCAGACAGAGAGGATGTGAGTGGGCACTTAGTGCCTTGTGATTAACACCCATGCAACTACAAATTCTCATTTACTAATAAAGAGAGAAAAAGAAAACTACATCCCCTGCTGTAACTTAAGTGAAGCGAAATTTTGTTATTAATTTAATAACATAGCTTATTCAGTCACACACACAGAGAATTGCAGAATGCACAATGGCTGAGAGCTGTGGAGAGGTTTGCATTCATCTTCATGAGTGAGAAAAGTGATAACTCATAAATGCTACAGCCTAGAGTGAATTATTAGATCACTCCTCAGAGATAAAAGGTTAGACCAGATTGCAGCCATCAGATCTTTTAATGTCTGCGTGTACATTCAACAGTGAACATGAAAAGATAGACCATTTTTTTGCTTTATGCTCTAGCAAACCACTCCATGACTTTTCCACAATTGCCCTTGGTTCTTCCTTTATTTTCCACCCAACTTGTGCTGACTTTGCCGCTCAGGGTTTTGTCTTTCACATCTCAACATCTGTATGAACTAGTTATTCAGCTGAGTAGAAGATCAACAGCTGTTTTTTTCGGAGACAGATTAATAGCTTTATTTTCAGTGGCACCAGTAGAACACACATCTAGGGAAACTTCTTATTGGTTTAAGCCTGTTGTTCAGGGAAAGGGTAATTTACAGGAACGTTTAGCCTGACCCTTTCACTTTAGCGTGACCTTTTTATACCAGCTGCATGGTGGCTCTTGAATAAAAGCAGCAAGCAAAGCTCATCTTGTCACATAACATGGTGTTTTTGAGCAGTCACTAGACTCACTCTGGCAGGACCAAATGGCCTGGCAGAGTACAGATTTGCAGCTTCTATAATAAACTGATAAACTCATTTGCTATTCAATATAAAATCATGGGTTTGATTATACATGTCCAAAAGTAACATCAATGTTGCACACATTTGCAGCAGTTGTTACTTTGGCTGGCTTGCCACAGGCTGACCAAAAGGTAAAACAGTCTGTTGCAGCTGTAGATACAGAACACGCCTTTTGTGTAGGCATCACAATGAATTCCACTGATCTGTCCTGCAGCTCAGTGATCTGACACATTCATAAATGCATTACACAATCAAGAAATCCTCTAGTTTTCATTGATTTTACTACTTTGTATTAAATCGGTTGTTTACATGTATTTCTCTATAATATTTCATGTGTTTCTCTATATTTTTTGAATTACAGAAGCTATTATGGCAGTATGTGCATTGCTGCCTGTAAGCGCAGTCCTGTTATTTAAAAGTGTTGTATTTATGGCATTTATTAATTTACCCCATTTGAAACTGATCTCAACTGAATTATGTATACACACAGGTTACTTTCTTACATCATTAACTTGATTAATATCAGGAAGATTTCCCAGGTTTAAGGAAGGAGATTGAGAACATGGACTGCTGATTTACATCTAATAATAATTAACATCATTGGATTGATTGCAGCTGTATTGATTTCTGCTAGTGGACTTTCTAAAACACAGAATGCAGTCCTACAGCTTGTCAGGACTCATAGTGGCTGGCGGCATCTTTAGATTCAGCAGTTAGACAAAGTTGAGTGCATCCGTTCCTTATTAAAAGAAAGAATCTGCTTTTGAAAGCGTTTGTGAATCTATAGCAAATAAGCTTTGGTTTCCACTTATGAAGACAGGGTAATGCTTTACAGTAAAGCTTTCCAGGAAAAAAAAAGTAATATGTACTGTAAACTGAAAAAATAGCGGCAGAAGCACATTTCACTTTTCTGCAAGTGATGCATGTGTATGTATTTCCCAATAAGTGCTTTCAGTCATAAAGCTAAAAATACAGGCAGAGAGAGGAGAGAACCATTGAGATTAAAAACTATACCAAAACACACTGTAAAATGTGATTAGAAGAACGAGGCAGAGTTGACAAGTTTTATTAACTATCAGCCTTCCTGAAACAATACTCAAGCCCCAGAGGCTTTTGTCAAAATTTCTTATAAAAATGTGGGGGAGGGGCTCTCATTTTCAGAAATTGCCAACATGCACAACTTCAACAGGAGCTGTAGGTCCTCAGAAAATGAAGTTCATGGTCTGATAGTTCCAGTTGCCTCTGTTCCTCTCTGCAGGTCATGCTGTAAAATTACAGCATTCATGCATAGCAGCTATAGTGCTCAGAGGAATTGACAGTGGAGCACAGAAATTGTCCAAGGTTAGGGGCCCAGACAGGTTTCTGTAAAGCATCAGATTATCAGCTATTCACAGGGAAAAATGAAAGGCAAGGGGAAATATTATCTTCAGGATTTGGCATCGGACAATAAGAAATCTTAAATTGGAATACAAAGACCTAATGATGAGTAGATTATTAGCTGCCTTATTACACCTTTACATTCCGGGTGGATTTTTCACACAGGACCAAAGGAACCTGTTTCTTCCACCGTGCTTCTGTAGTGCATTGTATTGAACCTAAACCCTGCAAGACTACTAGGGGGCTTTCAAATCTATTTGTTTAAAATTCTCTGGGAAGATTTAGTGCATCAATTTTTCCACCATGATATTCTGCACAGTGACCAGACTGTTACGGGCCTATCCATTTGAGATTCGTGTTTAGTATAAAAACTTATCCCATAGCCAAAAGAAATTAAAAAGCTTGTACCATAAGAAAACAAAACAGAGCCTGAGAAGTATAGCTGATTATCTTAAAAGTCTTTTCCAACCTAAATGATTCCATGATTATACTTTTGACTTTGGGAGACGATTGTTCAGACCTCACCCTCTTGGATATAAGGATGTGTGTGTTTTGAGTGGAGCTGAAAGAGATGAGAAATTTATGAATGAAAAAGAAAAGCTGGGTTTTTTCCTTTCTAAAATTAAAAAAAATTGTAAAATTAAAAAAAAAAATTCTAAAAAATTATTGATTTTTGTAAGTGTTGAAAGAACTGAATTTTATGACCAAATGTAGAACTTCCTGTCAAGGATGGATATAATTTTTTTGTTTTATCAAAAATCAGCCAGTAGCTTGTTGGCTAATGAACACATCTATGAGCCAGAACAAACCATTGTTCTTTCTGGTTCTGGCTGGAGCTTTGATCTGGCCTCCAAGAAGAATGCCTAAGTCATTGGGTTATGGTGCTCTGGTTCTCTGCTCCAGAAACCTGCATCTGAAAGCTCATGGGAGAGCCACCCCACTTTCTACTGCCACTAGCACCGTGGTTTCCACGCCCCACGTACACAGCATGAGCGCTGGGCTGAGGAGTCAGCCTCTGCTTCATGGAGCTTTTCACTAACACAAAACAAAGGAGCCTTGACGGTGCCAAACAAGAGCTCTTCACTGCTCAGCAGTCAATAGCCTGATCGCAGGCAGCATCAGTGAGTGATGGATCAGCGAAGAAAGAGGATATTTTTCTTCTCCCACCTGAGAAATAAAAACAATAGAGCTTATTTTCCTGGTATTCAGTGTATTAGGATAAATGCAGTGAAGTTGGAAAGGTGCTTAGGAAGGAAGCTGGCCACATGTGCAATTAAAATGACTTTTGAAGTCGCATTTATAAAGTCGCAATTATAAAGCAGTGTGCTGGCCAAGACCATGCCAGAAACCTGTGACAGCAGTTGCATTGTGTATAAACAAGAACCTGCTGATAAATTAGCAGAGAATCAAGAAAGAATTGTGTAATGAGACTCAAGGTCACCAAATATGCAGTCTGATCTCTACATTATACTTTTCTAAAGACCATATTTACCAATATTTGTAAATAATAGAAACAATACCTCATAGACATTCGTCCAGGGGTCTAAAGGGAGAGTAGAGTCCCAGTTTCCCCATAACAATTTTCTGCTGACTTAGAATTAAAGACTCCAATAATATTACTCTTGATTTACTCCTGTGCTAAGATGATCAGGGTTCTAAAAGAAGAAATTACCATATTATCATAATTGTCAAGAAGGAATTAGAAAAGCAGTTGGAAGTTTTCCAATGAGACATGCTTGCACCAGAAGTTGTCAATTCTTTGAAACAGAAATATCTCTGAGAAATGCCATATAATGAGCTACCAATGAGCCAGAGAAAGGATTTCTGACAAAAATCAGACAGAAAGCTGTCTGACTTTTTCTTTAACTTATCTAAATAGTCACTTGGGAGGCCTTGGTTTCTTGGGTTTGCAAATGTAGGATGGCCCTTCCATAGAGAAAGCATCATAAATGTATGGTCATTCTGCTTTCTGCACAGAGCTTGTAAGTTCTGAGGAGACCACATCTGGGTTTTCTTGAAGCTCACAGCTTCTGTAGAAGGTGTGTTACTTTATTTTTTCTGGAAAAAATGTGAGACTTGAACCTTAGAATGCCCTGTTAATGCAGCAAAAGAAAGCATCCCATTGTAGTATGGTTCCCAGACTCTTAAATTTTGATATTTTCTGAAGAGTGCTTTCTGCTCCTAGTGACACTTTAAAGTTTTAAACCAGCAAGATTTTGCATCTTGCTCAATAAACAAAATGATTTGTCACGTTCTTGCCATATTTTCCCTTGATACTGGGCAACTTCAAGGAATCTCATCAATAATACCAAATTCAAACACTTGAGTACTTCCCTCAGTGTACAGTACATAAATATACCTCCCTTGTGGAGCAAATATATACCAAATAATTGTTTTTAAATACACATACATATATATAAAAATATAAAATATATACATGTACATACATATGTGTGTTTATATTTATATGTATCAGAATGCAGACGGGTATAAACCTCCATACACAATATACATAACCCTCCCAGTATCTAGTATATACTTCTATTTATTGGTTGAAATTTATCTTACTGCTGGACTTGGAGGAAGTAATCAAAGAAGGAACAATGCTGTCGAAGGTAGCACAATTTTCCCATCATTGCAGTGTTAATATTGACAGAGGAAGGCAATCTTCATAAAGGAGACTTTAGGTAACCAATTGATGGGAGATTTGGGGTCTGGTCATCCACAAGAGATAAAACTGGCAGAGATAAGGCTATTTCTCACGTGTATTTCACAATCTTATTTAGTGGGGGTTTTTTCTCACCCAAGAGAATTCACTTACAAAAATTCTTGACTGAGGCTATTGTAAATGAACAAGACAGTTCTGCAGTGCAAAAGTTAATTTTCTTGTTTGTTGCTGTAGTCCATCATTCAGGGATTTAAATGTGCATTGTTGAATAGCTGTGATGTGCTATTTAATTTCTGAAGGAGGTGCATATCAGTGTTAGGTAAATTGATCCCTTTATCACCTAATTTGCAGTACCTCAATGAGATATTTTGAGGCTTAATTGATAAATGCTTGAAAATACATTCACGTCCTTTGGAAGGATAGAGAGGGTGATAATATATGATCACAATGAGTATTTACAGGGGCTCAGAAAGGCAATCTGTCTTTTGTTGATGCTCAGCTGTAACTCGTGTCTGACCTCTGCAAGGTCTCTGCTGACAGAGATCCCAGGCTCTCTATCACTGAGGTTGCCATGTTGGTATGAGGCAGAATAACTGAGCTGCAGCTGCAGGGAACTGACACGAGAAAGTGCAGCAATTGGAAACAAAACCCCCAAAGCAGCATATTTAAAGCTATTAAACAGCACGGGGAGGAAGAAGAGATGTTTAAATAACTACAATGACGATACTCCCAAACATGAAAACCCTCAGGCCAAAACAGGACTGAGAAGACTGACAATCAAAACCCTCCATGGGCAGCACCAGATCTGCATAGGTGACCCAATGATCAGAACAAAGTTCCCCAATCCCCCTGTCAAGAGCCGTGGAGGAGTCCAAGAGACCAAGAGACAGCTGAGAGATTGTTGCAGCTTTCCAGCAGGGAGTAAACAGCTGATAAAGCAGTTTTGGGGCTGGGAAAGATTTCCCAAGCCCTCTCTGAAATGGATTGAAACTGGCATTCCCACTGAGGTGTGACTGCAGCCGCAGTGCAATTTTCCAGGATCTTGGACAGAAGCAGTGTATTAAACTTAAGGTTACATTTTAAAGACCTTTCAGGTGGTGAGGGCCTTGGTGTTCCTCAAACCTGGAGTGACAGGGCTATGAAAGAAGAGGTGTAGAATCTCCCTAATGTGAAAGAGAAGTACATTAACATAATATGAAGTGGAAAAGTGAAACACTGAAAACAGCTTTAGTATGCCAGAAGAAATAAGTTGAACTAGAGGGGATTTTCCTTGTCTGATTTGGATGAGCAGGGTTCTGCAGGAAAAACAACAGGAGATCCTTCAGTGGAAGATCATCTCAAAGTCCTTGCACACAGCTGAGATGATATAAGGGAGCACAACCAAAATTTCTTCATTGTGGAACTTTTTGCTTTGAGTGTATGGCCAAGCGACCTCAATCTGTGTGGTGGTTGGAGCCTTTTAAACACACTGGTTTTCTTCTCTTGTATTTCATTTTATGAAGATGAAAAGAAAGTAGCACAAAAAGGCTTTGATACCTGAAAATCTGTCTAAGCATACCAGTTGGGATAATAGGAAGGTGTCTTTTCTTTCCACAGACTTACTCACAAAAGCTCCAGGATACAGACTAGAAAAATGCAGCACAGCTATTAATGCTCTAATATTCACAAAACAGCATAAGTTGCTGTTACCTGTATTCCTACACCCATTCAGAAGATTGCTCCTTTTCTTTATCATAAATAAACACCAGAGACTGTATCAGCTGCTTTGCTAATGTGCAGAGCTGTCCTTTGTCCAAAACCCAAGGACTTTGCACCATGTAGGCCAGGCAACCTCCAACTGTGGCTCAGTGCTTTGAGAAAAGCTCAGGCTGGCATTGGCAAAGGCATGAAATCTCTTATCTTGGCTAACAGCTCCATGGGGGAAGATATCTTTTATTTCTCTGGGGACAAAAGGGATCATTTTAATGAACAATAATGTTCTGTAGTAAATTACTGATGGAGAACTACCAATTGTGATTTGAACCAATGCCACTTGATTGATAGCAGCATGATCACAGTGGGATACTGCTGAGCAGATTCTCTCTGTGATGCTAATGGAGAAGTTTATTTTGTAGTTCAGCCCTGAGACAGTAGCACCTTGCAGTCTCCAGTCTGGAGAAAATTAACTTCAGACCTTTGAAGTTCCTCTAACTCCACCTGTGAGACTGTACTGTGTGCCAGGGACATGCCTGGCAAGTCCAGTTACCTGTCAGGGCAGCAGCTGGCTGCAGCTGGATACTCTGACTCCAGTGGGGGATTCTTTGAGCATAAGGCCTCCCGCAGTGGCACCCTTCCTCAGATGAGATCTCCTTCCTGCAGTGTGGCCACACATGCCAGGCTCAGCTGGGTGGTGGATCATATGGAGCTGGTCTGAGCTGCTACAACAAGCACACTGGGATGTATAGCCAGGCACAGGCTCCGATGCTGCACTCAGTGGGTGAGGTACCAACCAAACCAGAGAGACGTGACCAAAAGGTCACAGAGACTTGGATGGGCTTCAGACAAGTGCGTGATGTTTTCAGGCTTTTTGGTCAGAACGGCAGGTTATACTCCAATTTCAAGTAATAGATATCTTTAAAAAATGGTTCTAAATTTCATGTGCTTAGAAACAGCAATTGAAAAATTAATAGGTCTATTCACACAGGAGGGAAGATGCATCTTTTTCCCAAGAATGAAATACTTTTGGCAAAGGTTCTCAATTCTACATATGCCTGTGGTATGTCTCCTATATAAGACATGACTGAAAGTAAAAATAACTCATAAATGCCTCCTGCAAATGTCTCAGTGCCCACACAGTCTGTCCCTTAGCTGGGTAGGAAAAGCAAAAGGAAGAAGGAAAGATTTTAATGCACTTGCAAACTTCTAGTTCTGGTCTGGACAGCAGAGAGTAAACAAAGCCTGAGTCACACCTTATAATCTATTTTCTTTCTGTCCATAACGTCTGAAAGACAAGGACAGAAAAGGACATGTAATAATGGCCTCGCTTGGTAAGTCCCATCTGCGCCAGCTGAAATACAGAACCAGGAAAAGAGGCTGCTGCTGACTGTCCAGTGAGGAAAACCTTCTCTCCATTACATCTTTTGTTATGCCTGATGACCCCACAGTGCTTTGATAGCAACTGCTTGTGCCCACCTGCAGCCCAGGATCATCTTGTCATTATGGTATCAGGCACATGAAAGGGCAGGTGAGCCTGGTGAGATTGCTCCAAAACTGCATCTGTTTTCAGGGAGAGGTCTGCTGAGAAACATGAACTTGTCAGTGTAGGAGAGAAACACGGAACTACAGATGTAATGGAGTCTCTGAGGGGTCATTGTTGAGGAAGAGAGGAGGAAGGACAACCGCTAAGGACAGGCACAGCAATGAGAACAGTGAAGACTGGCAAAAAGCTTGGGTGAAGGGGATTGTGAGCCTGAGGAGTGGAGAGCAGCTGTGAAAAAATTCTGCTCAAGTGAAGACATGAAGGGAAGACAATCTTGAAAGGAGAGCTGCTGGCAACAATTCTAAGGGAGCAAAAAGAGGAAGGGGATGCCTGTTATCGTGGACACCAACAATGGAAGTTAACTTGGAGCACTGGTTCAAAGGCAGGTTTTCATTTGGAAGGCAAATTAAGAAAGAATGTGAGGTCAGAAGAAAGAAGATGAAACAAGCATGGGAATGACTCACCCCTCATTAAGGGATAAGAATAATTGAGCACACAGAAATGGTGAAGATAAGGCAAGGTTTCCAAAAAATATCTTACGGTAACTGAACAGACCTTCCCAAGAAGCTTATGTGGCTTTCTCCCCACTGTCTATCAGATGAATTCAAAGACTCATAGATTCATTAGGGTTGGAAAGACCCTTAGGAAAGATCTTTGGACTTCATAAGAAGAAGGAAGATGTAAGCTTTGCTGTGTTCCATGTCATGGATGTCAGAATTGGTGAGAGTAAAGACCAGTTCTTTGTGTGGGAGCCAGGAACACTGCCTGTGCTCTTCCCTTGCCGGCCTGGGGCATTACTTTGCACTAGTGGGTAAGCTTCTTTGCTGCTTTGCTCTGAATGGAAATGATACTGAAAACCTCCCATTTCAACTGTGGTTTCACCCTCTTGCTAAATGTTACCAACCCAACATTTCCCTCATTGGATAAAATGTAATTTATGCACTTATCCAAGGGTTTCATGTAGAAGAAATCTCCATGCTCTTGAACATCACTGTTTCTATTGTGTGCAGACAGTTGCACACGTCTTACCTACTCCTGGGCAATGTTTACCTCGAAACTGTAAAATGAAACAAAAGTGGGTTGGAAAGTCTTTATGGAGTCCACATCACACTGGAAATGGGTGTGACCTCTTTATACAAATTGGTCTTGCCTCCTTTTTTTCCCCTCAGGAAAAAATTACCTACATTAAAACAGATTACCCTGCAATGATTTCCTGTGTCATGAGAGTAATATTAAAGTTCCACATCCCCTGAAAAAGTGGTATTTTCCATGGTGTACTCCATATATCCGTATTCCACTGGATCTCATAATGCAATAATGTGCTTATGAAGAAGGGAAAATGAACAATATGTTTGGACAGATAATCTGGCCTGGGACTCTGGCTCTCAGGGCTATGTTTACACTTCTAAATAACCGGGCCAAGGTCACTGTCTGTTACTGGGACCAACAGAAACAAAATGGCATCCAAGCCCGCTGTTAAACTCTTTTACCTTTCAAAACAGGATAGCCACACACTGTCTGCCTGCTAGGAATGGTCCCCAGCCTGTGCAACTGTTTGGGAAAACTGCTAATTGGCTGAGGCCAAAGCCATGCCAAGAAATATTTTTACAATTTTATGACACAGACAATAACATTTTAGTATCTGGGAACATTCCTGGCAGCTGCTTAATTTATTAGCATAAGACCATATGCAGCCCCAAATTACAATTCCTTTAAGACAGTATTCCACATTATGTGTTTTAAAGCTGACGGGATATATTGTTTAGATTTTCCCTGAGAAACAATTGAAAAATGTTGAAGTAATGGATATTTGCTCATAGAGAACACTGATTCTGCAGATGCTGGCACTTTTGCTTTGAAAATCATGAATGAGCAACTCGTACTTAACGAGACCCAAATTTTAATTGAACAATGAATACTTTAGGCCTTTTTCTACCTCAGCTCTGCTATATATTTTTTTTTTTTTAGTGTTTCATAAAAAATGATTCTCAACACTTTTGTGAGTTCAGTGTAGTATTTCATAAGTGGGAGAATGAGTTCCAATGAGATCAAAGTAAGAAGACTGCAGTGCTGTGCAGACTCGTACTTAGTCAAATAGCAGCTCTTTTACAGATAAGATTCCAGGACCAAAATTTAAAACAACTCTGTTCCAAAAAAAATGAGAGTCATACCAAAACAGACAGACATTTCTGGTCAAAATATCATGCTGGGGCTGTGGATATAAGTGAGACTATGTTAGAATTTCTAGGTGCCCTTCAGCTTCCTTAACAACAGGATTATCTCATCTTTCTTTGCCCCCTATTTCATTCTGCTGTTTCCTCTGATTTCCCACAACAAAGAAACAAGGGTGCTGGGAGAAAAGATGCGATTTTGCTATGGTTTTTCAACACATTTCCAGGGCACACCACAGCCTATATGCAAGTGGGGCAGGAATCCTATGAAAACTCTACCTGGTAATGATATGAAAGGATATCAGTACACATTGCAGTTAATTCACAAAACTAAATAAAGTTGTGGCTAATAGAATTGATTTTACTGCCTCAATTCTGAGTGAGTGACTTTGAAACCCTAACATTCCTTTAGCATAATTTTATGCCTATGCAATATTTTGCATTGGGGTGCAACTCTGTAAGAAGTACTTGACCTACCAGTTCAGGTTTCTTCTGTTAAGATGGGATTACTTATGAATAAACTACCTGGCCAAAGGTTCTAAACAAATTATATAAAATATAAATATACCAACCTAAACATTAAGAAAAGCCCTAAATAACCCCAGAGCAAAGTAAAGGAAGCCAGGTTATCAAGTTGGGATATTGTTTGAACACAGAGTGGAGCAGCCAGCTAATGATGCAACGGTTACTGGTGCAGGGATATCTCAACTAGATTTCCAATGTAATGATAGTGTGCATTTTGTGTTTGAACTCTGAAAAGCAGAGTTGATAATATAGCCCAAAATATTGTCTTCTATGAATATTCAGAGTTTATATACCAAGACACAACAGTTGCTTATTGTCTTTTGCAAATTGGTTGTAGAACTCAGAAACATCCATTTACTGCTTAGAAAAAAAAAAAAAAAATCATTTGATTTGAGAGGCATATAGAGGTTGCTAAAATATTGACAGGGATTTTTGCAGGCTTTTTTTAAGCTTTATTTCTATTTATGTGGCTTTTACATTATACTGTCCAAAGGGGAGAAGAGGAGAGAGAGATCTGATAGGAATGAACTTTGCCTGCTGCTAGTGCATGGGAGAGCTCTGAATGCTCCATCTATTTTCAGAACCCAATAAATACAGATCGAGCAAACCAGGATTGGTTTTGTCAGTACAATTTTCTTGTCTGTTTGGTTTTTTCTTGGTAGAACCAAAATGAAAGGTGACCTGAATTTCGATATTTTTTTTATTCTAAACTCCCCTTGTTCTGCAAAGAGGTTATAGTTCCAAGCAGGAACTGTTTGTCAACAAGTAATCTATCTCAATTTCACATCATCTGTGGACGTCTATCAAGGATCTGATTTACATACTGAGGATATGGAGAGAGAAGAAGCCCTACCTGGAGGCTGTCAGAACCAGTTATCCCCATATAGCATGGAGTGGCTTGCACTGGCACGCACATGAAAAACCCAGAATCTCAAATGGTTGTGCAGATCTGCCAAAACTATCATCCGGAATGAAAGATGCTGAATAGCAGGGAGAGATGAAGGGAGGGAATCAGCCATGAAGTGTCTGTTCCATATAGTTTTCCGTATCACATTCTATAGCCCTAAAAGGGAGACCCTAACTCCCAACGAAGGAAATATTTCAGAGATAAGGAATGCCTCATTTTATTTAACATACGTGCATGCACATGCACACATATATAAGCAAAATGATTTATACTTGCCATTAAGCTGTTTTAGAAATGTCTGTAATCATTTTGTTTTCCTCATTTTTCTCCTTTTAGTTTCTTACATGCTCTTCCTGACATGCATCAGTGAGAACTTTTCAATCTCATTTCCTCTTCTCACTTTCCATTCTACTTCTTGCTGTCTTGAATAGGTTTAACTACCTTCCTACTTCCCAAACTCTCATTATCTTTCCATCTCTCTCCTTTCCACTACAATTCCTCTTCCTTATTCCACTGCTTCTGTCAGGGCTCCCAAAACCTCTCTCCCCACTCAGTACACTTGGCTCTCTTCCCCTATCACCTTCCCCAGCCCATCACCCTTTATAGTCTCTTGGCTATTACCAGTTACTACTATACACAGCTGCACATTTATTTCACATTGTAAATAGCTCTATCCCTTGCTGTTCCCAGTGCCTTATAAAAAAAGGAAAAGAACCCCCCACAAGCCCTTGATCCCTTCCCCCTCTCCGCACTCCTGTCTCATCCTAGAGAAGAAATAAATAGCTAGATAGTG
>VZRN01004860.1:0-14052 GCA_013397935.1 Dasyornis broadbenti | reverse complement strand
GGATGTTTGCTTTTGCTTGTTTTAAAGATCCAGCCGTTAGCATGTAAGAGTCTCTGTATGTTTCTAGAGGGAAAGTGATTCTGCTAAATCTGTTTTGTAGAAACACTATGCGCTCACTCTGACAGGAGCCAGCCCCACTCGGCGTGCTCCTTCCTGGGAGCAGGAGAGTGTGCGTCCTCCGTGGTGTAAAGCTCTGCCACTGCACAAGTCTCTCCTATTCTGCTTCATGTTTTAGCATGGGAAATGACAGGTCTCTGTAACCACCAGGGCAGCCTTGTGGGTTTTCTTGGCAGCCGGCAGTGAGTGCAGCACACGTGGAGAGCTGAGGCAGAGCAGTGGGTTGGTGTGACCAGCACAGACAAGGGCTACTGACTTCACATGGGTGGGACTGAACAGGCTGAGGACTTCTCTGTTCGGTGGACCCTGCTCATTGTCCAGCCTGGCACTCTGGGTTGCTGTTAGTATCAATTCTGCTTGCAGTGGCATAAATGTTTACTATAAAATTCGTTAAATTGCTCTACTAAAACCCCTCCCCATAGTGACAAGCTTTTCTGATCATGATGTTTGGTGGCTGACATGTGCAGCTAAATACTTTTCAGCTCTGTTTGGCCCTCTGTGTTTTCAGTACTGCAGTTCACTAAAGTGTACTTTATTCCTCATGTTAGTTGACAGGATGAAGAGGCAGGACTGATTAATTTTTACAGGGACCTGATTAATTTTCAATACTCCAGCCAAGCCTTCTATCCCCTTTTTCCTTCTCTGGCAGGATAATCTGAGGCTATTTTTCATCACATGCAAATCCCACCAACTCTCTGGAGACAACTCATGGAAAGCACAACAGCATCACTTTTGTGCTAAGCCAAACCTTTTCCCAAAAGGGCTGAACATATTTTTTGGCAGATCAGCAGAAGCTATTGTGCAGTTTTACAGTCTGTTGTCCTGTCTCTCTTCCTTGCCTTTTGGCAGGTTGTCAAATATCATTAAGTTGATCTTAGTGATGTAGCATTGTACATTTAGTTTTGTTTATTCTTTGCTTAAGAATAAAGTTGCAACAGGACATTAAGTTGTGCATGAAAGGGGCTGAAGAGCATTAGCTTTTTTCTTCTTTGTTCAATTAAATGATATTTTTAATGTGTGAACCTGTGATGTACAAATGTTCATGACTAGATGCACTGGCACCAAGGTGGAAAGACCCAGAGAGTTCAGAGAGTACCTTCTGATTCTCCTGAATCTTCAGCTGCTTGTGCTAGGGTAGTCCTAAGAAATCTGCTAGTACAGTTTCAAGCAAACTAATAAATATTCTGTGGCACTGGTGTTACAGAAAAACAACTTCTTCTGTAGGGCCTACCTTCTTCAGAAACAGAAACTGTTGAAACTACCTATAGCATTAAACATGTAATCTGACAGATCAGTCAACATGGCTAGGAGTACTTTAAGTGAGAGCTGTAGCTACTGCCTACTGTAATTGTGGTAAATATACTTTTGTTTTATTGAAATAGTGTTTCTTTCATTTAAATAATTTGCTTAAGTATGTGAGTGGGAATTTTACAATTGAAATTCATTTTTGAGCAAATAGAAGAGTTCAATAGTATTGAGATGAAATGAAAGTTTTCATTTTGAGAAAATACAAGCAGTCTTTTATATTAATCCATTTAAAACACACTTGGAAATTTTCTAATGGAATTGAAGGAAAATATGAAAAAAACCTTTGTAAATATGATACTGTTTATTCAGAAAGTGTCAGAACAAAATATTACTTCATCTTCTGCCATTCTTAAAAAGTATTTTTCACTTAGAGAAACCCCAACTGGTATAGCTTCATGAAAGGTTTTAACATCACAAAATCTGTGTTGTTTTGCCCTCAAACTCTGTAGAATGAACATGATTGCATAGACCTGCCTTCTACTTGATAGAAGACTTCAGTTCTCTCCTCACTGTCTAGTCCACATCCATTTCCACAGTAGAGGAGCTCAGATTGTGCAATTTTTTCCTTTTTTGACTTCTAGGTAATTAGATACAAATTTACAAACTTTCTGCTTGTCCCTCACATTACACTACAAGACCTTTATAATAGATTCAGTTCAAGGAGCTGCACTCATTGTCACTTCGCATACAGCACAACATTACCAGATCCCCCTCGGCCTTCAAATTTGTTGGCAACCAAAGTGACCCTTGCAATTAAACCATGACATTACAAAACAGTATGTCAAAGGGTATCTGTGCTCCCATGAAGGTCACAGGCTCTGTTCCATGGGCAGCTTCAAAGATGACCGGAATACGGTTAAAGGACAATCATTTCCACTGTGTCAAAAGCCTCAATCATATTCCCAAACCATGTTATAACCTTGAATAAAGAGGCTTTAGCTTGGTTGAAGGGAGAATTTAGGTCCCTTCTACACCAAAGAAATGGAGACATGCTTTAATTGTATTGCAGGGATAAAGATACTGTAATTGAGTCCCCTGGAATAATTTTTTTCTTTAGATATAGCTAAATGCAATGGCCTTAAATCTCTCAAGGACATGAGAAGTCATTTTATCTTTTTTCATACTGGTATGAGACTAAAGAATTTTGAAAAATGAAGGGGGAAGGCACAAGAATTACTTTTATTTCATAGAAGTACGTTGATTTATACAAATTGAAAAATTGACCCCAGTCTAGATGGGAAAGTAATTTTATCCAACAAAACAGAATAAAATGTATTTTAGTAAAATAATTTTTCTTAAACATTGATATTAATGTTTGTTCTTTATCTTCAGACAACTACAAAAACACTGATTAATATATGTGTGTGTATAGATATATACATACACACATATACACACACACACACATATACACACACACAAACACAAAAGATTTAACTTAGGCTATATCCTGGCTCTCTTAGTTCCTGGTAGTGAGGATTAGTTCTCTTTGGACACTGAGAAACCTGTTTTAATAAGGGTCTTTATAGATTCCCATAGCATCTGCAGCTGGCCTCTCCACCTCAGACTTTTGTTCCCTAGCGTAGTGGGATCTGACTCACTTGACAGTTCTTCCTGGTGCCTCTCAACATGAACAGCACCCAGGACTTCTTCATGGTGTTCACCATGTCAGCATCTGACCTAGCTGAGAAATAGACTCCAAGATCTTTATTTTTCTCTTGTACAAAAGATACTGAAACAAAATTTATAGGACTGTGTATTTCAGATGCCTTCACTCTTTCCTAAAAACCTTTTTTCTGCTGTCTATACAACAGAAAAAAAGACCCCCAGGAAGTTATAAATCGAGTTATACTCTATGCTTCTGGCTAATGATGGGATTTGTCTCACCTAACCTTAGCCATCCAGTGACTACACACTTAGTTTAATCTAGTTGTCAGGCCTCTGGTTTTTGCCGGAGGACAGATATAGGCATTTTATGGAAATTAGTCATCTTGCTAAGTGAGACATTTATCTTAAGGTAGGAAAAAATGCCTTTTGGAGAAGCCTTTCTATCTAAAGCAACCACAGAGGAAGCTTGGATAACCAGCTTATACTAGACACATTTTTTAGGGTGCCTCAGCTAAGCAAGAGGAATCCTGTCCTTAAATCTGCCACCAGTCTTTTACTTTGAAACAAACTTTTGTCAGCCCCATCTCCATTAAAAACTGAGCCCTAATCAAGAACAAGAGCTTTCTGACAGAAGCCAGAGCTGTTTGTTTTGCATCAAGAATACAACTTCCACAGAGCTTAAAACAGGAATGAACTTCCCAATACTTCCCCTCCATCAGTACAGCTATTGATGAGAAGGTTAGTAAAAAGAACAGCTAGAGCTTAGAAGAACAAGATATGGGATCATCAGGAAGTCATGTTCCACTTTTCTACTCACAGATGTATACAATCCTTCGTTTTTCAAATATGTTTTTTGACCCAAATCTTTGTATTACTTCCCTGCCTTCTGCAATTGTAATGAACTATCCCTTTTCTTTTCTTTACTTTTCACTTCTGATTTTTATTTTGTTGTTATAGACAAATCATAGCTATGTGATTCTATGGGATAATGAGGTGGCTTTTTACTTCTCCCTTCAGGCAGCAAAATATCTGGTCATTATTTGTGTTCAACTCCAGACTTTGAGAGATGCATAGTTTCCAGTTTGCCTAGAGTATAAACATGAAAGCAACCCCACCAGAGCCAAAGCTGTGAAATAAAATCAGCTGGGTCATAACCAGCTCTGTGCTGCATTTCCACAGCAGGACCATGGAAAGGCTTGAAATGAAAAAAGCATGATGGGGACAAATCACTGCTGGCAGTCACATATATGCTACAGTCTGCAGGTGCATTAAAAGAAATATGCTACTGTGTGATATTTCTCCCCCCTCCTCCAACTCAAACTAGTTAAACTCTGAGGTGGCGGGCAGGGGGGTTGTATCTCCTTCTCAGACTACAAAGCTGTCGCATAAGTATCCTGAGAATATTATAGGAAAATTTCTGGCAAGCAATCCAAAGATTCTTGTGCATGCCAGCAGCTGTGATACCAGCCACACTACACCTCAAGCGCAAAGAGACAACCCATTCATCCAGCAGCAACTGTATCTGTTTGAAAATTAATTTCCTTGAATGTATTCCCATTACTCAGAGAAAACAAATTCACTGAGAAATGTGCACCCTGTGGATAATCCAAACAGGGCATGTTTTACAGATTGGAGATTAGCTCACAAAATCAGAGATAATGCTGTCTCAGCCTAGTTCTAGATTACTTATTACAAATTAGCACAGAAAACAATCGCAATTTAGAATGACGCCTTTTTACCACAGTGTCCTTGACAGATTTTGTAAACCAGCTCCTTGGCTGGTATAAATATGTGTGTCTGCACTGAGAATACTATGCTTTCTTACAATCTCTGAGCAGCTTTTTAGGCAAGCCTTTATCGCAGAGCTTCTTACAGACCTGTAAAGCTCTTCACAAGAGGATACCTAATCTAGACATCAAAGCACTAAGCTATTGCCAGGAAGGTAGTGTCTGTCCCAAATCAAACTTGGATTCATCACTTGATATTCTTGTGCCTCTGTTTCCTTTCTGAGAACTGAAACTAGTTTTACCTCTGAGCAGTTGTCTCATTGATTTTTAAAGCCAAAAATGGTCTGATAGAAGTCTGCTGACACACAAGGAAGTATGCATTACAAAACCCTACATCAAAAATTTAACTTCCAGTTGAGTAACACTGCAACTTTTTAAAACAATGCCCAGCCTTTATTTTAAAATGTACTTAACAGAGGATTCACTATGTTAAAAAAAAAATTAGTAATGTCATAGTTTATTTACCTCCACAAAAAAAAAATAAAAAATCCATACCTCTATTGTGATGTGAATTTCAGTTATATCAACTTCCCATCATCAGGTCTCCTCATGTCCTTGGAAATATGTTTCTGTTCTTTACTCTACAACACAAGCATGTATATAGAGGATAAATTAAGACTTTTTTTTTTTTTTTTTTTTTTTTTTTTTTTTTTAAGTAAGTAAATAGGTTAAATATCTTAGAGTAGGACTGGAGAGCAAAACGCAATTGTGTATTTTTTCCCATGCCATCTACTTTGCCTGGTATGAAAAAGGGGATGATAGCTCCAATTCAGTGTCTTCATAACAAAACTTCTATAACATATCTATCTGACTGGTAGTAAATACATACCCTGACAAAAATATAGGCACAGACACAGATCAGAACAATGGTTCACCCAGCCCCAGTGTATTTGCTGCTGTAGCCAAAATAAAGTATAAAAATAATAAAATTACATGTGTTACTCTCTGAAATATTCTTTCAGCTTTCAACAACTTGCATCTGCAGAGTACCTGAAAACATGTATAGCTTTTTACATATGTAAAATTTCCACTTCCATAAACTTTTTCTGGTTTTGAACCCAGGCCAACATTTAGCTATCCCAACTACTGTGGCAAAGAATTACCCAGCTAACCTGGCATGCTGAGAACCACCTTCTTCTGTTTGTTTTGAACTTGGTGTTTTTATTTAATCCGCTCTAGGTCATGTGTTGGAGGATACTGAGCAATCAACCATACACATCCAGCCTGCAATTTTATAGATGTTTACTCTCACATTAATCAGCTGTCTCAGCCTGAACCAGCTGTCCTATTTTCCAGGCTTAAGAATTCTAAACTATTAAATAGATCCTTGTATGGAAACCACTCCTTGATTTTCACAGAATCATTCAGATCAAGTCCAACCACTAACCCAGCACTGCCAAGTCCACCACTAAGCCATGACCCTAAATGTCACATCTACATGTCTTTTACATACCTTCAGGCACAGTGGCTCCAGCACTTCCCTGGGCTGCCTGTTCCAATGCTTGATAACACTTTCCATGAAGAAATGGAAATCTCCCTTGATGCAACATGAGGCCATTTCCTCTCCTCCCAATTGCTTGTTACCAGAGAGGAGGCCAACCCCCACCTTGATCCATCCTCCTTTCAGGTGGTTGTAGAGAGTGAAAAAGTCTTCCCTGAGTCTCCTTTTCTCCAGGCTAAATAGCCCCAGCTCCCTCAGCTGCTCCTCACCAGACTTGTGCTCCAGGCTTTTCACCAACTTTGTTGTCCTCCTCTGGACACACTCCAGCACCTCAATGTCCTTCTTGTAAGGGGCTCAGAACTGGACACAGGATCCAAGGTGTGGCCTCACCAGTACCAAGCACAGAGGGATGCTCATCACCCTGGTCGTGCTGGCCACGCTGTTTCTGGTTGCATCATGTCTCCATGGTGGCAGCCATGCCATAATTTTCCTACTGCACCATGACTTCCAGTTCTTCCTGTTTGTGCTGTGTGTATTGGTGTAGGTGCTCTTCAGCTGGACTGTTGATCCCACCACCTTTTAGGCAAGATAAGCTCTAATTCCCACATGGCATTTCTAAAACTCTCCTGTGATTTCCAGGATATATTGATAAACATTTTGTTTTTGCTCCTGCATGGATCTCCATTCCCTGCCTCCATATGGCAGACTGAAGGACCTTGCCTGCATACCACCCCTCATGCATTGGTGTGCCGTCTGTAACACACCCCCAGGCTTGTCTTTAGCAAGCCTGGTTGTATCCCTTTCCCCTTTTCAATCTAGTTTAGAGCTCTTCATCACAGAGAAAATCCCAATGACTTGCCGTCTATGAGACTGTAAAAAGTTAGGAGAGTTGAATACCACCTTTTCTGTTCAGAGTTTCCAGCCAGGTGAGTGTCTCATTGCATTACAGAGGGAAAGTTCCTGAAGACAACTGAGAAGGTTTTAAGATACACAATGCCAAGGGCTTCACAGACAGAACTGATTCTATTCTTACTCATGCCAGCATGCATCTGGTTTTTCCCCCCAAATTGTCAGCAGTGGTGCAGTGCCATAAATGACACCAGAATCAAGCTTACAAACTTTGTATTTTAAAACCTTTCAAGAACATGCAGAAAAGTCCCATTGCTATAATAACTTCTAGAAAGCATGCTGGCAAAATTGTTCATCTCCCTAACTCCATCCCTCCAGAAGATTGCACTGCATGACACAGATCTATGAAGTCCCATCAATCAAGCCATTCCTCCTCTGGTAAGGGTTTAACCATCAGTGGCCAGACAAGGATCAAGAAACTGTTTCCTTTAAACACAAATACCATGTAACAGACAGAAAGAAGAAAACAACTATATATTTATATATTTTTTTTTTTTTTCTCTTCTCATGATTTTCTTTTAAAGTGAAAGGGAAGAAAGAAGCAAAGGTAATTAGTCAGACTGCTTTGCTCCAGTAAGTGACATATAAACAATATCAGGGAAAAGGCCTAGGAAATGATGAAAACTGGGACTGCACTGTAGCAAAGCCAGAAGTTTATTAGAATATACAATGCCAAAGTTTATTAGAATATACAAGTTTATTAGAATATACAATTCCAAGTGATTTAAACTTTTCATGTAGCTTCCAGCCACTTTTGGCTTATCTGGACATGACTAAAGGAAAGAATTATAAGCAGGCAAAGACAAAGAGGTAGAAACATTTTGGGATATCACCTTACCAAATTAAATGCCCACAGAAAAGGTGAAATCCACTGGTTTGACTCAGCTAGCTCCTGAAGAAAACAGGTCTGATCAGTCCTGAATTAACTACACGTTTTGGATGTACAGTCATATCAGTATTCTTCTCTTTCTGAAATCCTCACTCACTGTATCTGTGGCCAACCCCAGCCCGCCCAAAGCCATTACGTGCAGAATTTCTTTCTGCTACTTACTCTCCCTTCTATTTTCCTCCACATTAATCAAACTTAGAACTGACAGTATGACAACTGGTATAAGGGATGACAAGGTCTTTTAGAACGGAAATATATGGTGCACAATCCCCTACTCAAGCGTTTTTTGGTAGACAGACTTGTTTTGTTTTGTTTTTTTTTAAAAAGGACATACATGCTATTTGATTGCTGTAATCTAGTAAATGTATGTCTTGGCCATGGTAAAAGATACAATTAATGTCTCTCTTTTCTTTGATGTTCAAACATGCAGCTGCAGCAATATTTAATGAAGCTCAGGGGATAAATCATACTGAAATTTTACCCAAGTGAATTCTGTTGTCAGATGCTATAGGTAAATAAACATTTTATTTCAATAAATTGCTGTACTAGTGCTTTATTAAATGGCATAAGATTTGTATTCTTAAGACAGTCTTCAGATAGTATGTGATTCGAAAATTAATTTAGAAAATGTTTTAAAAAACATTTTGGGGAAAGACTGTAAATGCCAGAAAATTTTTCATGAGATTTTTTTTTAATTAAAAAAATATTAAAATCTTTCCTTTCCCAAGATGAGTTTGAAATTATTTACTGACCATTGCTTCTCTCTTCCTCCCCTCAACTTCAAATGAACATTAGGTTCTTCCAAATGAAATGACACTATAATTTTTTTAATTGCTTCTTTTCCTTTTTTTTTTTTTTTTTAAATACGCCAGTGATAGCCTGTGCACTTTCCATACTGATATACTGAGCAAGCCTCAATTCACCAGATGTTTATGGTACTAGAAATCACATATGAAAAAATACATTGTTTCAGATGGAAGGCTTGGCATTTTCCAGGGACAAAATCCTTCAACTGCTGTTTTATTTTCATGCCAAGTGCATGTTCTCCCAATATAATCCTCTGATTAGGCCACATAAAATGGCCTTTATTTTCAATTGCTGGTCATTTTCTCCTTGCCCTGCTAAGTGCGTCAGTAATTTCAGTTCAAGCTATTGTCCTTTATCTCTCCACACTGGGCGTACACAACTGGGGCAGCTCAGAGGTCTGGTTAATTGCAGTAAGAAATTGCAAGTTCAAAGGCAGGCTTGGAGAATACAGCATTGGAGGATGTAGAAAACCTGTGGCTGCAAGGCAAGACCCCTTTTTTATGAATACTTGATTACCCAACGCTGACATTGCTCTTATGCTCTCCAGTTCAGCGTTGCTAGTGTGACACCAATGCTGCTAGTGAGAGATTAAATGCTAACATCGCCCAGGGGTCTTATCCCAGAGCCAAGCACATTATTCTCTGTGTGTCCAGAAAAGGCTGACTTAAAAATGTCAAAAGCCTGCTGAAACATTTGGCACTCATAAAATAATAGAAAAATTGAGGTTGGAAGGGACACCTGGAAATCCCTCAGCTCAAAGTGGGGCTAATTTCAACACTAGATCAAGTTTCCCTCCAAGGATGAAGATCCCATTACTTTCTGGACATTGATCTAATGCTTGACTGTCTTTAGCAGGGTTATCCTTCTCCCCCTGCCCTGTTTTATCCAGCTGGATCTTCCAATACTGTAGTTTTTAAACACTGCTTCTTGCCCTTTTGCTGTGTCCCTCTGAGGGAAGTATGGCTTCGTATTCTCTGTGATGTCCCTTCTAGCAGCAGAAGATTGGGATTAAATTCTCCAGTGTTTTTCACTTTGAAGGTAACGAAACCCATCTAGGTGCCCCAAGCTGGGCACAGTGCTTTGTAAAGGAGAAAGAACACTTTGGATGTGCAGGCTGTGTGCTGCCTGTGGCTGCCAGGGCACTCTGCAGGACTGGACTCTCCATGTACAAAGCAGCTCCATAACCAGTATTGCTGGGGATCCTTCTGCCCTAGGTGTGGCATTCAGCTTTTAGTGCTAATCCTGAGGTCTTAGAACAGGGATATGAAGCTTCTCGTGATTCTTCTAACAAGCATCAGAAACCTGCTGTCAAAACTTGGAACAAGACCTTTTTTGCCTTTCACAGTCAAATTCAATCAAAATATACAGAGATTCATGTTGTTAATACTTATTAGGAGCACATAATCCACACAGAAGCAAACTTTATATATATTTAAAAACATATATATATATGTATATATGCAGTGACTTGAAGTTCAAATAAACAAATCAAAAGCTGAGCCAGTTCTGTACTCATGAAAAAAGTGTTAACTAAAGCTTTAACATTTTTCTTGTCATCACCAGCAAACTGCATAAATCCAGTTAATGAAGTCATCAGGTTTATGCCTGACATTAATAGGAAGTGAAAATTGCCTCTAGACCTATCAACGCTTACAATAGAGCACTATGAATCTTAAGTATTGTTAATGATCATTTCCTTAAAGAGAAGAACTGTGTAAGCATCAGCTTTATAGCTGGGACCATGAAACAGCTGAGTGTCCCTGAGAAGAGTCAGCATCCATAAGCAAACACGATCCCAGAAAGCAGGTGGTGGGCACCTCTCTGCACTGCCTGAGACCAAGCCAACATCTGCATGAACATTGACAGTCATATTACAGTGTCCATTGTCTCACTCAGGGCTCTGGCAAGATTCCCAGGATCAACACAGCATTGCTGCAAGAAGACAATGCAAATATACAGTATATATAGTATATAGTGCATATATATATATATAATATAGTAGTGATTACAATAAGATCTCAAGTATAGAGCAGGGTGGAAATGTGCAGTACTGCAAAGCAATTGTAGCGGAGCACTCAGATTGTAAAATTCTTTGGAAAGCAAAGCATTTCAAGGAAGTTACAAGGTCAGAAAGGATCAGCATCAAGACCCTTTTGGATAATCCCATTTCTGTTTCTTGAATGCATAATACAAAGCAAAGGAACTTCATGTTCATAGACATATTTAAGATACATCACTGATGCATCCTGGTATTAATAAGCTGTTCTCTAACCACACAGAGACAACAGTTATGGCTGCACTCTGAAGAAATCACTTAATTTTTTCCTTAATGTACAGATGATAATTGGTATGCATAGCCTTTGTGAAAAAAACCCCATACTTTGGTACATATGTCTGTTTTTACAACATGCAAGAATAATTGGAAGTAAGAAAGAATTGCAGCTCTTTCCTCTTCTCATCAAGGCCTTGTAGTCATAACCATGGCCTCCTCTGGCAGAGAGCAGGTGGGGCCAGCTCGTCAGTGAATGGGACTCAAGTAAACTTCACGCTGGAGTTAAGTCAGCTGGCACCAGCTACAACTGAAGGCCTACTTTAAGGAATCTTAGTGGGAAGCAGAGCAATGGTCATCCACTAATGATTCATACGTGCAGATCAAAGTCCTGAGGTCTGTTACTGAGTAAATAAAGGTTAAATGCTCCCAGCTATCAGAGCACATTTGCAACAAGAAGCAATCTTCAGGAGAAAGAAAGTGAGAGATACTTAAGTAATCACACTGCAGTACAGGATATGGAGCTTGTATCTTAAGCTCAGTGTTGGAAAGCTCGGATGGCTGAACTCCATGCTGAGCAGCAAGCCCTCAGGCCTTATTAGCCCTTTCTATATAGTACATCTAATTTATGCAGACTGTGAGCTTTTTTTCATGAGCTTTAAGATTATGGCAAGTAAGCAAGATATCTTAGCTCTTTTGAGCTCACAGAGGGGGTAATCAAGAAAATGGATTTCAATCTTCATTCATTTGCATGACCATAAAAATTTCAGTACAATTGTGGGTACTTAAATAGCAAATATAAACCTACCAGCAGCCTCTTTACAAGAGCAGCACAAGTAGGAAACTGGTGAGGTAGGTCAAATGTATCCTAAGTTGCTGGAATACACTTTGCCTGCTGAAATATGCGTATAACAATTTTTGGAAGTTAAACATTTCCAGGGCAGCATAAACTCTTAGACAAAGCTATGACAAGTTATGCACCCCCAAGCAGATTTGCAATTCTCAAGTTAGCCAGTCATCACAAAAAAGAATGGGCGCACGGGGGAGCACAGAAAGACAGTGGCACACATTTAAGAGATCTCCAAGCAGCAGTTCCAGCAGCAGCAGCCCTGGCAGCAGGCTCTTCACACAGTGCTGTTCAGCAGCTTGCCTATAGTGATCATATTTGAAAATTCCTGGTTGCAAGCAGCAGGCTTCATTTGTTAGTGACAAGGTAGGCATTAGCAAGAGTGGCATGTTGCATCCTATGCATATATATGCTTCTAAGAAAGGAGATTTTCTATTTAAAAAGTAATTTTTCTTCTAAATCTCCTTCTCCTTCCCTCCAACCTCGTTCTAACCATCATAAGATTCCCAAAAAATTCATCCCAACAGGCCTCAGGGAGGGTTGTTTTGATACTTGTTGGCAGTTTTTTACTTTCTGGCACTGTGGGAAACACTTTCCTCTCCCTGTGGATAATCTCCTGAGAAAACCTGGTGTGAAGAATATTTCTCATAGCAGCAGGAGCATGGCAAATTGTCCCAATCTGAGAGATAAATTACTCTTCTGTTTTTCTTTCCCAAAATGCTTGTTTATCTCAGAACCCTCTCTCCCTTTATAGTCAAGGCACAGCTTTGACATCTTAAACACAAGCATTTGTAGGGGGAGCAATGTGACAAAATGAGATCTTCAGATGCTTAATTTAGTTGCAATGTGGTTAAAGTGATCAGTTGCTTGAGCTTTCTCACAAGGCTCTTGTTCAGCTGGTATTCTCCCAGAGGAACAGAAAGCACAATTAAAACACACTTGCAACCTTAAACAGCTTTTTTTAAGTTCTTCAGAGACATTTAATTAGAATTATGCTGCCCACTGTAAGAGATGGGGAGATGGAGTTTTATTTCAGGTCTTGTTAATACTGTTTTTCAACTCATACACTTGAGACCAAATTTCCCAGTCAAAAAGGCCAATAGCTGTAGATCAGGGCTGCCTATAAATCAGGTCTGTACCTCAACTGGAATCAGCAGTTTTTATGACAGTTTTCTCTGCAGTAGAATCCAGCCCAAAGTCATAAAGGTAGGAAATGCTCATCATCTTCTAAAAGAGAACAATGGCTCTGGGGATATCAAACCAGAACATGAATGTAGCAAGAGTAGCAAGTCTTCCTCTTGTCTGCAGGGTAGGTTTGCTCTGGTTATATTTATATAATCCACTGATGGCAGGACAAGACTTAATGGGTTAATTAAGGACAAAATTGGCACACACTCCCATAATAGCATTTTGAATTCAAGGCCTTTGTAGAAATCAACTAGGATAATACAGAGGATTTTAATATCTATTTCTCGACATTAACAATCTATGCTTAGAGTAGTTCTGACCCAAATTTGCTAATGTGGGTTTGGATTTAGGACACTTCACTGAAATTTACAGCATGACTTTATCAAAGGTGTTAGACTTCCTAGACCTAGCCCATCCTGTGCCAGTTACTCCAGAAAATCAGAGCTTCTGCTTCTAAAGCCATCGACTGGTATTTAGAAGATAAGATTTGAAAGTTAGGCAGAATTCAAATTAGCTGAGATGGTGCAATGAGCTCAGAGCTTCTCAACCTCTGTATTTTCAGGACTGCAATAATACGTATCAAATAGAAATTATTAAGATGAGAAGAGACCATCAATTAATAGCATTGAGATGCAATCAAAAAGGGCGACATTTAAGTAGGAAAAGGAGCAGGATCCACTAAAATAAAGTTATTTCCCAAAGGAAAGGGTGTAAATTCCATGGCTTGAGAAAGTAAAAACTGAGAATATTTGAAGTTTAAGAAAAAGTCTTACAGACATCATCCTTCATTGAGAATGGCTGAAGTGTGTAGATTCAATTTTATAGACTTTTCTGTCTATGGCTATAGTACTTGTACATGAATATTTGTCTTGGTTTGGAAGA
>VZRN01004859.1:524405-542615 GCA_013397935.1 Dasyornis broadbenti | reverse complement strand
CCAAGGGTGTCAGAGGATGGTGCGACTCTCGCTCCAGTGGTGCCCAGCGACAGGACAAGGATCAATGGCCATAAATTAAAACACAAAAAGTTTCCCCTCAACATGAGGAAGAACTTCTTTGGTTGTGGGTGACAGAGGACTGGAACAGGTGCCCAGAGAGGGCGGGCAGTCTCTCTCTCTGGAGACATTCCAAACCCATTGGGGTGCGTTCCTGTGGCACCTGCTCCAGGTGCCCCTGCTTCGGCAGGGGGCTTGGATGGAATGATCTCCAGAGGTCCCTTCCAGCCACAACTATTCTGATTCTGTGAAAAAAACCTCTGGGGGGAGTGAGGGACTGAGCAGGGGTCCATGAGAAGTGGGAGGTGAAGAGGAAGGTAAGGTGAGCCATGAGGAGGCAGTGAGGAGAGAGATGAGGGAATGGGGCTGGGGGACATGAAAGTGTCTCCAGAGTGAAGTTATCAGTGTGCCATGAAGGGGTCTAAGGGGAAGAAGAGGTGGATGAAGGGAGCATGAAGCGGAAGGCGAGGAAAATTGACGGGGAGCCAGGAGGGGAGTGGAATGAAGGTGGAAGTGGGATTAGCTGGTAGATCACTAGCAAAAGCTCATGTGAAATCCCTCACCTCTTAACAAGGGCCACCCAAGTTGTTTTCCCACAGATCTGACTCTGCAGGGGTCTCATGGCCTCTGGACCCTAGATGGTTGCAGAGATGGACAGGGAAAAAGAGATCTTTACTGGATCAGCTATGTGCACCAAAGCCATCAGCTTTTCCACAGCCAGGAATCTGTCACTCTGCTTGCACAAAGGACTTCACTTCCTTATTAATGCTGTCAGCATACACTGAACTCCATACCAAAACCAGCCATAGAGGCCAGTGAATGTGACAATAAATATTTTATTGACCTATTTTTGTGCACCATTTAGTACAAAGATAGAGTTAAACCCCCAAATTCTTCAGTATGCACTGCGTGTTCCCTGAGCTAAAGAGTAGACAGTGATGCTGAAGATGTTTAGTTTTTCATACATTCTCCTGTTCACCTTGGGGATAGAAGAGGGTCAAGGCAGCAGCCTGAGGTCAGGGTGTTTTGGTCAAAGGTCTGTGGTTGCTCCCACTCAACAACAGGAGAACACACAATTGCAATTCTGTGCTGTAGCCTCCTGCTCAGGGCAACCATCTGGACACAGAGCGCCTTGTTTATACTGACTCCTCCCTTGTGACAAATCCAAACACACTCCATGTCTCCTACGCCATATTCAAGGTCTCTGGCAGACCTGTACTTTTCATCTTCTAACAATAGCATCCAAAATGTTGCACTTCATACAGCCCTGTGGGATCCCACCACCTCTGCTGTGCCAGGCTGCTCCTACCTCAGTAATTCTTAGTCAGGAGACTAAGCTCAAACCATTTCTATTGGATTTCTCCATCAGTGGCTCAAATTGCAGGTACCGAGGCTGTTTGTGCTGCACACACACACAGGAGAGAGAAATGTTGGTATATCATGCAGAGACAAATCCAGGGTCACATCTCTTGAACTCTGCAGAATTTCTCCAGTTTTATCTCAGTATTTGAGATCAGCCTCTCTCTGAGGTGATCTAACCCCCCCACTTGGCTCCCATGGATTGAAGTAAAGTGAGGAAATAAAGCTGTCTGTCAGCACAGGCCAAGCAGCCCAAGACAAATTTGTTAAAAAACACAATACCAACCATTCTCCACTGAAAAAATTATTCTCTTCTGGGTCTGACTGGAGCATCCTGGATAATCTCTCCTACCGTTGCAGGGCTGAAGCAGAGTAAACTCCAGACAACAACCATGGGTCCACAATACTCAGAAAACCTTCACCAAATTAAGCAAAACTAATTGCAAATATGCAGGACTTCACAGAATCACAGAATGGTTGAAGTTGGAAGGCACCTTAAAGACCACCCCCCTGCTGTGACAGGGATACCTTCCACTAGACCAGGTTGCTCCAAGCCCTGTCCAACCTGTCTTTGAACACTTCCAGGGATGTGTTCTGGAGAGCACATGTTGTAAATATGCTCCTCCCTGGCTCACCTGTGCAGGTGAATGCACTTACTCTTTATTTAACAGACCAGCTGGGTTTATCATTCAGGCCAACAGATGGTTATTCCTTCTGATGCTTTGCGAGCATAAGCAGCAAAGTGGGGCGGGTTCTTTGCCAGCAGTTCCCAACCTCTTTCCACTCAGCAGTTTCTCCAAAAGCATTTCCTGTTTCCCAGAGCAGTGCTGTAGTTAATGTGGGACTATACACAGGCAGATGAGTCAGCTGGTCACTCCCAAATGTCATAGCAAGATACCTGCCTTCTTCCCCTTCCTGGAGGGTATTACAGTTTCTGTCCCCAAAGCTGCTGCCAGTTTTTGTGACTATGACGGTCTCATGTTAAACTTGGAAGCTGCCCAGTAGATTCAGAAATTGTTAGAGAAGACAGGGACAGAAGAATTGTGTGAATACAGAATAAATAAATAAAGAAAAAAAGCTACAGAGTGTTTTTTCAATCAAGCCCATGTACCTTTTACGATTTGTTTTTTCCTAAGAGATATTTCAGTACTTTGTCTGTTTACCTCCCATTAAGTGTGGGTTCTCACTCAACAGCTGCAGTGACGTTTTCTCCATAACAATATCTTAAAAGCTTCAACCTCTTCACCCAATAATAAAACTTAGCATGTTAATTAGAAGTCCTCAGGAATTTGAAGCAACCATTTCAAAGTGTGTCTAATCTCAGTGGGATTTCTGTTTCTACTCAGGTCTGCTCAAAGCTTTGTATTTGTACCATTCTCAGCTGAACAGCAAAACTGCACACAGATAATACGGAAGTAATGCAATAAGCAGCAGTAGTTGGATTAATAACCCATTAGCACAAATTTAAAATCCCAGTGGTTATTCCTAGGAGTAAAGGAATTCTTCCTATTAGTACGTGAACACCGGCACCAAGAAACGAGAATTATTTCTGCAGATGAGTGATGTGTTCTCATTCCTGCAGACAGCACTCACCAGCAAGGGACTACTTAACGAGTCCGCTTCTGAGCACCTTGTATTAACCCTGTAAGCAGTACAGGAGGTGCTATAGCTGGTTTACAGTGTCAGACACCGGTGAACAAAGAAATCAGGTTGCCCTGAGCTGTTTTAATGCCTGCATGGGCCTTTTAGTTCCCCATACAAAAATGAACACTTACTAGGTTTTTCCACCCTGCTTTCAACTACTTCTTTTTTTTTTTCTTAAACCAGAGATGCCGTAGTTTCTTCTTTTTCACCCTTCCTGGTTAGAAGTTGCCCAGCAAAATCTCACAGACTATTTCAAGAATTCAAGAGGACACTGCTGTTGCTGGCTTGTTGTTACCTGCTGACTTGCACACTTGTGCTGGACCGGGTTGCAGGAACTGCCATCAATGACCTTGTTGAAGCCTTGTTACAGAATTTAGGTCTTGGCACAGCACTGGCTGAATGTGGAAAGATCAATAATTACCCCTCATGGTTATGGGGGAAAATACTGAGACCTTCAGCTCCTTGCCCCCCCGCCATCAGGAAAGATCCATAACCAAACCTCCCCAGCTGGTGTTCTTCTTGGGTTTAAAAACTAAAGTGCCAGGTATTCAGGAATAAGGGAACTGGATGAGTCACATACCTCCCCCATTTAACACATCATTAATGCCAAAATATCAGGAATACTGCAGCAAGCAGGAGGAATCAGAAAGCTCAGAGCTGAAGCAGTCCAGACCTTGCGGTGTTTTTCAGCAGAAATACCTGAATCTCCCCACATGGTAATAAGATAAGCAGCTGCTAAACTACAGCAGTTGGGTAAGGGGAGGAAAAAAAGTACTTTTCTAATTAAAAGATGCAGACTGCTAAAGCTTTTTTTAGCCTTTTTGGTTATTCTTGGTTATTCTTATCCATGCAAGTGTGGGTTATGTGTTTACCAGCAGCCTCATGCAGACCTGAAAGTGTCACCATAAAGTTTAGGCTTTCAAATTTTCCAAATCATCTTGAGGATGTGATTGTTGCAACACTTACTAGGGAATCCTCCTAAAACTCAGAAATAACAATTCCCAAGTCTTGCATGGAGCATTCCAGCAATACCCCCAACAAATAGAGTGCTATTTTCAAAGGCAGCATGGGCAGTTGTGCAGCAGCAGAACGGATTAGCCATGTCCTTGCTTGTCCTTAACCCCATTATGCTTTAGGATTTGGGCAGCAGCGCTGGTGGCAGCCATCCAGGCCCTGCTGTTTGGCAGGGCAGCGAGGCAAAGCTGCGGGCGAAGGGAAGTGCCACAAACGCGATCCAAAGGTGCCATCTAGTGCCTGCTCGGGACCGCAGGGGAAGCAGCTTGAGCTGCAGGGACAGCAACGAAGGGATTTTCTAGTTCCCAGGAAAACAAGATTCCCAGGAAAAGCAAAGAATTTTCCTTTTTACCTGATGCAAGTGTGAGAATTTGAAGCGAGCAATTGGATTCAGGAACAATTGGGGCAGATGTTTTATCATCCTTTTTAAGAATTACAGTGCTCTGATGCAAGGATATATATGTATTGTACCTATTTGTACTGCAAATGTAATACAACACCTCTACTAGAGCACCAGAGAGCTGAGACAAAAAGCAGAGAAAGCTTCTGCACAGAGAAGGTGACTGACTGCCTGCCAACACGTGGCTCAACATGCCCACCTCTTCACCTGGGTCATACTGGGATTCCTGTCATTCTCCGGTCACCTCTGCTTGACTCACCTCTCCAAGCGATCCTGCAGAGAGGAAAGGCTGGGACAGCCACCGTGAAAACAACACCAGGCAATCCTTAGAGAGGAAGGTCAAGTCCTGCTGGGATGAAGAGCAGCAGCTGAAGGGGAGGTAAGACAGTGTAACCATTCCAAGTGTCCTGGAACAATGAAACTTGAGCCAATCACAGCTCTTGAGCTAGAACAAAAGCAAGCTAATGCACACACTGCTGAGGAGCCGATTTGTTTCAAAAATTTTATTGGAATGTAAAATATTTAATACAAAACAATAGTGGTGCCTCCTCAGAAGAGGAGCTCACCATTTCAGGCATAAAAAAGGACCATCAGGATACACACAAAGCAGGACACTGCTTGCCCACACCTCCTGGCTCATATGGACAGCGACATCCCATCTCCTACCCCTGAGACATTCAAGCCAGGAACAGCCAGACCCAAACTGTGGTTAGCAAGGGTCTGGATACTCCTGTTCTCTAAGCACATGTGACTGGATCTACATTCTTAAAATAAAGGGCTCTCAGTCAGGAGACAGACTGGCAGATCTGTATCACAGTAAATTAAAAACATGACAAAACATGTCCCTTCCTCTCTGTCATTCTGCAAAAGGTTCTGGGGCACTAGACACAGCAACAGGTGCTAGGAGACACGCCCCAGTTGCATCTGCATCTTTATAAAGGTCAGGTATCAATTTTTCTAGCTGTTGCACTAAAAGGCTATTGTACTTAAGTACTCCTTTGTACTAAAAGGACAAAGGAGATACCCTAGAAGTGAGGAATTTTGGTGGTTTCTGAAGTGTGGAATGAATGCTGGAGACTAGAACACTGAAAAAAACATGTAATACTGAGAATCAAAGCTGCCATGCTGGGATTTCAAATGACTGCTTCTGGCCATGTGCCCTATCCCTCCAAATCCAGCAACCTCTGTCGAGCTTCCAGAACAATCTCCTCCGTCACCTCTGGTTTCAGAATGTCCTTGATCTGCAGCAGAAAGAAGAGCAACATTAGCACCACAAAGCAACTACTACTTTTGCATACTCTGTAGGGACAAAGGTTCCTTTTGCACAGCAGTGACTAGCAAGGGAGTTCAGAGGGTTGTGGTCAAACAGGACCTATGGCAGAGGGTCCAAGACACAGCCAACTTTGCCAGTTGGCAATTCTTACAGAGAACAGAGAAAATCAAAGGAGATGATACTAACCCTCCTCAGCTCTCCTGGAGGATACACATTGTATTTGGGAAGAGGAGAGATGACTTAAATACAATTACACTTCAAAAGAACACCTCACTGGGAATGAAAGCAGAACACATTCAGCTCTCATTTATTTATGGGAGGAGAATTCCCTGTGATTGTGCTGACAGGAATCACAGTGAAAAGCTGTACAGCAAGAGGTCAAATGGAGGCGGCTTTCCAGCACTGCAGGTTGTGGCTATAGACACGAGACTGCTCTCTGTACAATACATGACATTTACTTTTTCATTGCTTCATAAAATGCACTGTACCCTCACACAATGCCAAATTTAACTCTGTTTTCACAGGAATTAAAGGGTCCATAATCCCAGTGAGGGATACACAACATCTATCCAAAAATAGACCTATTTCTCTACAGGAATAGTTTGACTTTAGCAAACTGTGTTATGCGGAAGGGGAGTTCATACTGTCACTTACTACAGGATGCTTTGAAAAGCCGAAAGGAAATCCTGACTTCAGCAGCAACTGATGCAGCCTTTCTGCTCCCTCCCCTCAGTGTGGAATAAACACCACTGGCTCCTGTACCTGATGAGGAAGGGATGCTTCGTAGCAATACAGGATGCTGGTGTCAAAGAGCATCATCTTGTGAGTAACCAGAGCCACAATGCAGTTTCGGAGCCTGGAGATCACCTCCCGGTCAGACAAGGGAACTGGCTGAGGAAGGACAGAGGAAAAGAAATGAATACACAGGGAAATAATGCAAGCAAAAAAGTCTTGCTGTGAACTTAACACAAGATCCTGAAAGTCTCAGGTTAATCATGTGCTTCTGACTATGTTAGACTAAAAACCATCACTGATAGGAGAAAGTTCACCTTCCCTGAACACTTACCTCCAAGCTGGTGGTGAAGCCCCCGGCCTCCTCATCCTTCTGCTCCGGAGTTGGGTAGATCCAGATGAAGCCGTTGTTGCCAAGGATCACGGACGCACCACAGGGCAGGTCATGGAAATGAGTCTTCTGGCGTTTCACAAGGGAGGGAGAGACCTGAACCAGCACACCCTGGGCAAGCTGGAGAGGAGACCATGAGACTTGGCATGAGAAACATCATGAGCCACCACAGATAACACCAAGTCACTCACTCCATTCCTGGCCTAAGAACCACTCTGTTTCAACACCTTTTCCTGTGAAACAGTGAATATAAAACCTGCCTGCCTCTGGGAGTGCTGGAAAGATTAGCTAATGCCTGTGCAGCCCTTTGAAGATGAAGAATACTCTAAGTACTTAGCACAAATGTTAATAATATCTTGATCGTAACTACACATCAACCATCCCTGCAGAAAAATGAGGAGTCTGAGCCCCAGTTAAGCAGAACACTTTCCCTCTTAATCCAATCACTGTCCTTCACCCTTTGTGCAATAAGCACACTTCCCTTTCATCTTTTAAGTGCTAATACCCTTGGTCTGGTAATCCCAAACTGCAGTCTACACTCCAATGGCCCCTTGGCTTATTTCAATACACAAAACCAGAGATAAATGCCAACTGTGTAAAGCTGAAAATAGAGCCCTGGGGAGAGAAACAGGTCACAGGGGCAATAGCCTGAGAAGAGGACTGAGGAGATTTCTCTCCAGGATTTAATTCTCAAGTGGCTAGTGGAGGAAACAAGACTGGCAAGCTGGAACTGTGGACAGCGAGAGCAGTGGCTCAAAGGGCAACTCAAGGGGACCTCCTCTGCTTTGGGGAAACTCTGCCTGGTGCTCCCATGTAGGAGCTGAGAGTCTTCCTATGCTACAGAAATGGGTTATAAAAGCATCCTGCTCTATTCCAGAGCTCTTTTCTTAAAAAATCCTCTGAAAGGCCTTATTCAAGTCAGCTGGTGCAGAATTACGCCAGGATCAATGGCTTTAGAGCAACTCACCTTCCCATATTTCAGGCTCCGGGTGTGCAGCGATACAGCCCCATCAGAAAATACAGACTGGACCTCTGCCTGTTGGTGCCACTTAAGGAAACACAGTCCCTAAGGCTGCCCAGTGCCACCCCAGCACATCTCTCACCCCCAGCCAGGCCAACCAAGCTCTGCCTGTTCTTCCCATGGCCTTGGCTCTTCTGTCAGTGGGAGCAGCAAAAGGATACACTGATGAGATCCCCTTCCTGCAGGTAGTCCCTCATTGCAAGCTCATCTTCTGCTGATCTCCTTCTCTGAAATACAAGAAAAGTTACACATAGTCCAGAATGAGAAAACATCCATCAAGAGCTCATTGTGGGGGGCCTTTCGATGCCATGTAAAACACAACCAGCAACACTCACCAGTTCCCCACCAGGTAAGTTTATAGATGACAGCAACAGGACTGAATCCAGCCTGGAATTCGTTTCCACTTTCCATCGCTTCTGCTGAACCTAAGGGGAAAAAAACCCCAAACCTGTTGGTATACACTGAAAACATGAACGGGAGCTGCAACCCATCAAGCTGCAGAGGAAACAGCTTTGCTGGCTTCTTGCAGCCTCATCCCGGTTGAAATCCATGCATTCCCAGTGCCCTGCACAGGGACACTGATGTGTATCAGTGTTTTAGGATCCTAGGAAGCACTCTGGGTCAGACTGAGCCCCGCCGGCCGCCAGCAGCCACCCTCCTCCTCCTCCTCGGCACGGCGACAAACACCAGGCTTTACCTCCGTAATCCTCCCGACCACGACGTCGCCGACCTCGCCGTTGTACCTGGGAGAGAGAGAGCAGCGGTCACACACCTCACCCTGCCGCGCCAGGCCCCGCCGCCGGCCCTCACTCGCCACGGCCGCGCTCACCTGGCCTTCAGCGCCCTGACACACACCAGCTTGTTCACCCTCTCCACCACGCCTGCCACCGAGGCGATCAGCTTATCGTCCTCCACATAGGTACCGTGGCCCCTGCGGAGAAAGAGAGAGCTGCTGAAGACAGCCCGAAGCCGCGCCATCCCCCGCCGCCGCCTCCTCCCCTCCGCCGCTGCCCGCACTTCATGTATCCCGTGTCCGTGGTGATCGTGTCCCCGGGTGCCACCAGGTGCTTCTCGGCGCCCCGGGGCGCGCTGGACCCCAGCGGCGCGCGGACCGCCGGCAGCCTCATGGTGACCGCCGCCATCTTGGCCCCACCGCACACGCCTTCCGCCCGCCATGCTGGCTGCTGGCGACAGCGCGCCTGAGGGCGCGGGCAGCGCCATCTTAAGTGAGGGCGGCGGGGGGCAGTGACTGGCAGCCATGTTTGTTCCTGGCAGCGAAGGAACTCGTGGGTTTCGTGCCTTTGGGACCCAATGGGGATCGCGGCCATGTTTAGTGCGGGCAAGGTGCCGCACCCTTCGGGCAGTCCCCGGCAGTGACCCGCACCCCCAGAACCCGTTCTACAAACCGAAGGGACTCCACAGGTCTCCCTCGGGACTCAGCGGCCCCCATAGGCCGGACTGGGCTGCAGTGCTGTGGGCCAAGGCGGGGAGCAGCACCTGCAGTTTAGGGTGCCGTTCACACGGGCTGTCCTCGAGAGAACAAACCTCTGATCTCCCAGCTGCCCCGTGCTCAGACTTGGCTTAAACATCCCCGAGGGACTCAGGAGTGATCCCCTCCCCTCGGCGGAGCTGTGCCAGCAGGAACTGATAGATCCGTGGAAAAGTTTTATTCATTTAACCCAAGCACCGCTTCGACCCTCGGAACTGCGGAGGAAATAACCACGGGAAAAGCAGTCAGCGATGACCATCAGCAAATGTGTCACTTTCTTCCAGCAGGGCATGCACCTGTATCCCATCACAGCTGAAATATGGGCATTAAGTCTTAGAAGGTATCAAAGGATAGCAGTAGGTGTGGCTTTAAAGAGGTACTGTACAAGTTCACAAGAGTAGGGACTGGCAGAGTGGAATCAGTAAATACCAGCCACTCCAGAGTGAGCCAGCAATTACCCTGGCTTCCAGACCCAAAAAAGGGCTTCTTTAGCCAAAACCTGGTTTTTCCCCCTCCCCGACACACTTCTTGATCCAACAGCTGACACCACATCTCCTCGCTCACTGGTTATTGTTATAGTTAAGATCTTCACTCAGCCCAATTCCCCACATCCTTCCCCTGGCACATAAAATAAAGCTCTCCATGCTATCCCTCTTCTAAATGATAAACGTTCCAAGTAATTTTTATTTAGAATACAAGAGAGGTACAAATGTATTTACACTGTGTACATATACAATCAAATAATATATAATATCAAAGTTTTGTAAATAATGTTTACATAAATATTTACAAAGTTAAAGTGACAGTTGGTTTTTTTTTTTCTTTTGTTTTTGTTTATTTTCTTCTGGAAGTGAAACACTGTTTGTGAGAACTTTATACATCTTAGACTTATAATTAATATCGGAATACCTTCTTATAAGACTTATGATACACAGCCCTCCTCCGGAGTGTGGGGACTCCAGAGGGCGCTTAGAGTTGTCCTTGGGGACAGAGCTGGCCCGGGGACAGGTTTTCTCTGTCCCCAGAGGGCAGTAGCAGTTCCAACCAAAATGTTCCTTCACAGCTGGGAAAGGGATGGGAACAAGTGCTGCCAGGGCTGGAACAGGCACAATCTGGCAGAGCTCACGGTCCCCGCAAAACCTATCCGTGGATGGGCATTCCCAGCTGGCACGGTGTCCCCGTGGCACGTGGCCTGTCCCCTCTGCCCACAGCATCACTCGGAGCAGTGACAGACCTCAGTGCAGGGCTTGGGCTGGAGCAGTGCAGGCAAAGGGGGCTCGGGTGGGGAAAAATGTAACCATTCACTAACTCAGGGCTCCCGAGGTGGGTATTATGTCCCTTGGAAAGAGCCAATGAGGCCAAAGCCACTCCTGGGGCAAACAGGCATGACTGGGGTGGCTGCATCAGGGCTGTGCCAGCCTTTCAGCAGGGCACGTCTGCTGGAGCAGAGGAACAGGGAGAAGAGCAATTTTTCTTTCCACAAAATCATCTGTAAAACCCAGGCATGACTCATCCAGGAGCAGGTTTTCAGCTGCCCCAGCTCTCTCGCAGTGCCCTGGCAAACCCACATAGGACAACCAGCTGTGTCCCTTCTCCCCTGTAGGCCCCAGGGGCCACCAGACCACCCTGTGCTGCATGCTCCTGGGTACAATCCCACACAACTCAACTGCAGAGCTGGGGGGTCCCCTCCTGCCAAACCGCCGCAGTCAGCGATGCCCAAAACCAAGCCAACACCACTCTGAGACAAAAAGCAGCTCTGCCTCTGCCCCCCAGCTCAGCCAAAGGCCATCCCTCCCAGTTCATCGCATGTCTCAGCATCAGTCTTTGCTGTCCCAAATCCCAGTGCTGCACCGGGGCTTCACAGCACCATGGTGGGGATGTGATGGGCCAGGGAGGCAGGATGGGCGACAGGCAGGGCAGGCGAGTGGGCCTGCAGGGAGGCATTGGGGGGCCGGTGGCGAGCGCTTTTCTGGTGCGCCCGCAGCCCTGCGAGCTGCGAATAGGCACTTTGGCAAACCTGGCACTTGTAGGGCCGCTCGCCCGTGTGCAAGCGGACGTGATTGCGGAGGGTGGAGGACTGGCTGAAGCGGCGGTTGCAGAAGCGGCACACGAAGGGCTTGTCCAGGGTGTGGATGCGCATGTGGGAGCGCAGGTTGCTGCGGGAGTTGAAGCCGCGGTGGCAGATGACGCAGCGCATCCGCCCTGTCGTGCTGGCCCCTGTCTCCACTGCATGGAAATCCTCTGGGGACAACAGGGGACAGTCAGGTGCTGCCCTCCGGCTCAGCAACTCACCCTGCCCCAAGTCCCTGGGGTGCTGGGTGTGCTGCAGAGTGCCCGCTCACTGTCTCCCTGCTGCTGAAGACACCTATCCTGGGCAGACTGGTGTACAGGCTGGCTCTTAGGATTTTGGAATGCAGCCAGCACTGGGAATGGACTCACCAGATTTAGGTGAGGGGAACATTCAAGCTGAGCTGAATTAATCCCTTATAGATGGGCACATAAACAATTTTTCCCTCCCTGGGCTGCAGCAGAGCTGGAGGAGGTGGGTACAGGAACTCTCAGGAACCCCCAGTCAAACTGTCCAGCCCCTACACTGGTCCCAGCTTCTTCCCTTGCTCTGCTGGGCTTAGACATGGCTCTCTCAGAGCAGGGAGTGTGATCAGGGAGCACAGATGTGTCTCCAAACACAGCCTGAGCTCTGCTGTGCTCCTCAGGGAGTCCCTGAGACAAGCGGAGAGCAAAGGCCCAGGGAGAGAAAAGCCTTCTCTGCTGGTGATTAAGATCCCTTAAATGCAGAGTGGGGATGTAGAAGCTGCATCCACTTGGTGTTTCCTGGAGTGTTGGGGCTGCCTGCCTCCTGCTCGCACCCTGCCCTGCTCCTCCCTGCCTGGCTGGGTCAGGCAGCAACTGCCAGAAACCCCACCAGCAACAGCCATGGGCAAACTGGCCTGGAGGCATCCCCCTGAGTTACTGAGGACCTGCTCAAGCTGTATGGAATCTCATAGTCCCTGTTCTTGTCCACAGATAACTGGGATACCTGACGTATCTCCTGGGATGTCCCTGCCTCATGCTCACCCCACCAGCAGCCTCAGAACTGGACACAGGGTGAACGGGAAGGGATGCTGCACCCATGGCTCTTTCTGATGTTACCTACCATGTTTGTTCTTCTTCTGCTCCTCTTCCAGCCCTGGCACACCCGGGATGCCCAGGAAGGTGTTATGGGAGTTCCCGTACCAGACCAGCAGCTCTTGGTCCGGAGGAATCATCTAGAAAGAGAGATAAAGACAGAGTTGTCAGGAGGGGAGATGAACATCCATCCTTGTACTGTTCCATTCTGACCTACCCTGGCTGTGCCCCATCTCCTGTGAGACTCTGCTGCCATCTGGGACCTGCCAGTGGTCCCCAAAACCCTCCAGGCAGGCACAGCAGAGCCCAGGCTGCAGCACTGGAGGTGATGGCACAGCTCAGCACAACCCAGCACCGGCACAAACCACTCTCAGCACAAACCCACTCCCCCAAGCTGAGACACAGGGAGATGGGCAAATACGCAGCTACAGAGCACGCAGATGGAACTGAGGTCTCTGGAGTGCAGGACCCAGAGGTCCTGGCAGCTCAGGAAGACTAGAACAGGGCACCACACAGAGATGTGGAGAAATAAACCATTTGTGGAGCCGTGACTGCCAGCGAGGCACAAGTGACAGAGACCAAAGCAGGGAGCTGGGACACAGAGTCCTGGGTCAGGGCTCCAGCAGAGCATTTGGGCTCTGGATGGAGCCATCAGCACAGGCAGCATCTCCCATCCAACCCTGCCAGGGCTGATTTTAGAAGATGGAAATACAGATCCACCAGTGAAAGGCTCATCACCTCGGGGCTCAGAGGAGAGCTCGGGGCTGCTAGGAGAGACCATGACTGAGGTGTGAAATACTGTTTTATGACCCACATGAAAGCTGCTGCAGTGCCTGCAACAGCCCAAGGACAGCTACAGGACCAGGGCAGGGGTTTTGCATCATCCACACTTCATTTCTCTGAAGTGATGGCACTTCTCCTTTCCCTGCCTTTCCTGTTGTGTTTCTGCATGGCCGGGACAAGCGGCCAGGAAACGACGCTCAAGGCTCCCCTCATGCAGCAGCGATGGCTGGGAAGACGGATCCTCTCACACCAGTTCAAATAACACTAATAGCAATATCACTTTATAAAAAAATACGTATTTCCCCTTGCAGTCCCTAGTGTTAAGAATCTAATTTAGAAACAGGAGCATCCTGCATTCCGAAGGACTCTTTTCCATACACTGATCATGTTAGATCCAAGGAAAGCATCATCCGCATGAAACACAGACTCTAAGTTCAATCACCTCAACGCTGAAAATATGGTGAATTTCAAGCATCTGAAATCAATAGGAATTTGACTTCATATCTTTGTCCATTTGCATAAAGACCTCACTGGGTCTGCAGAGGAGGAAACTGGGAGGCAGGGGAAGCCAATATCCTTTTGCATCCCAAACTGATTACACTGTTTCTTAGTGTTATTTGCTCTTAACAGAAAAATAGTTATTTTAAATACAAGCAGATAAAATAAAATATTGCTGAAAGGATAAAACACTCTGCATGGGTGCATACGTGTGTGTGTGTGTGTGTGTGTGTGTGTGTGTGTGTGTGTGTGTGTGTGTGTGTTTTATTCTGCTGAAGCTGCTGCAGCCACACCAGCAGTGGGTGAGCATCCATGCACATATATCCCAAAGCAAATTCAAATTGTCCCCCCAGGAATCTTGTGGCCTTCAGATCAAAGGCCAAAACTTTCTGCCTTCACTTTATTTTCCGGCAGCAGCAACTTGGTATTGCTGAGAAACAAATCGGCAAATGAGGGCAGGAACGGGCAAAACTCATTAAAATATTAAAGGCAAACAGGAGAAAAAAAAGCACCAGATAAATCTGATTTTTTGGCAGATAAGTGAGAACGGCATCCAAAGAGAAGCTGTGCTGGAGCCCCAGGAGCCAGCCCACAGATAGATTATGGCTAGACCCAAATATTTGCTCACCCTCTCCTTTGTCCGTGCCTGTACAAGGTGTAAAAACCACAGCTGTGTTCCTAATTACGCCACGGCTACCTGGAAATATTTTACTTATTTGCATAATTTAAGAACGGTCATTAAAAGCACTTTAGCTGTTGTCACAACAGGCACAGCTGCCCACAGGAATATCAGGTCTTGAAACTGGAAAACAGCTGAAGCCTACAGAGAGGTGTTCTGCATGAAAACAGCAGGGAAGTGCTTGGAGTCCTTGGGAAAGGTGGCAGAGCCCAAGGGCCATGTGGGACACTCTTGCAGCAGAAGAGAATACCTGATCCTCTTCCTACCCACCCATTCACCTTTCCTAGCCCACTACAGCAATCCCTAACCCAGCCCTGCTGCTGGCTTAACACAGGGTTGGGCTGCGGTCCTGTGCCTGGAGCATTTGAGTTTGTGTCCTGCTCAGCCAGTGCAGGAGCCTGGATAGATCTGGAGAGCTGTCCGTGCCCACAGAACCAGCAGGCACTCATGGTCCTTCCCAGCTGAGACCCTCTGCCAGCTGCAAATGCTCCTGAGCAGGTGAGACTCTGGACCTGATACTGGAGGGGGACAGTCCCACTGTGCTGGTCTGGGATGAACTGGGAGATGTTCAATCTCCTGACTCTAAATTGGAGCTGTTGCGCAGGGATACCTCCCCGAGCTATCGTCTTTCTCCACCTGCAATACCGTCGGGTTGTGGGGACACTGCTGGTCACCACTGCCACTCTGCTGGCACTGTGTCACTTGTATGCATGTGGCATCAACAATGACAGGGAGCAAGACACCCAGCTCCATCCCAGAGTCTCCTGTAGGGAGCTGTGGGTGTCCCCAAGCCATCACCCCACTGCACAGCAGCCTTTGCCATCCCTGGGACCCTGCACCTGCTGCTGTGCCATGCCAGCACTGACCAGCACTTCGTAAAGGAGCACATGGATGAGGGGCACAGGAAGGAGTTCCTTCCCCACAGCAGAGAGCCAAGACATGGCTGTGCCAGCACCACTCCCTGCTCCCGGTACAGCTGGAGTGTGATGCCTAGGCAAAGCAGTGCCTGCACTCAGTACCTGGGTTTCACAGAACCCCCCAGACTTTACCCTGTTATAAAAAAAACAGGTTCTGCACAAAATCCCACTTTTTCGGTAGGACATCAAACTCCGGTCCTTGCCCAAAGCTGCATCTGGGCCAGGATTGCAGCTCTTCTCATGCTTTACATCCCAGACAAGCTTGGGCAGCATCTACTCTCCCTCTGTTCAACACACATCACTCCATAAGCCCCCCAAAAAGGGGACAGAGAAGAGAAGGGACTTTCCCTTCTCCCTGAATCCTGTGCAATGGCCCTTCCCTGTGGTGCCTACCTCTCCTGGTAGATCTGAATGTCAAGGATGGCAAAGCTTCCATGTCCTTCCACAGACACCCCACCAACGGCCCAAAGAACAAGGGATGGAGAGTCTGTAGGGTGGGGGATCACACCACCCTGCTCCTCTACTGCGGATGCCCAGTCGCCCTTCGGCCCCACTTACCTCAATGGCCTTGTAGAAGATACTGTTCCCGATCTGGACCACCTCGAGGTTCTGCTCCTGCTCATTCCGTGCACATTTGATGTAGGTCATCCAGCTGCGGTGATCCTCCTGGCTGGCGTCGATGAAGTACCGCACGGTGCCGTCCTCGTTGAACACCTGCGAGGGGGAGAGAGAGGTTGGTAGTGATGCTGCCCACTCTGGGCTGAGCCCCTCCACCTCCTGCCACTGGGATAAAGCCCCTGGGCAGGGACAAGTCCAAAGCAAGCACAGCCTCGGGGCTGAGACTCTGCTGGCAGCTGGGAGATGCTGAACCCTTTCTGCTCACAGTGCTGGACTGTGTTTCTGTAGCAGGGCTGAGAAGGATGTCCTGCTCTCATTGGCAGGTTAGGTCTACCAGCCCCATATCTCCCTGGATAACCCAGCTCCCTTCCTCAATCTCCTTTCTCATCAGAGCCCCACCAGCAGCTCAGCCCCAGAGCAAGGGGCTGTTCAGCATCCTGCAGCTGCCTGTGGCAGCAGGAGCATCCCTGGGTGAAAGGGGAAGGTGCCTGCCAGGCCTGGAAAGATGCTTTGCAGGGTGGCAGGAAAGGTGAGGCAAGTTTCTCTTAGACATAAAAATATAATAATAATTAATAGTAATTAAGAGGTGCAACTCTGAGTCAAACAAACAAACAAAAAACCAAGAAAACCCTCTCTATTGGCTGTGCATTAGTGTACAATGTCCCGGCATCTCAGAGCTCCCCAAACCCTACAATTTAATTCGGGGTTAACCTCACCAGGCTGGGGCAAATCAGGGAGCAAGGGACAGGGCAGAGTTGGTTTTGCCCACCGTGGCCAGTGCAGGCAGCATCATGTCAGGTGTTCCACCAGGACAGGAATGGGAAGGACAGGGCAGGATGTGATCCGGCTGCATGGGACACGACGAACACCATTTCGGGGCTCCTCTGAGGGCCGAGGAAACCTCATCCTTTTCCTGCAAGGGGTTTGTAAACCCATCTGCCCAGGTCTTAGTGCGAATGGGGAAACTGAGGCACAAAGCTGGTGCCCAAAGCTGCACAAGCCCAGCATAGAGCCCCAACATCCCGACCCTACTTCTCCCCAAGTCGGTCCGGGCTGGGGATACAGGGAGGGTCGTTACCTCCCACATGAGGTTGTTGTTCTTGCACAGGTCCACATGCTCTGGGGAGATGACCCTTCCCGTGAACGGCCCCATCTCGGTGCCAGCCTTGATCCAGGTCTTGGAGAAGATGCCGAGCCCTTCCCCGGGAATGGAGCTCTGGGCGATTATCACTTCCGACGGCAGCACCAGGCTGGAGAGCTTCTGCACCTCTGCGAGGGGGGAGACGGCTCAGAAAGGGACCGAGGTGGGGGAGAGGGGGGAGACCGGGGGCGGCGGGAACCCCTCCCTACCCCGGCCCCAGCCCAGACCCCGGGGCTGAGCCTTTTAAACGCCCAACGGGGCTCCCACAAAGCGGTACAAGGTTCCCCCGGGGCATTGAGGAGGTACCTGGGAAAAGCATCCCGGGCTGGGCGAGGGAGCGGGGCTGGGAAAGGAGGTTAAATGGTGTCTATTTCGGCCCATCCAGCAATTTGTCATGCTGTTAAAGTGATCTGCATTCATTAAACTCAACTAGAAAGAAATTGCTAATTCTAAATTCATTAGTCCTTTAGGAATGCTGTAGCGGTACATTGTGCCTGAATGGCGCGAGGGCTTGTTTAAAAGGGCCCAGGAATTCCTCTTACAAAATGGGGAGATGAGATGGTTGACATATCGTGAATGGAAATGGAATTAGCCTTCATGGTAAATTAAGAGAGGAACAGAAATCCGAGAGAGGGAAAAGGGAGCCGGGACGCCCCGGCGATGCCGGGGCGAGAGAAAAGATATTGTCCCGGGCGGCTGAATGTGGGACGGCCCCGGCCCCCCCAGCCCGCGGTTTAAGTGGGAACTTTCTCAGGTCAAGCCCAAGTTAACCAAATGAATTTAAAGCCCTTTTTCCCCAGTCCCACGCCTGGGGAGAGCGGGGCGCTGGGACCGCATCCCGCCGCCCGGCACCGGGAGCTGGCCCGGGGCCGCTAGGGGAAACCGAGGGGATCGGGGAGGCTCCGGGGGGGGGTCACTCACCTCCGGAGAAGGACTGAGCCAGGACTTCGGCCGTGAAGGCAGTCTTGGGACTGCTCTTCTCCTCGAAGAGCTGCTCGCCCAGGACGTTCCTCCAGCGGCCGTAGAGGAAACTGTGCAGGATGTCGGAGGTGATCACCTCGGCCAGCG